>JAACJT020000028.1:1548492-1573212 GCA_009936485.2 Gymnarchus niloticus | reverse complement strand
GGCAGAGCAGAGCACAGGCGTGCGAGAACAAGGGAAGGCTTGTCCATCCTTAAGCATAGAGTATCCATAGATTAGGGTACCCCTACCTCCATAGGCTGGATCACTCTTGGCTACCCACATATAGTAATACCAACCACTGAGACAGGCAAGCATACTGTAGCAGGGCCTAAGCATCCGAGGGAACTAGAAGCTGGCTCAGAACGCTTCATGAGGCAGTATGATCAAGCAGGACCCACCAGGCACCCTTCCAGATCAAGACTGCCCCCTAACTAACTGAGCTGACACAGGGAAATAGGCTAGGAAACCAGGCAACCACGTGCTTAACGAGGCAACCAGCACCAGGTGCATAACAAGGCAATTAGCATCACCACAGCAACCAGGTGCAGCATGAGGAAACCAGTGAGCAGGGGGAAGAGCCAGGGAACAGGAGAGAGAGGGTGTGACATATAGAACATAAATACTGTTTCAGCACTAGTTTCTGCAGAGCTCTTCAGTTAGCCAATATCTGTACCAAAGATGATGCAATGTCATTATCTGTACATACTGGAAATAATTTGCTAAATGAGTGCCAAACAACGTAAAGATAACTATAGGCAAGATGATGTGACTGAAGCATGTGGGGGATAAGTAATGTTTTTCAATGCAATCTATGAATATATACATTTTTGCGGTTTCTGGGCTATGATCAGGGTAGAAGCTCAAGCGGAATAGTTTATGTCTATTTTCTCAGTATTTAAAAATAAATAAACGTCTTAATATGAGTCTTTGACTACATGAGAATGTAGGTTTCAATTCTTGAGTAATCATCTCCCTTCAACCACAATCAGAATGATTCCATCCATCCGTCTATCAATCCATCCAAACTGCTTATCCAATGCATGGTCAATGTGTGTTAAATAATGTGACTGCACTAATAATAAACACAAAGCATGTTTGTAGACGTGACAATTCCCAAGTAATGTTCTGCTAACCAATTTATGCAAAAGAAAGCAGCTTTAAGTAGAATTAGGAGTACAAAACGATCAATTGGATTGTTCAATGAAGTCCCTAAAGTCTCTAATGTTAATATCAGAATGTAGTGTAGTTCTGAAGTGCTGTTGATGAGTTTTGGTTCTACACAGAACTACAGAGAAGCAGGGCTGACTTTTATTTTGATATATTGAAATCGATAGGCAAAGCAGCTACACAGTGGTGTCATTGCCTGCAGACTGGGTAACCTGAAGTTTTGTGGGAGTGTTGTACCATCATGGAGGTCTGATTGCTGTTCACAGGAATTTACAGCAAGGCGATCAAGTCAAGCATCACTGTCTGGAGAACATTCTCATTTCTAATTTTAGGCTTATATTTCTATTAAACTCGAAATTGTACCACCCTCTCCAGAAAATCATTTGTATTTGCACTGAAAACCAATAGTGACACATCTCAGCTGGACCCATATCGTTTTTCATTATGCAGCTGTACAGTGAGTGCTATATGATTTATAATGTTTTTTTGTCTGCAATTGTTACTAGGGACACCTCTTTAAGTGGTGGGAAGCGTGCATGAGACAATATAAATTCAGTGTTTATTTCAGAATATTCTTGCAGATCTTTTAAGATCATGAGATTCACTGCATTTGTGACCCCACTCGTATTATCAGAATCTTGACTCTTCTATTCTGCCTAGATACTGGGCTGTCTAAAACCTTCCATTTTTTATCAAACCGCCAAAATAATTGAGTGTAACTACAGTTACCCACCTCCCTGCAGTCCAAGAATACCTTACATGCAGTCTAGATTTAAAGATAGTAATGAAACAGCCCTTGTCATTCGAAGGAATCACTTACATCTCTCCTCTGATTGTGACAGTACCTTTGTATGCCACGACACTTAGCCACCGTTTTTGACCCAAGACTAGAAATTCTCGTTATTCTCAACAAACATATTATCTTGGTTCAGGTCTTCTGATGTTGCAGTGCTGTCTGTCTTTTTAAACTAAGGTATTGGTAAAACTAATCTGGACTCTCTGCCGTGTGTCTGCCCAACTTGGAGTTTGTAAAAGGTCACTAGGGTTTAAGTAAAGCTTCCTTTTGGTGAACCTGCAAATACGCTGTTAATCTGTCCTAAAACACAAGACATACTGTATGGACTCTAGGCTGAATGTAGATGACTTTCATGCTGCTAACAGTAAAATGACAGAGGTAAACTTACCTTACATCTGCTGCCGTGGCACAATCTGTAGGGAGTTGTCTGCACCGCAGCTGGGTATGTCTAATTCCACATTGTCCAACCATTTGTCAGTAGGACGGTGACTCTTTCTGGTGTACCTCCCACCTAAGACCGGTCAAACAAATCATCAAGAGGAGCCACGTATCCAGCTTCTGACAGAGTACCCAAGGAGGCCTGTGCAAGTCTTTGGCCAGCAGCCTGCCTCCTGAGGTCAGCTTCACCACTGTGATGGTTAGTGCATGGTATCTCACCTGTGATGAAGAGATGCACACAGAAACATCAGCCTGGCCCTCTGTCGCAGCATAAAAACTTGCCATTTCACTCTAGCTTTCCATGGCCTGTTTTAGGCTAGCTTACCTTAGCTACCGCTAATGCTGCCCTACATATTATGGATGTTCAAGCCTTCATGTACACCAGTCACCTTTACGTATCAGTATCTGTTTTCTGCCTGTGCCTCCACAAGGCCTAAGACTCGCCTTGACCCATGCCCTCGGTGTGGTGGTCTGCCAGACATCCCCGGCCAGCCTAACGGATAGCAGAGGGGAAGCCCACCGTATCACTAAAAATACGAGGTGTTTATGGAGGACAGATGGATACTGAACCCTGTCCTGACGCCTCACTACTTGTGCTGTTACTTCTGGCCAGGAATGCCTTGACAGCAGATCCCTCAAAAAATAGATGAGCACTTACTGCAGGTGCATCATTTCATTTTCTGAGTAGACAGTACACCTTGTTTGTGGGATTCGCTGGGGTTTGGAGATGAGATGTGCACAGTGTTCTCCTATTGGCTTACAGTGCTGTGAAAAAGTATTTGCCCCCTTCCTGAGTTCCTCTGTTTTTGTTTATTAACAACACTTAATTTCTCCCCAGCGATGCGAAAGACAACATGATCTTCTGTTATCAGAAGCGTTTGATTGCAGTTGTTGCTGCTAAAGGTGGCTCAACCAAGTATTAAACTTAGGGGGCAATTACTTTTTCACATGGGTGATATAGGTTTTGGGGAGTTTTTGTTCTTCAAAAAATCACAAGATCACTTGACAACTGTGTATTGTGTTTACTCAGGTTGTCTTTTGTCTTATACTAAATTTGTTTGGAGATCAGAAATAATTAAGTGTTGTTAAAAACAGAGGAAGTCAGGAAAGGGACAAATATTATTTCACGGCATTGTTTTTATATGTTGTCAGGGAACGGACATGGGCCTCTAGAGTTCTGGTGGCAACTACCAGGAGTAGTTGCATTTCTTAATCATTACAGCAGGGCAAAACTCCATATACAGGGCAGGTGGAGCAGGGTGTGGCCAGGCAACAGCATATGGCCCTGGGAGGCAGTCATTCCCCTTGGCAGGCGGTGGGCTTCTTCCTTGATGCCACTGATCATCCTCCCCCAGTGCGTTGTCCTGCGATGGGCCCAAAAGTTGACTTCTTTCCTCTGACTTACTCCTCCTACTTTATGCCCTGGAGTGGCTGATTGCCTACAAGTGCTAGCTGTGGCTCCTCCCACATTCCATACTAGTTGTGTGGAATGCAGGGCCCAATCATGGGGAGCCATGTGCTCTGGTGCTGAGGATCAAGGAATCAGGGAGCGTGGCACCGCCAGATTGTCACAATGTATAAGCTCTCTTTTAATTTCGCTTAGTATCTACAAGTCAATGTCTTCACACATCATGCGTACTAGCAATTAACAATTGTGCATCTATAAAGACAATTGCAGAAAATTTGATAACCAATTGCAAAAAGAAGCTTGAATAGAACTAGAAGTTGTACGTTATGATTAGGAACTAGAGTAGTCAGTTTCAGATTTCCCTTTTGAAACAGTCATGTTTTCATTTTCTGGTGAAGTAAGCGATTTCATTTCCTATCGTGTGTTGAGCAGAATTTCATTATCATGAGATTTCGATAACACACTAATTCACTCTCTTGCTCTGTGATTCAAAATTTGCATTTCAGTTGCAACCACAGATATTTTTCAGCAGTAACACTGGCTGTAATCCTGTTTGGTCTTAGTAGCATCTGCCAGATGTTGTTTTCTACTATGTCCAGTGCCATGAGGGCAGCTTGACATCTTTTACACATACAGAATTTAACTGTATGCATCTGTAAAGATGTGGGTGATGTTGCCTTTATGTAAATTTGTTTTTCAGATTCCAGGAAATTTGTGAAACAGGCAAGAAATAATGAGAAGTAAGGCTTACTTATGGGCTAAATAAAAATACAGATTCTTGCACGTTTTCTTAATTTACTGTATGCATAATTTTTTAACGCAGTACTTCCAAAACAAACTTGTGCTACTGTGAAACACTTTGCACCGGGTCTCAAAACACTTCCCTTTAAAAGTGTAGCTCATGTGTTTGAATGTATGTTTGATGACGTGTTTATGGAAATGCATGTATTACATGCATATGCATATATATTAATGCATTTCATGCCACTCGTCCTAGCTGGAGCTTATCATCATTGGAGGCCTCGCTGCCCCTGCTCTGCTGTCTGAAATATAAAGATGGATCTATAGTTTATATTTGTATTCTAGACTTATTCTATACATTTGATTATCTGACAGTATAACGTAGGAAAAGACTGGTTTCAGGAGAACTGCTTAGACAGTAGCAGAAGTAAGGGTGAGAGCTGTGAAAATCGGAATGGACCTGGCTGGTGTGCTCTGATGGTCTCCCCAGACCTGCGACCAAGGAGAGCACGGTCTACATCAGCCTAAATGTCCAGTGTTGGCTTGACTTGGAAGTACAATGAATGGAACGTCACTGCGTCCTATGTCAGACATGGATGGATTTTTTATTAATATGGGGTCATTGTACATACTTTGTAGAGGATTTGGAACAAGTACAAACTGAAGGCTTTGTTTAATTGAAATTCCCATAGTTCCATGCTTCCGCGACAGACTGTGGTCCATCCAGAATGTCCCCTAACTCATGGCCTGCGTATCCTGTGACAAGATGGAGGCTCATCATCACCCACTTGTTTAAGATCTGTAATGGAATATGGATTGATAGATAGATGATGCCAAATTATAATTAGTTTGTGGGTTGTACTGGAAAGACTCACATTCCTTGACATAGTGTTCTGAGGTCTTTGATTTCCAAATGACGCAGCTCATTAAAACAGACATGTCTGTCTCCCAGCATAACCACACGTCTGTCCGCGTGGCGACAGCCATTGTGTCCATATTTATGGTATCAGACCCAAGGGGGCCACTTGTCTGCCGTGATTTAAAGCATGCTTTCTGTCATAATCATTCATTAGCTAACCTTTGTATGTTTAGCAACAGCAGGATCCAATCACAAAGCCCTCATTCAAACAACTGATCTGGAATCAGTATTGTAAATGAACATGCCAGTCTCGGCTTTGAGGGGACTGGAATTAGACCAGTGGTATGCTGGCTAATATCAATATGACATTCGTATTTACAATTGTGAAACGTTAAGAAGGGTGTTAAAGGTTATTACAGCAAATTGGTTGTTTATTAAATTTAAGAACTGGTGTAGTCTTTAATGTTAATGTTTACTCATGTATAATCATTGGATAAGTGAACCATTTTGTGATTTAGTTTGATCAGTGATGGCCTGTTTTGTGATCCTTGTTGTAGCGTGATTGCTACATTCTATTTTCAAAAAGATATATACTGAAATGACAAATTAAATTGTTGTCCTAGTTAAAAAGAATTTTTTAGAGGTCAGAGGTCATTTGTCATAAATGCTATACTTTGGAGGAATGACTCAGTCACGAGACAGAAGTTATTGAAGGATTTGGGGACAAATTTGTGGAAAGGTAAAGATCAGCTATTATAAAAAGTCTTGAATATTCCATTTTTCAAGACACCTATTAAGGAGAATGTGTAGGGCACTAAACATGACCTTAGCAAAACTAGTGTGCCTCTCCTAACTGAATGACAAAGGAATGAGAGGAGAATGCATGGCTAGATAGCAAATGAAATGCCATCTTTAAAAGAGTGTTATAGTCCAGAGTTTTGTAGCCTTCAAGAATGGTCAATGAGTGCATATAATCCGAATATCCAGACCACTCCACAAATCTGGGTGGCAAGAAAGAAGAAATTCTTTAAGAAAGCCCACCTTGAAACCGGTTTGAAGTATGTAAAAGAACACTCCGGAGTTTCTGTAGCCGTGTGGCAAAGTTATGTGGTCTAACAGGACCAAAATGGAGCTCTCTGGACTAAACGCAAAGTGTTATGCTTGGCGCAAAATCAACATGGCATACCACCCAAGGAACACCACCCATACTGTGATGCACAGTGGTGGTAGCGTCATGTTGTTGGGATAATTTTCACCGGCAGAGACTTGGGGGGTGAATATCAGGACAGAAGGCAAGATGAAAGAACATTCCAGAAGAGTACTTAAATAAAAGCTTACTGGAAGAAAGCAGAAATCAGGACAAATTTAACAACAGCGTGTGACCATAAGGGTACATAAGGGTATACATAAGGGTAGCCCATGAACATAAACGTAAAAGTCTGTACGTGGCCAGTCTTAACTCAAGTTCTTAAATACATTCATTGGAAAAGTACTGACATTACGGTCAAATAAGACTCCCAAAAGGGGTTGACAGAGCTAGAACATGTTAACAAGAAGGATCAAAAACCAGCACGCCTCAATAGATTTGTAGCTGTAATAGCATAAGGTGCTTCTCCAGGTGGGCAGAGGTTTCTACAATCATAATGTATCAGCTTTGTACTTTTAATGTCCCATTATGCAGATATTTCTTCCTTCTTAAAAACTGTGGAAACGGCCATTTAGGTAAGTGGAAACTACTGTGTACATAATACTGGCAAAAGGGTTAGGGTTTGGATCTTTTTGATATTACCTGAAGGCTGATCCCCTGAAAGCCTACTGTATTAAATGTATATTGGGTCCATCAGAAGTGTGTTATGGTATTACATTGTTAGCGCATTAGAGTATGAGATTTTTATTGGAAGTAACATGGTGCAAAGCTTCTGGATGGGCAGATGTGTTTCTGTTGACTTTTCAGTGGCTTTCAGTTTATTTCTGTTAGCTGTTATTTGTGGCCACATTAATAGGCTCATTGTCTGAATAACTCCTGCTGTCCAGTACTTTTGTGCTGCATGGTGGTAGAGCTCTGCCTCACAGCTTGCCCTATATACAGTATGTGCATACACATCTGCATATAACATCGTAGCAAAAAAGTGCAGTTTCCTGAAAAGCACTGTCACCATTCTAAGATAACCCTAACATTGTAGGTTATGCTGAAACTTTCAGAACAGCTATGACAGTTAGGAGAACTGTATCAGGGACGTGCCATTTCGTTCAAAACCCCCGTAACGCATTCCAAAACATGATTAAAATATTTGTTTTCCTATGAGGTAATAAAGTGGCGTGGATGTCTCCAGCATGAGTTCAGCTTGTTGGAAACACCTGCTCTTTTTGGACGAAGGGGAGACGGTCTTGTTTATCTGGCTCTGGCCTGTGAGAGTGCGAGCAATGGGGAGAGGAGAGGAGAGGAGAGAGACCCGGCCTGCGGCAGCATGACCGCGGCTTTGGGAGCCAGCCGTATCCAGCTTCAGCCTTTTATACCGCGGTTATTTTTAACCACGCGCTCCTCGCTTATTACAGCGTTTCCTCTCTGGGCCGCTCAGGAAGCAAGTTTGACTCCATTTCCTGCTCACACACAGGCCGATTCAAAGGGAATCGGGGAACGATATCGGCTGGAGGGCCAGGCTTCTGAGCGAAATGTAAAACTCGGGGTGGAAAACGGGAAAGCGTAAAAGGCTGCTGGAACAGGCAGAGTCCTTTAGAGAGTGGGCTTTTTGCCTGAGTGGGCCTCTCCATCACCGCTTGAGTTCACTTTCAACGTGACTTCACTTTGCTTCAGTGTCGCTGCCATTGACCTTTTTACGTTCGCTTCAACAGTGAACTACAGTCTGGACCACTAATTCATAGGATGTCTTTTTAGTGAAACGGGACAAGGGGAAATGATTAACTTCCACTGCGAGTTATCTGTGAAACTGTTTATTTTGTGACAGTAGCTTCCATGTGGCACCTACATGTGTGTATTCCTGTGTTGTTGAGTAGGATGCCTGACTGGGCTAAGGCCGATACTAAAAATGTGTAGCTTAGTGCTGTAATCTGGTTGAAATTGGATGGATGCTGTGGACTTCTCTATTTTATCCTGTGGACTGTAAAATCTGTTCATCCTAAGCAATAACTTCTCCATAAATGGTTTAGTGAAACATGTACATCTATATTCATTAGGCAAACCTCCTAACCACATTGCTGAGATATCAGATGGTGCTTTCCTTTTTCACTTTGTAATTATTTTTCTTTATGTTGTGTTTACTTTCCAGTGTGTGACCTTGAGTTTCAAGCTTTTATGATATAGCTATTCTTACAAGCAACAGATATAAAGTTTTCCTAGTGGGTTTTCTACACTTTATCACACCTGTTGCCATGGAAATGGAAAGCACCAATGTGTAGACTGGCATTTTACTGCTGTGTCGTAATGAGCTGAAGAAGCCTTTTATTGGAATATGCAATGATGATAACCCACCAAAGGGAAAAATCAAACTGGTGTCTTAATATGTCAGAACTCCTTGATGTTAAAGGGTGTTTTCGGGAAGGTTTTTCTGATAGCTCCCATACTAATCATCTGTATAGGAAACATATAAAAAAGTGAAAGTTTCCATCTGTAAAGCCGCAAGACCTCACACAGTGAGCCTATATATGTATATAATTTTGGTGCGAACAAATTTTTAAGGGTTAAATTAAATGGTCACGAAACTCTCACTTAGGAAATAAAGCAGAGAGCCAGCTGAAAATCGCACGCTTCTTAATTTGAACGCTTCATGAGCACATTTGTACCTAATTGGCCGGATCAGTCAGTGTAGAAAAGAATGCAATTTATTTGCTGTTAACAGGCCGGATCCTACTGATGCTGTTGTACCACACACTCGTGCTTGAAGACTAGCTGTTAAAATATTTTCATTCCTGTGAAATAAAAGCCACTTTTCATTTAATGTACACAAGCATACGAAGCGTGTGAAGCCGGCAATGCTGTTTTGTCACCCGTTCAACGTGTAGGACCTGGGAAAATTATTTTCATAGGAAACATGGAATTGAAAATCAAAAGCATGCAGTAAAAGCTAAGAGATGTTGTAGTCAAACCTGGCAGAATCTGTGTAATTTTAACATTCTCATTTATTTTTTTTTTTTGCTGTAAGTCTAGAAACCTCAGGATTGCTGGAGTGTCTGCCAGATACAGTTTTTCATTTTCATTTGAGCGTAGGAATTACAGAGTGAGTCGTTACAATGCGGCGTTAAGTTTCTGAGGCACAGACAGACCACAGGGCCTTCATACACGGTGCTGACCACAAACCTGCATGCGCTCGAACACGGTGCCTTAAACTGTGCCAGCTGTATAAATATTATAGCTGGGGCTCAAACAGAGATGCCTTTTCATGCCCACTTTTGAACTTTATCTCATAATTCCTCCTTGTAATGTGCTGCGTCGTTCATGCACCTCAAAAATCGATGTCACTTAGCCACAAATCAAGCCAGCGTTCCTCTGCCCACAGGTAAAATATTTTAATGTTTTTCCTCTTCTGAACAACACATTCATGCAAAAGGTCCTTTTCCACCCTAAAATATCCTTGGCAATTGCCTCTTTTAATCTACAAAGTTATTTGAACACAGGTGGTGATTGTCCAAAGTGATTGGCCCATAGTAGAGATATGTGTATATTTTTAATTGTCAAAAAATTTGAGCAGGACACATTTACACTGCTGGGTAAAATATGGGAAATTGTTTTACAGAACCAAACTGAAAATGTGATTTATTTAGGAATGCAATGCCATTTATTATTTCTGTAAAAGATTTTGTTGAATAATTTCAAACTCAAATCTAAAACCTCCACATCTTTTTATCATTCTATCACAGCTACTTATCCTGTATAGGCTGGGGAGAGCGTGGACTGAGGAAACACAGGGTAGGGTAGACCCTGGACTGCAGGGCATGCACACACACACGCGCACACACACACACGTTTTATTTTTCTAACCTTAACGGGACCATCCATTCATTTCTATGGGCCTAACCCTAATCCTAACTATATGACAACCCTAACCCTTACCCAGCCCTAACCTTAACCATAAGTAACCCACCAAACTCTTTTGGTTTTTTGGTTGCATTCACAGATTTTTATAAAATTGAATTTATGTTGTGCGGACATGACAAATGTCCCCACAAGGTAAGAATGTCAGGTTTTTAATACCCCATGGGACATTTTGTCCCCCACAATTTAATATAAGCATGGTACACACACAGAGGGTGAACTCTTATCCCATGTGCTGCTGTACTGCAAGGCATTTTTTCAGCTACTTGAATATGTGCTGAATTAATTATTATGTTCAATTTAAAAATATGCTCCAGGCCCCCTGTCACCCAGAATTACCATTTAGAAGATGGACGGATGATGCATGGATGGATGGATGGATGGATGGATGGAAAAATACACTTCAAGACCATCTTGCTCCAACCATGTGGCAATAACCGAAAAACAAACTGAACATTTTTTTGAACAGTTTCACTTACAATTGGCACTGCTGTCACTTCTTATGAAGGGCCCATCCATTGTCCGTAACGGTAGCAAAACCCAGAGAGTGGAGTCTGTAGAATCCACAGATGGCAGCAACCCATGATGTCATATCTAGATGGAGTGGGTGACTTTATTGCCAAAATGGGCTTCACGTGTGTGTACCATGTTTCAGAATACCAAGGTGGGGAGGACATACTGATTTTAGACCTGTTTATTATATTCATCATGGCCAGCCCCAGTTGGGGTCAGTCCCAAATGCTTCCATGGTACACGTTAATTTCCGTGCCCTACAACTGAGCGAAGTGATTGGCTAAAGACCGGCTTCTAGGAATTCCATCATTACCAATGAGGAGAATTGGGATTTTTGCTCTCCCCTGTCTAAGTTAGCATTAGCGTTGTGAGTCTGGGTACCCAACTGAAAGGCAGAAAAGGTTCTTTTCTCATTCAGCCAGGGGCCCGACTCATCATGCTAACTCAGATGCTAGTCCTTCCCCTGGTCAGCCGCATTAGTTTAATCTTCCCCATTGCAAGAAAATTGGAAACAGAGGCTTTACATTCAGTGGGACCATCCATTTTTCAACCTGCTTAATCCTATATAGGGCCATGCAAGGCAGGGCATTCCCTAGATGGGGGACCAACCCATCGCAGGGCACACTCACTACAGTCAACTGGACCACACCAATCAGTGCATGTCTTTGGAATGAGTGAGGAAACCAGAGTACCCGGAGGCAACCAGGGAATCACGGGGAGAACATGCAAACTCCACACGCACGGAGCCAGAGGTGGGATTTGAGGCACCAACCCTGGAAGTACAAAGTAACAGCACTAATGACCGAGCCCCTGTGACCCCTCGGTGGGACCAGAGGGGGAAAAAAAAACACAAAGTGAAGAAGTCAGGTGGTGCTTTAAACACCACTGTGGAGGTGTAAGACAGTGTTCATTAGAGAAAGGCCTTCCACTCCTGTAGGATAAATACTGCAATAAAATGTTATCTGTATGGAAACAGTGCTGGCCCCTCCACATTCGTAGATTTGGTGAGAACTGATGTATGGATGTGAGCAGTAGCTCATCCTCTCTCTATCAGGTTGTGTGCAATGTTCATACTTAATAGAGTAGGCAGCAACAAAATTAACCAGCAGCCTCCTGTACTTCATAGAGTTGTTTGTGCAGAAAAAGTACCTCCCATTGACAGTCTAGATCTTTATGTTAGAACAGGGGGAAGGATAGGGTAAGTCTGTGTAAAAACAACAACATCCACCATCTGTCTTTATGAGAAGAGGTTGTCATGCGACTCAGCTCTTTGGACACGTCACCTACGTGTGTTTAAGCACTAAAAACCACAGGTCGAAGTTTGCTGCTGTGTCACTTCAGTGGGTTGTTAGATTTCAGGAGGGAATGTGGGTGTGGGAGATGGCAGGTGAGAAGTCACTGCATCTAGGATGTGAGAGGTGCGTATGGGTCATGGGTTTCAGTCTCCTGGGGGGATGGGGGATGACTCTTTACCACCTGGCCTCACAATCACACTTACTGTCGCTCTGTGAGTATCCGACTCATGATGTTGCAGAAAATGGAGAGAAGCAGACATATTTCAGGATCACTCCTTGATTCTCAATTCTTTGTTAACGTGTTCATGACAGTGCAACATGCTATATGCAACATGAAGCCACAGCCACACTGTCTTTGCCAAAGACCATCCCGTCTGCTTCATAGCAACCTGGTTTGGTATCTCTGTATCTACTCCGTGACTCACTGAGTACTCAGTACTTTACCTTGGTCTCCACTTTGAATGTGAAAGTTTTTCATCTAAAGTTCATAAGAAAAGATAAAATTCCTAATAAATTCTTCACAATACTAATTGGTTTCCTGTAATAAAAATGTATGCAATGAGTATCAGATATTTTCAGCCCAAATTCACAAGTAAAATTGTAGTTGGAACATATCAGCATGATTTTCTGAATTGGAATAACTCATTACAAAGGCCACATTGTAGTTCAGCTCACTGGGGCAAGATTTACATGAAGAATTGTTTAAATGATTGTATTCAATATGTAGAGTGTTTATAAAAAGACTTCTATTAATTAAAAGCATATGATGACCAGTTGTAAATAATAATGGAGCTTTACAAAGTCAGACCATTAAAAAATTATATTTCTTGTTGATAACAACTTGGCAGCTTCCTCGTCAAGTGGTGGCCTTCCGTACCCTGAATGTATTGATCAGTTAAGGCCGGCCTTAGTCTTTGGGAGATATGGGCCGTCAATGCAGGCTGCTAGGTCGCTCCAAACCACGCATTCCCGCTGAACCTCTGCGTCATCAATGCCATTCATCACCCACGATTACACGCACGGATTACCAAAAACCATACAGCAATCACAACGGTTTTCTCAGCCGGCAAGGGGTTCCGATGACACGATGTTCTAACATGACCAAAGCTGCAAGGTTCCTTTTGACAAGCCGTATTTGTATATTTAAGGTATGGCTGATTGATACACATCCTTTTGCTAAACCTGTGTTTTTCATTTTGAGTCTCAGCCCCAGATATGTTTTTGTGGTTTTCTCCTTGCTGCATCAGATAAAGAAGCCTCCAGTATTATTGGTTCACACTTTCAGTATTAGTGTTCGCGAGTAGTTTCAGTGCAACGTGTGCTCAGGTTCGGCTATCTGCACTGACAGGATGTGTGGTTTGCTCAACCGCAACAGGGCTTCGTTTAAAAAAGTTCCGCTGTTTTCTGCGGCCTAGATCTTCTCCGCCGTGACCCATACTCCGAGGCACACCCAGCCGCTGCTCGCACCTCGCAGAAAATCGCTGCGATTTACAGTGTATAGCTGCATCATGCATTCGTTAACGGATGCACTGATTACACAAGGTGAACAATAACCATTTATGCTAATGATTGCAGTATCCCCCCTCTTCTCACATGCAATTCTCCAGGTGCGGAATTAGCTTTCCTCTCAGATAGAACAGCCAAGTGCCCAGGTCATGCAAGTCTCCTTGAGCTCTTAAAGGGATATCCTCTGGACCTGCGTCCAGCCGGGTTAGCGGACATGATGTGCTCTGCTGCTATTACACAATCCACATTATATCAACATTATAACAACTGGCAAGCTCAGCATAACCATTTTATAATGTCTGTCTTAGTCAGTGATTTGAAAATGAGACCAAAATTAAAATGTGACTGGAGTGAAAATGGCCAGATTTGGTGATTTTATCAAACTGAGGAGGTGAGGTGTTCAGAAGCCATGAAATGCCAGGTGCCAGACGAGGCAGGCATGTGAGGTCTTCTGCATTTTAGTCCTAGTCCATCACAGGACTTATTCAGATAATAAGGGGTAATTCAAAGACACTAATTCATGGTAAGTCTTTCTACTGTGTGAGGGAACCCATGTGATCATCGTGACAAGAGGCGAAGCAGATCCACAGGCCTGGTGGTAGGTAACAAGACACGTTTCTGGAAGATTAGGATGACAACCTGTGCCTGAGCCTGGCCAGTCTGAGTCGGTCTTATTAAATATTTAAGTCTGGACTCGCTGTGCTTTCATTGCCATTTTCAAACACGACTGAAGCAGTGGAAGCCGATGCTCATCTGGGGCTGATTGTTCGGTGCGGACCTCCGGCTCTCTGCGTGTTTGTGAAGCTGACATGTTTTCTCTGTGTTTCCCTGGCATCTCTGCTTTCCTCCAGCAGTTAGGCTAATGGGCATCTCGAAGTGGCTCATTGTGTGTGATGGACCACCGTCCTCTCCAGAATATCCTTAGGACACCTGAGCGAAAAGATGGATGAATTACGTAGACGGCTTATAACAGCATACATTACTATTTAAAACATGCTAAAACTGATGTTTAAGCTCATACTATATGCAATTAATTTTTGTAAATATTAAACTTATAGTAGAAATGTTCAAATATTTTTAAGCTGATGTACAACTTAAAGTATTGAAGTCATTTTAGTTTATATATATACACAGATACATGCATATGTCTGTTCCCACATGTATATCCATCTATATATAGTATACTGTATGTATACAGAAATATATACTGAACTCAGCTATGAGTACACCTGATTTGGCTAATCAGTCCCCCCACAAAGTGAATTAACTGCTTAAGTTCAAAAGTTATGTTTTCTGGTGGTGAAATTGAGCATGAATGGCTGGGCTGCTCTTGAGGAGAGGTTTAGGAACCAAAGCTGTGTTCTTCTAGCCATCCAACCAGATTTCAGTAACATTTTGAGAAAAGAAGAAATTCTTGTTACTTTTTTATTTTGTACTGGTTTTTTTTTGCATGTATCCCAATGTTAAATTGTGTTTTTTTTTTTTATCTGATTAACTATGCAGAATACTCTTCAGATAAATGGCCTTAAACATTTTCTTTGCCTGCCTAAAACTTTTGCACAGTACTGTGTGTGTGTATCTGTAATATTTATTATATAAATTGTCATTTGAGTGCTGCCAGTATAGGCCCTTTCGTAAGCAGTCCCCCATGCTGAGAATTGCACTGCTGTTCCATCGCTGACACACTCATACTGTTTCTAGTAAAGACTCTGACATCACCAGGAAAAGGAGACACTGTGTACCTTATACTTGTCCTGCAGTGATGTCAGCAACTATTTGCTATGATGCTATAATCAAGGTATTCATGGCAGATGAGATTTATATACCAAAAAGTCTGTTGCTTAGTGGCAGCATGTGTTGCCAACACATTTCATATTTTAGATTATTTCTACTTTTCCATTTCCATGCTCGCTCCCCAGTGATGCAGTCCATATGGTTTTGTGTTCAATGTGAGGTTGGGAACACCTACCAGATTCTGACACTAAGAGGCTTCTCAATGGGTCCAGCGCTGTGATGAAGTGTTTCGATATGATGAACACGGCCGCCGTGGGTCAGACCCCCCTGTCTTGTATGAACCCCCCCGTCAGAACAAAGTTGGACTTCTCCGTTCCTCTTCGGCCCACCTGGAACAGTGGGCCACATGAGGCTATCTATCCCTTGCAGGGCCCACGTTCTTCGCTTATCAATTGTTGTTTTTTTTGGATGATGGTGAATAGTGAGGGCTCACTACAGAACAGGATTCTAAGGAAGATAGACAAAGTTCAATGAAAGTTGTTTGCCGAGACGTTTCTGTTGCATTGTTGATATGTCATTTTAAGTTGCAATAATTTTCAGGAATAACAGGCACTATGTATTCCAATAATATCATTTGTTAGGGGAGTTATATTTCAACTGTATTTACAATAAGATCCACATTCAGAATGAATGTAACAGAGAGTTATTTTGCATATATAAATGATTTTGAAATGTAAAAGCCCCATGATCTAGAACACTGCCAGGACATTCCAAACATTTATTTATGTGTTCTTAAAAAGGAAAAGGAAAACACTGTGTTACATTCCTTAAAATGAATGACTCCTTCTTTCATCATAAATGCATTCCAACAAATGAATGTATCTTTCTATACTTTTATCTTATTAAAAATGAAGAGCATTTATCTGCTCTCCGACTGTTGACCAAAACCCCAAAAACTTACCCACTAAACCTGTCAACTATTTTTTTTTTCATTTCTTTGTGTACATATGAAACTAAACTTTTTTCAGTTGAGCAAATGAATCATCCATTGCATTTCGTTTTCTTTTTCGCTGTCAACGTGTTAGCGTGTTCACGAAGGAAGTGATCTTAAGGGAGGTGAGTTATTGAACTACGTCGATACTTAGAACCAGCACTGTGGTGAAATTGCAAACCCCAGCCAGGTACAAAAACAACATACATCTTCCAGATTTTACAAGGCTTTCTCTGGCATGCTGGCATGTATATATTTTTATTATAATTGTTGGCGATTTTGCACCCTATTTTTAATATCTTCTCCCCATGCTTTTACTGTGTAAACCCTCAGTTTAAGTCTCAGTTTCAACATTACACTGTAATTGATATGAAGAAAAAAATATGTCAGAGGTTACTTGAAGCCTCAAAGTGTGGAACAATCAAAACTCATAAGAGAAAAAAGGAAAAAACATGTGGTTTATATTGAGGTTGCACAAGGCCCCATTCCTCTCCCGTTCTGAGTAAACACACACCAGGCAAGGAAACAGAGTGACAAACTGAAAAAGCAAGCAAAAATAAGAAAGCAGTAACTGTTATAAAACGTTAGTGCTGCCCTTCTGGAAAAAAAGCATGCATTTTGCTGCATACTGGCTATAACAAGTTTTTTTTTTTTTTTTGAAAGAACAGTGCTGCACCAATTATACCAGCTATCTGTGTTCTATGAAGAGAAAATGTTCTGCCTCTTATGAGCAGTAATGACCCTGCATAACACACCTGTCTTTCACTGCTTGGTCAAACTGGCTCCACGTGGCATTTCTGTACCTACTGCCCAGTCCATGTAAGTAGCCTCGATACCCAGTGTTAGGGTACCAACCTTTTTCTGTTGGTACCCCAAAGCTGGGTATCGAGGTTAAGAGTGTTCCTGCCAGAATGCAGTGCTTTGCGAAAACAACCGCGGCCCTGATGTCTCCGAAAACCCCGGGTCCTCTCTGGGTGCATGATGTGCTGCTTTCTGGTCCGGCCCGTGGAGCACAGTGTTAGTCGTAAGCTGTTTCATTTTATTTTCCAACCAAACTCTCACTTGATTAGCCTGGCTGAAGACGTTGATGTAAAGAGTGACAAAGTTTTGGGGTCGAATAGCAAGAACAAGATCTGTGCCTGGAAGGTATGCCAAAGAATCTGCTAAACTTGATTCTTTTTATGGAGTACAGGTTTGTAGCTCTGAAAGTGAGTTTTCTAACTCTGTCTTTACCCCTACCATACATGACTGTTTATCTTTTTTTTTGCACTTCTCAATAATAAGCATATTTAGATGGTTAGATAGACAGGTACTAGATTGCATATCTTGAGGGTTGTAACCACAGGAGTGCAACACTGAGACTCTTGTGGGCTGTAACCAACTGCAACTTCAGCGGAACAGCCTGATGTTTGGGTTCACCTACATTCGTGCAATAGCTTTTGTCTTTGGAGGGATTGGAACACCCAGCTCGTAAGAATACCGGGCTGGCTGTGTAGTGGCGAGTGCGCATTTTGCTCCGGATCTGAGCACGTTACGGCCTCAGGAGGGTTGAGCGAGGGCCTCGTCCAGAAACCTGGGAGGCTGAGATCAGCGCTGAACCGGGGAAGGACGTTGCTTCACCGTTCCTCTCGAAGGGCCGCCAACCCCTGTTGGCTACACATCTGTGTTGCGTTAGGCCCCAGGAGCCCCCTGCATGATGCAACACTGCCTGGCTCACAGCGGAGGCCTGTGATTGGACTGCTCTTGCCAGGCCAACCGCGCAGCCAAGAACCATGAGCGATGTGGTAGCGAAAGCAGCTGTGCGGGCTTCCCCTCTGCTGTCACGGCTTTACGTCGTCTCAGAAAGAAAGTTCTCCTCGAGATATTTGTCTGTCGCTGGCTTTTCCTTTTTCTTTTAGTTTCTCCATGCGTTACCACATCTGAGCAGCAGCTCAAGTTTGGGTTTGATCCACGCCAACGGCGCTATGTGTTTAAAATACCTTCTGTACTGTGTTTTACCTCCTCCCCCGTTCCTGCTTCAGACCCCCATCCTGTGCCGTCCATGTCGATTTGCCTGTGCTTTGGCTTGGCCTACCCCCCCCCCCCAAAGCACCATCATTCACTTTCAAGAATCAACGCAAATCGGTGTTTTCACCTCAGTTTACAAGTGCGTTCCGTTCTTGGAAATTAAACGAGCTTCTCCAGAGCTGCCTGAAGAGAAACGGAAACTGTAGTTGCAAGGTGGCTAAGAGGAGAGAGGCTCATACCACGTTGGTCACCCGCACCTGCCACAGCACGGCAAACGAGGTCACCCTCAGATTGAAGCACAGCTCTGGTTTAAACAAAAAAAAAACTCTCACTTCATTCTCTGCAAAACTTGCAAAAACACCTGTAGGTACAAGTGCCGTTATGTATGTTGACAACCACAGTGTAGAGTTCTACCATTATGAGTGTTTCTGACTGAACTCCGCTTGAACCAACTGACACTGATTATCTGCATTGTATTACGAACAGTTTAACGATGACTTTATGATCTAAGAGCGCTAATTCGAAGATGATGCCTCACACCAGTCTCTTTTCTTTTATAATGACTTTTTTAAAACTTGCCCTGTCTGCATTGTGTTCACTTGTTTGTTGTTTCTTAAACAATGTTAATTATACACTTTGGTGCACCATTTTTCATCAGTTATTAGCCAGTTATGTTGTCATGCATAGCCGAAGCTGTGGTCTTGATTTGTGTGATGTCATGTAGTTCTGTTCCGTCAGGGAATATAAGCATTACCAAAACGTTCATGAGAACGGAGAAATATCTTTTTTGTGTCTGGTGACTGACCTCCTGTGACATATACAACCTCATGTGTTTGCCTCCTGGACCATAGCTTCCTGTTTATTGTATTTGCTTAGAGTGTGTTTTCATTGGTCGTCAGGGACCTGCAAAAAATAAGGGTGTAAATATATGAAAATAACAAATTGGACTGTGGTGTGGGCAGCTTTCATTTTTATATTAACTTAAATATGGTGTGGGTGGTGTCTGTGGAATCAGTTTGTATGGATGTTCAAATGAAATTGTTCTTGTAACTGAAACCAAAACAATTCTCATCCAAAAAGCATACATGCAGCTGAAGCAACGGCCTGAGGATGGGGCCAAAAATGAACTTCACAAAACAGAAATTGACCAGGATAGGGTTATTCAAAGCCAAGGCCAGTAACTGCAGGCTAGAGTTAAATTGCAGAGCTGGTCACAGGATGATGTCATGGGAGGCGGGGTTACTGCAGGATTCTGAAAAGTCCTGGGAAGGTTTATTGGTTACAGGGCATATTGTGGGCGGAGGTCCTTGCTGTCTTTCAGTCCATCTTTCATACAGTGTATCCAGGACAGAGTCATGGTAAGCCTGTAATCTACGGTGTAAGGCAGGGGACACCCTGTATGGGATGCCCTGCTCTTGCAAATTACCCAGGCTGTCTCCATCCAGCTGGCACAGACCTTGAAGCAGGTCTACCCATCACACAGATCTAAGTGGAAAGTTTTGCACGTGGGAGTTTCTATCGATTCAAACGGCTGCCTTAATGGAGTGACTTGGTGGTCTATTTAATGGTCTACAAAGTGTTGCTCAGTTGGTCTCTTGGAAAAACAACACACTAAAGAAAACAACAACACTAATATATTCAACGGTAAAGGTCCTGGTGAAACACACCCCAGCACATGTTTTTGACTATAATATGTCTCTTAATCTATTTGTAATTATGTTGTAAATCAGCAAGTTTTGTTATGTGACTTTCAATTTTTGTGAAAGCGCTTGTTAAAGGTCAATAGTTTAAAATGTGTTTAATTAAGTTTAATTCCTATACTCAAGCTGGGATCAAAAGATCAGGCTGCATTTTGCTGTGAGTGTTCTGCAATACAAGGCACTCGCACAAACAAGACTGGAGAGTGGAATGACAACTGTACGGTGGCTAGGAAAGGTCAGGCTTCAAGGGGGGAACAGAATCAAAATCAGGAAATGAAAACGGCCAGCGATGCCTGCGATGCTCCTGAAATGCAGTTGAGTTGATTGCTTTATCTTTAAATGGGAGCTGATGGGCTCTTAATGGAAACCACGAGGAACGTGGCTGTCTCTCCCTGCGTGCCTCAACCATCCCACGTTGCCGTGGATCATGGCAGGCCCGTCGTCCCGCTGTGGGGATGCCGCCACATGGTCTACAATGGGCATGGCCGGCTGTGCGCCTGGTTTTGGTCCTGGAGTTTTCCTTACCATCACTCTCGAAGCCTGTGGTTGGAGCGCTGTCAGACTTCTGGCTGCTCTGGTGCTTGCCGGCTTTTTTTGGTACATATTAGTGAAGAGATAAAGCAGACACACAATAACAGTGATAGGCTTGCTGAATTTCCCCTCTCTGATAAAGTGCTTCTGTTGCAGTAGGGTAAAAAGGCACTTTACTATTAATCAAAGTCCCTCTTGTTTGGCAGCTTATGTGTGTGCAGACCAATGTGAATAGCAGAATTGGGCCTATTGACCTTTCCCCCAATATATTTCTACCTAATATGCAGGCCATGATGCTGTTCCACAGACTAAATATCCATCCATCCATCCATCCATCCATCCAATGCTTATCCAGTACTGTGTGTCAGGGTGCATGAGATGGCTGTTGTTGACTCTTTAAGATCCAAGAAGAAGTCTTCCACCGTGACAATATACCATACATAACATTTGCCAGAGTACAGCAGTAAGTTTTCATACACAGTTTAATAACAAGACTGTTTCTGCTGTTCCAATGCTGTTTCAGGTGGTTAGGGCAGATGTACGTATAAACAATTCATCTTGGTCTTTAGCAGCTGCCTATGAACTTCCAGATTTTTATCAGGCATCCATCCATCTGTCCATCATCTATCCATCCATCCGACTTATTCTAGTCATAGGGGCTTTATCATTGATTGTAACAAAAATAGTTTATGCCATAGGAAACCCTGAGTCATTCTGGGTGAGGATCTTACGAAACTTGAAAAGTCCTCGTATTTTCATATTCATAATTATCAAGTTTCTTGTGACGGAAAAAAACATGTGTCTTTGTCAAAAAGGGATTTTTCCCCAGTTAAACACTCAGTGATGCACATCATCATATTTGTAAAGTGTTGTCGATGGTGAACTCCGCTAAGCACAGCTGAGGACTCGCATGTCTTTGGGATGATCTGAGAGAGTTTCGCTTCCATTTATACTTGGACCAAAAATAGCCACCCTCCTATTGGCTAAAGAAAAATTCTCATTGAATCACACCGAGCCAATTAGAGAGAAGCACTTCCGGCCTCGTGAAAGATGTTTCCTGCTGATAGCTAAGCACTGGGGGACAACGTGCTAAGGGGATAGTAATGTTTTGTTGACCTTTGCTGGCTGTACGGAAATGTTTACGTCGATGCCCGCATGCAGCATGATGCGACTCACGGGGTGCACGGCCATGTGAGGAGAGTGTTTGGATCAGAATGTAAACACTAAGCAGAGGTTTGCCTCACCCCTACGCATGTGTCAGGACTGAGCTGGATTCTGATCTCCCTTTTATGATTGTTTTTTTTTAGTTATTCTCTACATTCTTCAACAGTTACAGGCAACCAGCCTCTCTGCGAGAGTTGAAAATTCCTCCAACTTTTGCAATATCCCACCTTCTTGTTGTACTGGTGCTGCAGATGAAGCTGGCGTCAACAAAGTGAGCATATACTCTCTGAGTACACAAGGTAACCAAGAAAGATGAGATTGCAGCCTGTTAATAGCTGTAACAGCTCTTGGTTGGATTTCACAACTCCCATACGCCCCCCCCCCCAAACCAGCATCAATTAGTGCCACTTTGTGCCTCATCTGACTCATCCAGACAAGTAATCTCAATAAACAACCCATTATCTGTTCTGTTTCTTAGAAATTATCTGTAGGATCTGTGTATGTATTTTTGTTCCATAACAGAAAACTGTCTATGCCTAATACCAGCTATCCTAACTGCCTTGTGTGTAGCTGAAATCAACATCTACTCATGCCTATCTCTGTATACCCATCCATTTGCTATCCAAAGCTTCTTATCTAGTTAGCTGCTCTGGAGCCAATCCTTGGAGATACTGGGCCCTTGGCTTTCTGTGTCGCAAAGAGGATGCCTGTCCATCGCAGGGAATTCAGTGTTAAGGCCAACTGAGAGGACTGTTCACCTGAAGAGCAAAGCTTGGAATTCTGGAATCCTGGAAGAACATTCAAACCACATCATGTCCTCTTTTAAAAAGCATCTTATATTTCATTCTTGTGTTCAGGAAATGGCAGTTTGCAGTTTACAGTATGATAATAATTATGCATGTCATTTCCACTACTGGCAGATTATATAAAATTGTATAACTATTGAATATGTTAAATCTCAGCCAGGTCCAGCCTGCTTCTCCATTGCGTTCTGTTCTGTTCCCCTCTCAGCCCCTTGTCTGGATCCCTCTGCAGGTCTCATTCACACTTACAGTTCCTTTCATACATTCTCTATCAATAGTTTCTACAAGTATCTTGTGATCTATGGTTTATCATTTTTCCTAGAGGTCCTGGACCAGTCTTCCCCATTTTTTCTGACCGTTTCCTCCCCCAGGAAAGTCTACGCCATATGATTTGCGTGACATATAGTGCTACCCCATTTCTGTAGCATTTCTAAAACTGATAGAAATTCCTACAGTAGAGAAACTGAAAAATAGATTTTAACAGACCGTTTAGAAATTAAAAAAACAGATAATTGCTCAGACTAAAGACACTGTGTCCGATGACTAAAATATTAAGACGCCAGATCCCTGGAGATCCTATTTATTTTTGAGACTTGCATTACTTCAGTTGTAATAAATGTAATATGAATGTTCATTTTAAGTCTCAGCTGTCTCTTCAAATATATCATCTCTGCCTTTACTAATGACAGCATCCATATCTGGCTCTTATGTGAATGAGATGCGTATCTCCTGGTTATGGCCATAACCGCTAACTTTACTGGAAGTATATGGTGTACGTCTGATGGGCTCAGTGTGGGTGTTAAAGATTGCAATCTTACTGGAACTACGACCACAAGACTATCGGTTGCATTATCAGAATTGTGCAGATGGGTCTCCTATCTGATTGTCAAGGGAAGGATTCTCCCACAACCATGTATTAACGTTATTAAAGCACTGTAAATGGTACATCTCTGAATAGATCATAATATATGGGAGTGCATTCTAATGGAACACAATTAGCATTTGTACACCAGAGTTTTTTATAGATAGAATCTTTGCAGTGCCTTTTTTTAATTCCCCCTGCCTCACGCTTTCCTCTGTTATACCTTGGAACCAGCAGAAGTAAAGAAGTATTTTCGAAGGATGACTGGAGAAAATTGCAACCTACTTAGATTGCTACTGAAAGCCTTACTCCAGAGCATACCTTGGATTCAGGAAGTTGCTGAATTCTGTTTCCTGTCTGTACTTGGGCCAACGCAGGAAAACTCTTTAGCAATACTGTGTCGCTCACAAGACCTCTTGTGTTCTGTAGTTTCCAGTAGCCTAAACACGCAGTCCTGTTTTTTTTTTTTTTACTTTAGGGGCTGGTGACTATGGAGACTAGCTGGCCACGCATCGGAAAACATGCTATTTTTGAAAACTATAGTACGTAATAATTTAAAATCGTTTAATTATTATTAAAACCTTACATAGACTGTAACATAAGCACTGTCACTGTCTTTTCTGTACAATGGTAACTGAACCTTATCATTGCATTATGACTTAGAGATATTTTAATTTCCACTATTTGACACTTCCTTAACCACTAAATATTCATCCAGGATTGACCCCCCCACCCACCCAACATGAGAGTGAAGATGATGACGCCGGCCTCACCGATGTTTGACCCTGACAAGCCCTTACAGTAAGCCTACAGACACGGTGCTGACCCCTAGGTTGACCTCCGTTTCCTTGGTCCCCCGCCTGCGTGCATTTCCGCTTGTGACTCAGTGACCATGGTTCTCTGAGACAGCTGGGGCTCTCTGTGCTAGAACTGGAGGGTGACTTCTCCCTGACACAAGCTTGACAGGAGGATGTCAGTTTAGTGAATTGTTTATACAGTAGCATGCTAGCTAGAGAGTCATCTAATTCAGTTTTCAGTGACACCTAATCAGCATGTGAGAATCTGAAGTGTCAATAATGTATATTGGGGATTATAGATATTGGCTGAGTGGGTAGTGGGCACCTTGAGGATTCAAGGCTAAAATCCTGTTCCTCTTCTCTGTGTAGGGTTCACATCTTCTCCTTATATCATATGGGTTTCCTCCTGCAGTCCATAGACAAGAGGTTAAGTGAACTGGTATCACTAAATTACCTGTAGCGTATGATTATGTATATTTGCCCTGTGATGGATTGGCATCCAATCCAGGGTGTGTCCCAG
>JAACJT020000028.1:1532175-1545919 GCA_009936485.2 Gymnarchus niloticus | reverse complement strand
GTTAGATAAGGTGTAGGTACAATGGTTGGTCCTGTAGGACCATGAGTGTTAGATGAGGTGTGGGTACAATGGTTGGTCCTGTATGATTATGAGTTAAAAAAAAAACAGAAAACTCTTGCCCTAGTTAACTATTTTTTGACATTGACCTAGGATGGGGCATCACTGGTTATGGCATGGACCACGCTTGTTCCAACCCAGAAGCCTCTTCTGTAGGATGGAGTCGTTGTCATCTGGAGAAGTGATGCACACGTGCATTTCAGAGTATTTAAAGGCAGCCTGTTACCTTGGAGAGGTGACACAGGAGGGCGACCAGCCACGGTTAGATGAAGTTGCACACATCTGATGCACAGGGAAGCCAGAGAGGGCAGCCTGGGTATCAGTGGAGTGTCACTTAACCTTCGTCTGCCAACTGGCTGGCTCCCATTTGCCTACTAGTGAGGGCAATTTGTTTGTTTGCCTTTTCTTGTGTAAGAGCAGGATGCTCTTGATCTCCCGCAATATGTGGAGTCTTGCAACTTTGAGGCTTGCAGTACTAAATACAGACGCTGTAACTTCCCTGGAAATGACTCCCCCGAAAGCTTGCATGCCCCAAAATCAATTCCACATACTCTTTTTAATCACTTGTAATGTAGGACTCATCCTATGACAGTCTAGCGCCTCTTAATGCACTTGGCGTGATTGATATCTGCACTTTCGAGCTGCAGCCCTAGCAGAGGACCTTCCATGCCTGACAGGTTAACTCGATGTTAATGACAGATCCTGTATGCAACAGTCTATGACTCGTGGTAGAAGAGTATGCCAGTTGGCAGGGACTCATCACCGATATCACGGTATGAAACACGATAAAGGTGCTGTTGTGGTAAATTATACCACGGTTTCACTTGTCAGAACAACAGGTCCTCAGTAGGGAACAGAAGATAGATCTGAGGTGATTTTCTCAAAGTTGAATACGCGGATCTTCCCCAAGCTGATCATCTCCTGGAATGTGTGCAGGTTTATCAGCTAAGAGATGAATGGAGTTAAAGGAACATAAATTGATTTATAGCACTCAGCCTCGTTGCCTGCTATCTACACAACCAGGATAATGATTTACGTGATGGACTTGCATGCACCATGAAAACGCTTTATGAGGATTTCAACATTGGCAGCCACGGGTCCCTTAGGTGGAAACCTGGACGGTGGCCAACAGGTCATTCGGCTGTCCTTGACGCCAGGCTGCACCATAGTAATTCTTGTGTCGTTTTCCTAAGTCTCAAGACTCTCCAAAACACATACACTCTTTGTGTTACAGTCATCCCATTTCCTTTCATTTATATCTCACAAAAGAAACATGGTGTTTGCTAGAGACTTCACTGGACACTGGCTGTGTGGAGTGTAGCACGAAGGCACCTAAATACTCACAATCTAAACATACATTCAGCAGGTGCTTTATTAGGTTCACTTAGCTAGTGCTGGATAGAACCCCCTTTTGCCCCCAGAATCGTTTCAAATATAGACAAGTTGTGTGACCAAAGAAGCCATTTTGCACAACACCATTGTACTAAACTATTATTTTGCCTTTCTGTTACATCAAGAGGCCAACCATTCTCCTCTGACATCTCTCGTTAACAAAGTTTTTTTGGCCACAGAGATTCTATGTACTGGATTTTTTATGTTCAACGCATGCTTCTCTGTAAACTCTGCGCAATGCGGTGTGTGAAAATTCCAGGAGGCTGGCTGTTTCTGAGATTTTGGAACCCTCACTTGTAGCATCAACGGTCACAGCACTTCAATAGGGCTTCCATCAGCCGTCTTAGCCTTCCTAAAGCTTACTTGAACCTGTTGATCCTGCGTGTTGCAAGTATTCAGTTGCAACTGCATAATATAGAGGTGTAGGCTTGTTCACATTAGCAAGCTGGGCTACCCAGTACCTGGCCACTGTATGTAAAGGGAGAAACGCTGCTGTCAGCAATGCATCAGCCCCCTAAGCGAGGTCACCAGAACCCAACCGTGTTCCCCAGTATAATCAACTTGTCTGGAGGCTTCAGTAACTACCCTAACACCAAGCACAGGCAGTAGTAATGCTGTGTATATCTTAGGCTTTAACTAAATCTTATACAGTGTTGTTAGAAGCAAACTTAACAGGTACACACACATGAAAATGAAGGGTACCATTCATCCATCATTTTCCAAACCACTTAATCCTATTCAGAGTCGCAGGAGGGCTTGAAGCCTATCCTAGGCAGCCTTAGGGCACAAAAGGCTACCACTAATATAAAATACATTAAATAGAGTTATAATTAAAAGTCAACAGTGTAAACAATACTGAGGTATCCATTAAGTTGCTCAGGTGCAAAATATCTACTTGGCTATGCTCCCAGGTGACTGGGTTTCTTCCAGTGTGAAGTGAGATTGACTTATAATAAGCAGCACGCATGCTACATTGATAAAAGCCTTCGCTTCATCATTTACAAACACATTCCTACGCGACATTTGATGGGAACCACTGAGAGAAGGAGAAAAAAAGTCGTTTTGTGTTTGTACAGTGAGTCATTAGCATCAAGGGTGCATATTTGCAGAGGATTCATCGTAATGACAGTGAAGAATGCTTTTCCAATGAGGAAGCTGAGCAGGATTCTCTGCACACCGTGGTCTGGTCTGGGTGGAACCGTACGGCACAAACACCGTAGTAGTTAATTTGCATGAATGAAGCTTAAGCTTCACCTTAGGTTAGGTGTACTATTGTGAACTATGAATATTGTTTAGGATGTTAAGGCTGTAGGCGTTGATACATGGGCCCTGGTTACCTCCTGTGTATCAGTGCACCTTTAAAATAAAAGATTCGAAGCCGCATTGTTCTCAACAAGATGTGACAGGCTTTCCAATGACAACAGCATTGAACTCTGGCTCTGATCAGAGTTTCAGGCTTGAAATTGAGTACTGATTCACGCAGACGTAATATGTGCTTTGCATTTTGGAATGAGTTTTGATGTTTTTTCTAGTTGGCGATGTGACTGATGTACCTTTGGGGTATTTCTGTCACAACGTGTATTAGCTTTGCCAACATTGCAGGCACGCTCTGGGACTGTAACTCAGGCAAATTTGAACTTTCAGAGATGTGTGGCGCTCCTGAGCAGCCCATGATGATGACAATCTTCACTGTACCACAGGAAAAAATATTTAAGCTTGAGCTACATGTTCACTAGGCAGAGACAGAGTTCCTATGGGTGAAGATTGGGATGGGTTGAGAAGAACTGTAGAGATAATGATGTGTGTAAAAATAAGGGAGCTGAGCCAGCAGTTTGTTTGTGTGCGTATGTGTGTTTACAAGCTGTAACCTGCAGATTGTATTTGTGTGTATGTGTTTATGGGGTATAACCTGCAGATTGTGTTTGTGTATGTGTGTTTACAGGGTATAACATACAGATTGTGTATGTGTGTGTGTGTGTTTATGGGGTATAACCTGCAGATTGTGTGTGTATGTGTGTTTACAGGGTATAACATACAGATTGTGTATGTGTGTGTGTATTTATGGGGTATAACCTGCAGATTGTGTTTGTGTATGTGTGTTTACAGGGTATAACATACAGATTGTGTATGTGTGTGTGTGTGTTTATGGGGTATAACCTGCAGATTGTGTTTCTGTGTATGTGTGGTTATGGGATATAACCTGCAGATTGTGTTTGTGTATGTGTGTGTGTGCTTACGGGGCATAACATGCAGATTGTGTGTGTGTGTGTGTGTGTGTTTATGGGGTATAACCTGCAGATTGTGTTTCTGTGTATGTGTGGTTATGGGATATAACCTGCAGATTGTGTTTTTGTATGTGTGTGTGTGCTTACGGGGCATAACATGCAGATTGTGTATGTGTGTGTGTGTGTTTATGGGGTATAACCTGCAGATTGTGTTTCTGTGTATGTGTGTGTGTGCTTACGGGGCATAACATGCAGATTGTGTATGCGTGTGTGTGTTAATGGGGTATAACTTGCAGATTGTATATGTGTGTGCGTGTTTGTGGGGTGCATTCCCAGACCAAGCCTATATGTCCTCCAGTGACAGCCATACTATCACACTGCAGTGATCCGTTCTTATCACCCACCTTTCCACGGTCAGATGAAGTGTTATTACGCTGAGTTTGACTACGGTCCAGTGTTACTCAACAAGTCAACACAGAAAGTTATAAAAAGAAAAATGCTGCTAACTGATAGCTGGTGAAGTATTCCCTGTAATCAGTAAGAGGCAATTTATTACTCTTTATGTTGAGAAATAAAGACAATTAGAAGTCTGATTCCAGGAATGGGAGTGTCGTATAGCAGGCACCAGTCTGTCTGTAAAAGCGTTTCTCCATATTTAAATTGGATCGTGTTGATTCATTAGTTAATCCTCACTGTGCCAAATAGCAATATTTATAATACACCTTCAACGTGTGGGCTTAAACAGCACAAAAATAAAAAAGTACATTTTAGTTGCCATTTCTGAAACATTCTCCTCGTTCTGATGTGTAATGGTAAAAGCAAAGGAGAAAGTTAAACAGGTCATCAAAGACAAAAAATATTGAAAATGTAACTATCTACAACAAGAATGTAAATTTCTATTATATTACATTTAGTAATTCTGTTTATTACTAGAAAAATAATAAAAAGTAATATATTTGTCATGGTATTGGAAGGAAAAGACAAATTGTGTTTGTGATCTATATAATTGTTTGTTTTACATTATAAACCGAGCAGCTCAGACAGTGG
The DNA here is from genome assembly GCA_009936485.2 of Gymnarchus niloticus. Lineage (NCBI taxonomy): Eukaryota > Metazoa > Chordata > Actinopteri > Osteoglossiformes > Gymnarchidae > Gymnarchus > Gymnarchus niloticus. Next base: position 1,541,198 of record JAACJT020000028.1, on the reverse strand, counting down.
CTGAGCTGCACCTAATACGGCAAGACAGCATCTGAGAAACCAAATGCTCTCAAACGAAACAAAGTCCTGCAGTGGTCTCCTTAAACAAAAGGCTCCGTCCACGTAAGCTGAACAAAGGGAGACAATGGTGAGGAATTAAAGGCAGACAGTGAGAGTGCTGCCCGCGGGCCACCCAGACAGAGCCTGAGAGAGCACAGACGGCTGGCCCCATCTACTCACGACAAGGGTTCGAGGAGACATTAGCAGACGAAGACGTTCCAAATAGTCTTTTTACTCAGCGTGACTATTCTTAGATACAAGGTGACGGCATGCTTTCCTGCTGTTAACACAGATCTTCCTTAAGAATGTACAAAAAGCCATAGCTTATTCCTCATATCCAGATAATGATCCTTGAAATTAAGGAATAATATCAGTAATGTATATGTCATTGTGCAATCAACTTTGAAAAATGTTTACCAATGCATTCATTTTATTACTGATGTGTGTGGGTGTCGTAATTCATTGAGATGCCTAATCTCTTAATGTTGAACTTTCATTTCTCCTGTTTAAAGAGGGATGATAGGGGTGAGAATGGTGGAAGTTCATGATCGGGTTACAAAGTGCCAGTACTGACTTGTTCGTCACAAATATAGCACATCATTTAACCAAACAGGCACTTAATTTTATTCATATGCGTGAAAAGTGCTCTTCACTGAAGCTTTTAAATGGTGAAAGTTGCTTCTGCAGAAGGTGACCAATCTTGGGAGAGTGACAGTGTGTGAATTTCGCTAGAGGAACCAGGCAGCGAAGTCGTAGCATTTTCAGGTGCCTTGTGGAATGAGAGAATGAAGAGACAATTGTCTCTGTTTATGAATCAAGTTTAAGGAATGTTTTCATAGTTAACAGCATGTTTTCCATTAGTCAGTAGAGTTACAGAACTCATTCTGCAATAGCCTCTGTTTGCTTGCCAATCAATGACCCATTGTTAGTCACATTAAAAGGATTTTTAGAGATTTAGTATTAATATGTGGTCTAGAGCATGGTAATGGCAGTTATATTTAGAAAACTTATATGCCTTGTCTTATATACCCAAAATCTGTGTGGATTTTTGTACAATTTTCAGCAGCTGGTTGCAAACAAAAATCTTACCAAAAGGTTGCATAATGTGACATTGATGTTCAGCACCGGGGGCTGTTGGGAAAGAGACTCTGTGTGTCGCGAGCCATGCTTTCTCCGTATGATAAAGAGAGATGAGCTGCTTGGCTAAGGAGTGCCATTCTCTCTAACAGCTTGATTCATGTGCACGGATTCCTCTTGGCTATGCATTCTGCTTCCATGAGGGGCCTTCCTGTGGGACTACAATAAACCTAAGATTCTGGGTAGTTATTTTCTGATAATCTAACCAATGCCCGCAATTTAGGTTTCCTGCATTGAAGAGCGTGGGTCATCCTGCACTAGGAAACCCCAACAGTACTAATCACTCGTAATACAATTGACCTAGGCTTGGATTGAGGTCTGCAATTATGCAAATATACACATTGCAGCTTTCTCATCTCATTGTTCACAGAATAAGCTCTTTTTATCAGTCAACATTTTTGCATGTTTTTGTTTTGTCAGCCATACGTATTTATGCTGGATATTTTTGTCAGTTTAATAGTCTTGTACCAAGTTTGTAGATGAAACAAGGGAATTTTTAAAAGTGAACCACGAGTAATGAAGTGTTTCAGAATGTTCACTGATCCATGACTGAGAAAGCAGTGAGGTGATAAATTCGTGTTTGTGAAGCACCTTCTATGCATACTTCAGTGGAGTCTCCCAGCAAGAAAAGCATCATCGCATAAACTAGCTAAAGTAAAAATGTGCCCTAACCAAGTTAACAGGTTTCATGGTGAATGGTACAGGTACAATGGAAGAATAGCGAACCCAAGTTATTGGTTAATGGTAATGTTTGGAGGTACCAAAACCTTTATGTTAAGTGAGTCATCTGCCATGTAGAGGTTAATTGAGCATTAGGTTGAGATGCCAGGTTCTGTCAAAACTTCTTGGACGAGCTTGTTAAGTATGTATGGAACAGAAGAATGCGCCAAATGTTGCTAATCTCATAATGGTTCCTGAAAGCTGTGTCCAAGTGGTTTGAGTACTCACAGTCCTGACAATGATGGACACTCTACTGGTTGTTTACCTGAGATTGTGAATGTTTGAGGAGGAGAGAAAGAGAGAGAGTGCGAGAGAGACCATTGCTACAAATGAGGCTGTCACAAATAATGACAAATTTTTGCTGAGCTTCAGTTCTAACACAAGCTGTTCCAAGATTCAGGAAAACGGTGATGATTCCAGGTGAACAAAAGTAAAAAAGTGATGTCCCATACCAGCATGACAAAAACCATAAAATACATGTATGATATGGCAAATGCGACTAATATATGCGCTGTATGGTGCAGTGTATATTATACTTCTTACAGACGAAAATAAATCCAGTTCAAGATACAGAGAAGTATCAAAAAGCAAGTCATATTAAGACCGGTTTGCCTTCTGCTCTCTTCAGTTAGAAACATAACAATTTGTATGATTGTAGCAAAAGAACAACGATAAACAACTTGTGAGGTCACAGAACTGGAGGAAATCACAGTGCCCACACATAATGCCATGATATTAAATTTGGAAAAGGAAGACTTGACTGGTATCTTCTGTGAGGTAGGATAATGTCTATTATGTCACCCAGGTTTCCCGGTCAGGTCAATGGTGATTTCCAGCTGAAGAGGGCCAAGCAGGCACCTATAAATCCCAGACGTCCCGTCTTCAGCTCTTGGGCCTCGTTTGGAGCCTATTGTGCTGCTGTGAATTGGGTTTTACAAGCGGTGGCCAGCTGGGAACCCCAGGTGGCCCCACTCTGGCACTGGAACCCTCTCAGGTGACAGTGAGGAATGTCACATCAGGGAAACCCCGCTCCTCACCTTTCAGTGTGTCCGTCGGTAGTAGGAGCCCCTCCATTCTGTCCCCTACTACACACTCTTCATATTTCCAATCGCCTCATCTGGTGTAGATTTGAAAGGGATGAAAAAGAGAAATAATAAAAATAAAGGCTTGGTAATCTTATGCAAATGAGCGGCCAACTGAGAATATGAAGGTCAGTTCTTCCTGGAAAGACGAAAACTGGTAAATGTTTGTTACATGTTTTTAACTAGTCACATGCTGTTAATGCGAATTCTCTCTTATGTTTATTAAGTAAATATGGCTACACTTATGACATTGTGTCAGAGACAGAGCATACGGGGGTCCAAGAGAAATGGTGAAAAGTGATGTCATGGCCCTACTTAGATGGGCGCAATGATGTCATCATTGAATGCAACTACAGCGTATTTTGACAAAATAAACTGCTGCAGCAAAGATACCCATTTTAAGACCCCCTTAATTTTTCTTTAACCTCAACCTTGGTGGGCTCTAAAAGGCATGTTTTTTTTTGCTCTGTCTTCTCTTTCTTTTCAAGCCAGTTGCAGACACATGTAATTATGTGCTTAATTTGGTTTCGAATTTCACTTCTGGTGTAGTGCCTTTAGACCGTGTCCAATTTGGGTGGGTGGTGAGGCCGAATTCCTTGGGCATTTTTTCGGTAAATCTAAATAATAATAAAAAAGGGGGATTAAAGACAGTAAGCCCACCGGGGCAGGATGTCGTAGGCTGAAATTAAAAGCATCTTTGAAAGGAGGCTGACCCTTGCATTGGCACAATAACGTGACTGACTTTTTGTGCTGGTTTTAATACAGAGCAATTAATGGCAATTTTGCATAATAAGGGATTAATATGGTCTCTCTTCAGAGGGAAAATTCGACTTGGAAGGGTACGTGAACAGGTTTTACAGTTTTTTTTTTTTTACTCTCAAACCAATAATCTTTCTTCTTAAATGACTACTGAATTGAATAATGTATAAGAAAATATAACCTCTTGAGTCTGCCAGGTTTATTATATCTGTATCTTTGTATTAAATATTTTGTGACCTTTTAGATTCTCAGAATCTGAAGAAAGCAGATAGATTCCCAGAATCTGAAGAAAGCAGATAGCACATTGCCAGCATGTTGTGGTTTATGTCAGAGGATCAAACAGCTCACAACATGTATTTCAGTCTTTTTTATTTTTTTGTTCCACCCTCAGGTCAGTGATAGTTGAATAACCTTTTCAAATTGTTTCTTGCAGCAGAGATGCTATGATTAAAGCCTATGTTGTCCTCCCAGTTTCAACAAATGTCGAGTAGAGTTCTAATTTATTAAACCTCTTGGCATGCACATTACCAAGATCATAAATACCAATTCTGCAGCTTTCAGCACCTTAGTAGAGCGTTCATTCCGGCATGCGCTTGCATTCCAAAATTTTCAGCATAGTAAAAAAAAACGATCAAGCTAAGTCTCATTGCGCGCCTAGCTAACTGCTCATCATTTAGCACCTGATAGCTAAGTCACACAGCACACCTAACTAACTATTCATCATTTAGCACCTGATAGCTAAGTCACACAGCACACCTAACTAACTAGTCATCATTTAGCACCTGATAGGTAAGTCACACAGCGTGCCTAGTTAACTATTCATCATTTTGCACCTGATAGCTAAGTCACACAGCACACCTAGCTAACTAGTCATCATTTAGCACCTGATAGGTAAGTCACACAGCGTGCCTAGTTAACTATTCATCATTTAGGACCTGATAGCTAAGTCACACAAGGCACCTAGCTGACTACTCATCATTTAGCACTGTTAAACTTGGTGAAGGTCTCCATCTTTTTTCCCTTACGGTGAGTCCACCACATAACCTATGATGGTCCTGAGATGTCAGTCTTTTTACAGAAGAGGCAAAAGGTGGTCAAATGTAAGCATCAACGTGTGCGGTAATGTTCAGCGTGATTTGAAAAGTTCTCGTTGTGTGCACAAAGCACTGATGCCTCCTGGGCTGAGGGTTCGACTCATGCCCCCGACTCTGTCTGTGCAGAGTTTGTGTGTTCTCCCTTCATGAAGGTTTCCACTGGGAATTCCAATTTTCTCGAATTGGCTCCAGGATAACCGGATGGTTAGATGCCAGACATCCAGCTAGGATGGAGCTACAGTAGGTCAGGTGAGAGATAACTAAAAGGTGAATCACAAAGCTTGACTTGCATTATTTTGAGGTAAGGGTGGGTCCTATGGGTTTTGCAAATGAAAATTCCGATGGACTGGACCACTAATGCTGCATGTGGGGGGAGCATGGTTTTCTTTGTCTAGACTGATGATGTTCTCAGTGGTGTCAGAGTTGTGGTTTCCAGAGAAAAGGTGGAGTTGACAGTGGGTTAGCGCACATAAAAGAATGTTAAGTATGTTCATCTTTTGAGTCTGGAGATATTAGTCAATCATTCGGCTGTGGAAGCGTGAGTCAGTTTTGAAAGATACAAGTCATCTGACAGGCCTTATGAATAAAGTCCCAGTGCAATCTCGGTGATTTTTAGCTTAGCAGGATCTAGGGGCTAAGAGTCTCGAATGCTGCAAGCAGAAGTGTAGGACAATGAAGATGGAGGTGGGGGTGGGCAACTTGTGAGTCCAGTGTGGAATCACATACAAGGAAATCTGTGAAAATCATTATGATTTAACTTTGCATTCATAACATTCTCATTTTAATATTTAGCAATAATCCTAAATTACTTTTTTCCCAAGCAAGTGAATGTTTTTCATCACATACAGCCAGGTTATGTTTAAATTGCTCTATTCCATTACAAGACAGAGTACAGTACAAGTGTACAGTGAATTTAAAGTTCATCCAGCCCTAAAGAATACATACTGTTGTGTGATCACCAGGGCTGGGAAATGGCTGTCTATGACAGCTTGTTTGAATTTTAATAATGAAATCTAACAAAACTATTTCATACACATATCTGATTTTGGGAAATTCTTTATGACTGAGACTAAGTACCAAATTTCTTAGGTATGCCTGCTAATGGGGAGCATGGTGGCACAGTGATAAGTGGGATTTGAACCTCTTCTCTGCTGTGTGCAGCGTTTCATGTCCTCCCTGTACTTCATGGGCTTCCTCCTGCAGTCCAAATACGTGATCTAGGCTAAATGGTATTTTTAAATTGCTCATTGTGTGTGTGTGTGTGTGTGTGTGTGTGTGCGCGCGCGCGCGTGTGCGTACCCATCCAGGGTATCCCTTAAGCTCTGGGCCACCCTGCAACCCAGCAAATTATTAAGTGGTTTGGGAAATGGATGGATGGATGCCTGCTTGCTGGTGCAAAAGGTCTTCTCCACCAAACTGTAAATAACAAAACTGCAACTGAAAAAATACAGCATGCAGACAGGGCCAAGAGGTTCACTTGTTAATTAAGTAAGCTTTGGGGTGGCTAAGACATGAGATCCAAATGATTTTAAATGTGCATGAATGTTAATGCCGGGCATGGTGATTCTAGCACCACAAACAGCCACCCTCCTTGGATTTTCACATAGTACACTGTCTAGAGTTCACAGAGAATGATGTGATGAAGAGCAACATTGTTGTAACTGAGAGCAGCTTGTTAAATAAAGAAAGATCAGAGGAGAATGGCCAGGCTCATTGATGCTAACAGGTAGGCCACAAGTGCAGAGGTAAGAGCTCAGTGCGTCTCTGAGCACACAACTCGTCAACCCTTGAAATGGTTACGGAGACAAATAGAAATGCTACCTGGTACTATGTCATTGTGCCCTGATATGCCTCCCAGGAAGTACCTCCTGGATAAATTCTGGAAATAAGTGGAATACTCGTGCGAAATATATTTAGTTTACTTGATCATCATTTGCTTGTTCACATTAAACATTTTAGAAATAATGTTCTCTTAAAAGACTTTTCATGAAACCATTCCCATCATCAATGATTCTGTTATCACAGCTCATTTTCAGTACTATGTGCAGGCCTGACACCAGGATTTTATTGGTGCTTGAATTTTAACTTTTTGCTTTAGAAGTTGAACAATTTGCACCGAGCACAAAGACGGAGTACAAAGGCATGCAATTACTCAGCCAGTCGACTTCAAAGAAATTACCCTCAGAGAAAGACACTTGGAAATTACAGGAGGAAGATCCGCGGATGCCACACTGACAATCAGGATGAAAGCAGGAAATCTAAAGATGTTAGTCAGCCTTCTCTGGTAATAATGTCCTCAGCTCCTACCGCTTATATGCTTATGAACGTCTAAATATCACACAACTTGTAAATTCATTGCGATTGTGTGAGGACTTTGTAAAACTAGTCTCTGTTGTGCAAGAAGGCTGATTTGTGGAGAGTCTTTAGTAAAGGTACTTAAGCATATCATTTTGGAAATATTTTAAACTTCTCATAAGCATGCTAGGCCTTTAATTAATGGGATCAGGCAAATTGGTGAAGACCCTTTAAAAGCTTGGTCTAGACACAAGCTAGACTGGACAATTGAAGCAGTGAATGCCAGAGTAACTTGGGTTCCCTGAAGGTGATCCACTTTTCTCTAATTCTAACCCTAAGGCAGCAAGTGAAATTTTAAACTGCAGATCATAATGTGTTTCCTGAAACAGTGTGATATTAATAATTTCATTTAATACATAAAATAAGTTCTGTCTATTTGAAGTGTACTGGATAAGTGATTGTGGATGGATGAATGGATGGATCAATGGATGCAGGGATGGATGGATGATGCTTGACACATCTTAGAAACAGAAATGGGGAAGTTGAGCAGAATGGCTAGTTTTGTTTATTCAGTGAACCTAGTTGCCTAATATCACCACTTTTGCATGTGCTGTCTGCTTGGAAATTGGTGTAATTTTTCTGATGGCTTCTGGGAAGACAGAACTGTGTGGTCAGCAAATTACCTGATGGTTGGAGATAATACAGCTCCGACTTCATCTTTCTAATTTCCCACCTACACATGGCGCTGAAGAAAACATTTTGATCTTCTCTTTCCCGCCAGTTGAGTCTGGCCCACTGCTGATGAGAAGGGGATGCTGAGATGTGAACATCGATACCCAGATGAAGAGGGTGTATAGAGGACATTTTGTCGAGAGCTCAGGTTAAAACAACAAGCAGGAGTGAGCAAAGAGCAGACAGCGCATTCCCAGTGCTTTTAGCCCAGGTTTTTCCCACAAGCTCATGCTGGAATCCTACAGAGAGAAAATATTTGGCTTGGAGACGCATGTGGTAACACCGCAGTCCAAGTTAAACCGCATGCAGAGACAGCCACAGTGGGCGCTACACAGGGGCAGGCGCTGCAAGAGCAACCTTTGCGATGAGTCTCAGCAGTCAGCATGTCACTTGCTGAAATTCAGAAACAGTGTGATCATTTGTCATACGTGAAAAACCCTTCAAGCAGATTCCTGGACAGTTACACTAGCCTTGTGTATTTGCAAGTGGTTACAGCAGACAATCATAACAGATGGTGCTCTGCTGAGTCAATAGGATGCTCGGCTTTGGAAGGAAACGCGATGCTCTGAACGCCAACGCTGGAGTTGGTATTTTGGCAGCTTTACCACATGGGAACATGATTCACTTGCAGGGAAAGGTACGATGTCAACAGATATATTAGAGATTATCGGCCAGCTACCTTATAGGGTGAACTCACACAATCTGGGATATGTTAACTTATGCAATATTGCTCCAGATTACCTGAGTTCACCCTAAATTATGTTGGGTTGTCACAGCTTACCCCAAAACAGTCCTTCCACTTTACCACACTCCCTGGTTAAGACAGTTTGAGGTCTCAGTAACATGATTCATTCATATCTGACGTTGGACAGAGCCCGGTACTGCAATCAGCCCCTGAATCGCTGTCATTTACTTCTGCTTAATAATAGTTATATCTGGAAACATTAGTTATTCCTCCGCAATTTTTAATTCATCATTACGCAGTGTTGTTTATGATACAGTTGCACAAGTTACTGAATCATAGAATTTCAAGTCATATTTTATTTATATTCTTCTTAATATAAAACAACAATGGGAAATGTAAGGATGGATTCATGGATGAGTGGATGGATAGAAATATATTTAGTGCTTTATAAATGTGATAGAGAAATAACTCTTTTGGGAA
>JAACJT020000028.1:1518001-1532075 GCA_009936485.2 Gymnarchus niloticus | reverse complement strand
GGATTCATGGATGAGTGGATGGATAGAAATATATTTAGTGCTTTATAAATGTGATAGAGAAATAACTCTTTTGGGAACGTTCCAGCTAAAACTCCTGTTGCCACATTAGCCATTTTCGAAAGCTGTTCCTCGGAGCTGTATTGTGTTCCCAGTGGACCTGACCTTATTAACCTTTGACAGCTCATAATGGCATACCTGTTGGTGACCTCGAAGATAAATGCCAGATAAGATGTGCAACTTAACATTTGAGGGTGACTACTTAGGAAATGTACTGGGGGTTGGGGGATATTGGTGTTGTATTTCAAAGAGATCAAGGGACTGAGCTGAACTCAAAATGTCTTTTCATTTTAGCTGCTTAGATTTAACTACTCTTTATCTAAATCATCAAATGAATGAAAAAATAGTCTACTTCTATTACATTCTAGTTATTTGTTCGCACAAAAAGACGTAAATCTTCCCAGGTGCTGGTGTTTATTTTGTGCCACGAGGAGCAGCTTGTCAAATCTACAATAATCAACCATTTAAAATGCTGTTAAGGTAAACATCAACCCAAAGTGTGTTTTTAATTTCAAATTCACTCTAGGAAAAAGAAACATGTAAAGTTGCATCAGACACTGACCCAAATGTCACGTGCCGCCCTTGGAAGTGGCCTGTGATTCCCATGCATCTAGAAACAGGTCAGGAAAAAAAAAAACTTACTATTTTATGCATCGCTATACTGCTATACTACAAAGAAGACAGCACAGACTCTTCTCAGAATGATTCTGTAATGTACTGGGAGGCAAACGGGGCTCTGCTCCCATATCACTGCACTGAGACCAGCATTACAGAAGGACACAGATATTTATTTTTGTCTGCATAAGAACATAGGGCAAGGAGGATATTTGCAATGATCAAGGCCATAGCAGTGATTGGTGACTAGGAGTCAGTGAGGACTGATTCTCTTTAATTACCCCAAGTGCTACTGTAGGTAAATAGCAAGGCAGCAGCCCCAGCCACTTGTTACCATCTGATAACATCTTAACAGAGCCAAGAATCCACCAATGAGGCCTGCAGTTGGACACTGCTCCACTGTAATACCGGGAGATTAGAGCCTGTAAGAGTTTCTCACAAAAAAAAGCATTCAGACAGACTGGAGACGTGACTCACAAAAAGACCCCAAAATAGAAGGGGCCTCCTTTTATTAGGTAAATTGGCAGAATACGACTTTCAAAGCGTGCCCAGCTGGCAATAAAACACAATGAATGCTGTGAAATGTGAAAGAAACATAAAAATTCAAGTCATTTAGTCAGACCTGCATTTCTGTACTAGTTGTCCTTTAAATGACTTTATAAATGAGGATGGGTTCATACATTTCCCATTTATTGTTGCTTTTAATTACAGTCAACGTCCGTGTAGCTCTTTGCTCCTCAGTAGTCTGTGTGGCATTGCCCTGCATCTAGCTAATCGCATTGCTGTACATAAATATGAGAGCTGCATGGGATCTCAGGCCAGCGACGGCACTTAGGAGTTGGGGGTGGGTTAACTCCGGAACGGACAGGTGCACTGCAGTGCGGCACGGGGGCATGCTGAGTTCTGGACATTTACCGTTTTCGGGAGGCTTGCTGCAATGCCTCAAACAAAGAGGGGGAAACTAAATATTTATCTACTATTGAGTCTCATTCCTGCTGGACAAATGTTTCACCGTTCCAGAGAAGAAGGCCTCCCATTGTTCTTACCAAGGGTGTTGTTTTAAGGACTGAGTCCAAATCAAACTTTTATGTGAAGGTTTTGTTTATTTACTTTATTTTTGCCCTATCTTTAAGGAATTTCTGTCTTCAAAAGGCTCTTTTTATCTTTTATATTTCCTGACATGACAACACACCTCTGCTCGTCAGTTGTAGTCCCAAGAATATATAATTTCGGACTTTCTTAGAAATCATCATTGCAGGCTTTAAAATAAAACAATAGCTACTGGTGGATGTCACTGAAGAGAGAGGCAGGAATAGCTGAGGACACGAGCCTGTGAACTACGGCCAGATTGAGGAAGCAGTAGAGGCGGTAGCTAGATGTCGTAGCATAACTCATGTTCATTTAGCTGGGCTCTCAACCATCTTCAGCAGAATGGGTTTGACATCTATGGCCTCGTGCAGTAGATGTAAAAATACCTCAAGCTGCTTTACACTATGCAATCACTCTTGGCCCATCTAAGGCTAGGTTGCACCCAATGCTTCAGGAAGCTGAATTTAGAAGTAGGTGGCTCTTCACCAACCACAGTCTTCAACTGATGTATGGTTGGGTACACATAAAAGGATGTTCCTAAAATCTAAATGTGTCATTGGAATCCATCAGATGGGCTGTTTTGGTAACAGTCACCATTTTTATGCTGATTAATTTAGTAACCAACAATCATCCTTTCTAATACAACTTCAATATCACGTACAGTGTAGGTGTCTGCTTTGAATATCCATCCATCAGTCTTCGTACTTGACTCCACATTAGTGGCGACTACATTCCTGTTACATGAAGGTTAGAAGTACTTGAACAGAATTGTGGGACTTTTCCAACATACCCATGCTAACTAACTACTTAAATTCATAAGTTAAGTGAGTTGGTGGTGAAAATGGAAAAAATACACGGAATGGCTGGGGCAGTTTTGAGGTTTGGGAACCAAATTTATGTTGTTCAAGGTACCAGATATCAGTCATATTTTGAGAATAGAAGAAATTATTTTTACTTTTTTTGATATAATGCTTATTTATCAATACTTTAATGTTAAATTGTGTTGTTATTAATATTATTTTTTGATCAAATATAGACTTTCTGCCCAGATAAACAGCCTTAAATTCTCTCTCGGACTGCTGAAGATTTTTCCACAGTACTGTATCATGATCTTCGCTGCTGCTGTTAAGTTTTATTTTTGAATAAATCTTGTATTTTTTTTGGCTTGAAATGTGATAGGAGACCAAAACAATTGCAAGCAACTGCTTCAGTTATACATTTGTAAAAGTTGGTAGAGATATTTTCAGCTTTCCTGAAAGTTAGCCAGGACGTGTTCCTACCAGCATGTGGATTTAGGTCAATTAAAGTCAATGTCTCATTTAAAGATCGATCTGAAGTAACCCTGACCATTTCTCAGGAAATATGAAATTAAGAGGAGGCTTTAGTTGTGTAGTGATGCACTTTGTTGTTGGTCTCTTCCAGTCACAGCGCAGAACACCCAAAGAACTCCTGGCAAGCTCTGAGCACGGCCATGTTGTGCTGTGCCTTTAGCCTTCCTCTGACCTTTGACTCCATGCCTGTGACTCAGCCAGAAGCCTGGAAGTCACGAACGTCAGCACTTTCCAAACAGTGCGGCATCTCTGCCATGTGAAAAACTTCACAAAGAGAAAAGAAAAATGTTATTAAGCAACATATGTGATATTCCAGTTAAATGTGTCTGCCATGGTGAAAGTAAAAAACAGCAAATGCATACTCTGCAACTTAGAGGTTCTCCTCTTCCTAGGTCATCATATTAAGCTTTCTTCTGGTGGATCCATCCATTCATCCATCCATCCATGTTCCATCCCTACTTTATCCACCACAGGGTCACAATGAGCCTGGAACCTACCCCAGCATGCACTGGGCATTGGGCAGGGAACACCCTGGACCGGCTGCCAGTCCTGTGCAGGGCATACTTTCACACATATATGACACCAGTTCATTTAACTGCACGTTTTTAGATGGCGACAACTGGAGAACAATTACACCCACATGAAGTGGATGGAAGAATTCAAACCCCAAACCCTGCAGGAAGAAGGCCACGGTGCTAATGAATAAGCTTCCAGGCTTCCAGGTGGACTGCTATACAGTACATATGTACAGCATACTATCGAGTAGGTTTACTCAGAGCATGAGGACATTTTTTTAAGGTTGCTGGTAGAAGTCTGAATCATTTGCAATTTGTATATACAGTATATAACTCATGCAGAACGTTTCACCAGATTAAACAGCTATTAAACAACACTTTCTCAATCTCTTCATGATTGTGAAATAGAAGGAGATCAGAAAAGTTCCTTGCGTAATGAATAGCAGTGAAAAGCCCAATGAATAATTTGCATGACATGTAAAGTACTCATTTTGTCTCTCAGATCCTGTATTGCATATCTTAGAGTATGTAATGAAAAATGTGCCTGTTTCTTTGTTGCCAAGGAGAACTAAACCCAAACAGAGGAAAAGGGATTTGACACGCAGTTAACTTGTCCAGTTCACATCTTCACGGCAGTAGGGCGTTCTCTCAAACGGACTCCCCCGGGAGATACGCCGCGTCCAAGGTGTTTCCAGTGTGCGGCCTTCTTTTCCTCATCCCCACCATTAGCGCTACGGCTGTGGGTCGACCGTAAAATGCCGTATGATCACGCCGGGCCTCGAATTTCAGGACTCCCATCTGCCAAACTGCAATAAAGGAAAATACAAAGGGGGGGAGGGTTCCCCCATCGTCGGGCTCTCAAGATGCAATTCCGATCGTGTCGGAATAACTGGCTGGCTTTCTGTCCGTGAGCCCCCCCCCCCCCCAGCCCCCCCCAGGGGTGACAGCCAGTGCTACGCTGATGGGGGAGCAGTGAGACAGAACAGCTGGCTGAGCACAGCCACACGAGGGCTGTTATTAGAGGCCGGCGTGGTGATTGGAGAGTCCCCGTGTGCCGGCTGCGGCGGCCGTGTGCGCGCGGCTCCCCCCGGGCCCTGGGGCTGAAAGTGTCACGTCGATCCAGTCCAGCGGGGTCCCGTAAAACGATATAATGAAACCCATCTGCTGGCCCACCCCAGCATCTCCATCGCATCACTGTCTCCCCCCGTCCATCCTCGTGGCCGGGGGAGTGCGCTGCAGGAATTACCTCCCCGGTTCTAATGAAAGGAGGGTCCGCTTGGGGGCCGGCCAAAATCGAAAGACGTCCCGGGCTTATCGGTGAAAAACTGCCATGCGGCCAGCAGGAGGTTCGTAAGAAAAATACTGTTGCAAGAGCATGGTGAGGTTTTTGGAAGAGGTCAATTCCCTAGTGCTAGTTGACTGTTTAACATGGAGGCCGGGCTGAAAATCAGCAAATATGCTGCTCTGTAATGAGCTGAAAAGAACGAAAAACAAATAAATTACACACTATGTTATAATGTATAGATATTTAGATAGTTCTAAGAGTAACAGTAAAATCACACAGTTATGATGCAGATAGCTATTTATCCAGTATGGGTCACAGCTACAATTCACAAGATGGCAAATTGAAATCTTAAGAGAAATTATGTGACAAGATGTCATAGGCTGACTTCTTTCAGGTACCAGATGATTTTGCCACACTGGCAGTAGTTCTGTGTCCAGCAGTCCCATGACTTTGTACATTAGACTGTGGACCATGCTGGCTCTCCATTCACTCTGCACATTCTTCCAGGAATACAACTTTTGTTTCTATGGAAATGATCACTTTTGTCTTTCGTAGAAGTTTATTGTTCCTTAGGGGTCTCCAGAGAGTGGTCAAAGGTAACGTGCTTATTTTTATAAATAATTAGAGCAGATGTCGTGTGATCGGCTCAGATTGTTTCCTCCTTGAAAGATTATTTTTCATGTCATAAGAAAGCAAAGTAATTTTTCTGGGCAATGCAAAAAGACAGTCGTGATTTTTTCTTTTGGAAGCGTGGTGAAATCCTGCATGGAGCTTAAATCTTTTAACCTTCATGCAAACCTGCAATGTTGCAATAGATATAATCTCTGAGGAGTGAACTGTTCCTCAGTCGTCTATTTAATTTATGAGAAACTCATTAACTTCATTGGTTAGTGGGTGGGAAAGAGCCGTTGCTTGCAAAATTCTGTTGGAGCATCTTAAATCCAGTCTGTGCCCACATGCAGCCAGCGTGGCCCGACGGCATGTGGTAAAGCGGACGCCTTGCTGAAATGATGTTATTTCTATTATCCTTTCCAGTAAATTGCTGCCTGCCTGTTTTGCTTCAGTAAGGGTTACACAAAGATGTCTGGAGGCAGCTATCTAGCAATTATGAGCTTATGAAGCTAATGCACACCTTCTAAGAGCATGGTGCGCTCAGCGCCATTTTTGCAGCGAGGGCTATCGTTAACGTGTCATTCCAGCACAGAGCGACACAGCTCCATGGAGAAACATGGCTCCGGATTGGGCGAAACATGAGTCGGCTGGGCAAAAAGATGGCCATCGAACTTCTAATGAGTGAATCTGAATTCACTACACCGCGGCTAAACCCAGTGGTTGTGGAGCAGCTGAGGAAACACGGTCCTTGTTTGCCGATAGTTCCATGGGTTACTTAAGCATCGTTTCAGCCAAGAGGAAATTACACATATTCCAGGGAACTGAGTCAGTCCTGTTATGTGCAAGTGTAAGTCCGGCCCTTTCTTGGCAGTGACTGATCGGTCAGTGCAATTCTGTGTGTGATGCAGGTGCTCAGGCATGTATTCCGACATATGCTTACTGCAATTTCATTGCCTCACCATTGGCATGCTTCCAGGATTGGTGCATAAGTCACATCTTTGGGTCAAACTGTGCAGAATTGAAACATCTTCTCAGTATTTCTGACTGGTCCTTTGTGGTCAGTATGTATCTTTTGGCCCTAGTGTTGCTGCAGTGATTCCCTGGTAAAGAACACGACTTCTTCTTTCTTTGAGTGTTGTCACTGAGTATCATGTGATTGGTTCCTTTTCTTTCCATTCCGATCTAACAACCTTTTAATGTGCCAATATTGTATCATTAAGCCGTCTTAATTAGAATCAGTTAAAAGGTATCCGATCAGGTGGAGATGTGGTTAGGGATCAAGGGCTCGCATGTGTGTAAAATCACTGATTCCTGGCTTCACCTCTTGTGAATCAGCCAGCACAGCTGAGCTGCAGAGCTGTGAACGTTCGCCGCTGATGGTTTCCATTAGCAGAAATTATTTACGCTAATCTGTCCCACTGAAGTCATCAACATTTACATGCCGGTAAGCAGGTTTACTGCTGTGCTAACTGGCATTTTTAACGTGACCAAAACTCTTTCAGGTGGCAAATATAGTGGCTTTAAACTGCTTTTTTTGTTTTAAGAATAAATGCGAAACGTACATATGTTTTGCATACGCCAGTCGTGAAGTTATGATTAAGTTAGTTTGGCAGGAAACAGATAACTCTATGACGGAGAGCCTTGGCTTCAAAGTTACACGTTTCCCAAAGTGCCAGTCACTGAATTATAATCACTGCATTAACAGGGGCCACCGGGGAATTCGCATGGCATTAAAAATGACTCCCAGCATCCTCTCATTCCATTATATATCTAATCTTTGCCAGAGAATCCACCAGGTTTGCATTGTGCTCACCACCACTGCTGTGTTTGTGTGTTTGTAATTGTAAAGGGATTAACATTAAGAACAAGAACAAGAACCTGCGCTCCCAGCAGGGCAGGTCTTAAGGAGCCTTATCTTCATGCTCAACCGGGGTCTGCATCCCAGACTTTCCATTAAAGGCAGACACACAGCTCCCAGCTGACCCCTCCTGATGCACACACACACACGCACACACACACACAAACACACAGCCTATTGTCCCATCAGCAGCAGGGGTCCTGGTTCCTGCCGATTCCTTTTTACCCATTTTCCCGCCTCTGCCTCAATAGATCAATGGCAGACAGGCTAAGACCACATGAACTGCGTCTCAAGTCGCCCCCCTGCCAGGCACCTGTCTCAGGTGCTCATTTGAAGGTAAACAACCAGGTGCTGGAATGTTTATGGGAACAAACCAAAACCTCGTACACAGAGGGGTGCGTGACAATGACTGGGGTTTGGATAGCTTAACCCAATCATGATTGCCTTGTAACTTTACAGCCTTATGGGGAAAGGACGTAGACAGATAAGAAAATTCACAGATTTTTTTGGTACTACAGCAGTTGTTTACTGTGTACTTATTTTCTCTAATAATTCCATTGCCTATAATTAAATAATATTGTTTTAGTCTAACCGTGTAACAGTCAAAATGAACTTGCTGGTAATTATACAATTGTGAATTTCCACTATTTTCATTTCAGTTTAATTAAGGGAAGTGGAAAGGTAGAATACAGATGTATTTTTTATTTTAGGTTTTGGATATTAATGTGCACATATAGAGTTGAATGATATAATAACATAAAGAATATGTAAACAGTACCATTTGTATTCTATGGTATATCACAGAATCTCCACAGAGTTGCTTCTGACACCAATTAAATATGTTAAGCACTGAAAAATGTAAGAAATCCAACGTACAAACGTGAAAAACATTACATGTATCAATTGTGTAAAACAGGCACGTACACATGCCAAGTGCACATACAGACCTGACCTCATTCTCAGCTGCAAATTTTCAGAAAGTATAACTTGGAAAGAAATTGAAAAATAATAAAGAACAGCCAGGCACCTATAAACATGGAAAACGTACAAAGTACGATTTGATAAGCTAAGGATAAAAGCTATGCCTATAGCTGCATATGTTTTTCATTATGGCACCTGCACTCTGACTTTTTTGTTTGTGCAATCGTATTTAATTACTTTGTTGATTTTTTTTCCATATTACATTAAGCTGTACGTCTGCCTCCACAAGCAAACGTTATGTTTTTTTAAAGAAACACTATCCTCCGCCCAGCCAGTGCCTCTCCTTGTCATGTGAAAACAAACATTTTGAGTCGTCTCTGAGTCTCCATGCATCTAGAACCCAAGCAGCGGCTGGCCCCTCAGAGCCCCTATCTTTCTGACCACTCTCGCACTCGCTCGCATGCAGCTTTCCCCTTTTCCTCTTCAGCCCTTCACCATTAGCTTATCGTTTCTCCCCATGATGTGTTTTTTTTTGTTCTTTTTCTGCTTACGCAGGGTTCTCTCAGGGAACGATCAATCTGAGATACCTTCTCCATTGACACGAGGGATGAGGCGCCATCAGGATGCGCACGCAAAAATCACAGCCCAGCACAGCCAGCGTCTTTCTGCAGATTGTACAATCATCTGCTTTGGCGCATGACTGCGTGCGCGCGTGTGTGTGTGAAGCTGTGTGTTAGCGAGAAGATGGGGCGCACGTCGGGCCAGGGGAGCCACGGGTACATAAATAAAATGAGAAAGCCTTCATCAGCACCAGCCTGTTATTGTATACCCAACCATAATATTAAAGCTTTAGAAGGGAGGTCTGTGTTTCCAAGCACTTTAACCCATGAGTGCCCATGTGTCTCTTGTCGTGAACAATGTGGGTTCTTTGCCTAGTCACGTCTCTCTGCTGATTCCTGTCCAGATGTGCGGCCCACATTTCTTCCCATCTCCCTGCTCTCCTCGCTTTCCTGCATCATTACCGTTGGACAAACTGCCGCCAGGTGAAGACCGATACGCTTGCTCGTTCACGCTTTCACCGTTCAGGTCATTTAAATCACCGCAAATTGTTCAGTTTTGCTCAGCGGTGTAGCAATCGAGACCCACCTTCAAGACAAGTGACATCGCAGTGAAACCGAGACTTTCCCCAGCAAGAGTGAGCAAGAAGGGAAAGTGAGGATGGCTTGTGTGAATGGAAGAGTAAAAACTGCATAGGTGAGAGCTTATTCTTTGAATTACCGTTAACAGCAGCCGGAAAACGCTGGCGACGTTCCTATCGCTGAGCGAGAAAAACCTGCCCCTCCTTCATGAAATTATTACAAGATACATTTACGGTAGTTGTAATATATACACATATTATGCACCTTTATATAGAATAGTGCAGCCCATACAGGAGTAACTGATGTCACTATGTCATTTTTGTTTGGTCGACATAGAGCTAAACAGGGCAATGAAGCTAAGGCAAGGTAAATAGTTTCAGGTGGTCTGGGGCTAACTATTTGAAATTTCCCTTCAGATAGTCACAGCACTCTGATGAACTATCAGTCGCCTTTTGAAGCTGTTAATTATTTCAATTGCATTTAAAGCAGCCCAGGAATGCATCGCTGCAGGGTGTTCCCTCAAAGTGCTCCTGCTTGTAACCAAGGCCCACTAGATGTCAAACGACGACTTGGTTTGGGAGAGCTCTCTCTGTGTTCTCCCCTTCTCTTTGTGTGACAAAGGAGGAGATTCCATGCAGTAACATCTCCCATGACAGGAGTCTCTCCAAACATGCTTGGTAGGGGGAAAGTCCACCTGCATACACCGTGTCAGCTGTGTGACGGTTCTGTTGGAGCCACCTACAAATAAGGCTCATTCTGAAACATGTGTGCTGCTGACAAAACACACATGGAACAGAGGCATTTACCTCTGGTACGTTGTGTATCTATGCCACAACAGTACACTGTTTTACAGATGCTTCCTTTTATAGATGCACTCAAACCTTAAGTTATCCTGAGTCATCACCATCTGGTACTCTCTGACGACCAGACACATGGAAGAAGAACCAGAGTATGAAAATATGAGAAGAAATAATGTCTATAATTTACACTCATTTAAACAATATACAGTACAATGATGATTCTGCAAAATAATTGGGCCCAAGGATAGTTTGGTTAAATGAATAATTTGGTTAAGAAAACACATGCAAATACCAAGTTAATACGAAACAAATTGTAATTCAGAGTACAATTCCATTACTGGACACAATTTCAGTACTACTGTAATTTGAAAGATTATAAGTATTATAGCAAAATAATTGATTTAGGAAGTGGTTTGTAAATGATATCCAAAATGTTTTGAAGAAATTGAAGATTTTTTTGGGGGTTGGGGGTTGGGGTGGCAGTGGCTCGATTAATTAATGATTTGGATGGTTGATCTTTGGATAAGGTGGCATGGTGGCTGAGTGGTTAGCACATCTCCCTTGCAGTGAGAAGGTTCAGTCCTCACCACCAACAGAGGCTTTCCTGTGTGGAGGTTGCATGTTCTCCCCGGGCCTCTGTGGGTTTCCTCGGGATACTCTGGTTTCCTCCCACATTCCAAAGATATACAGGATAGGTCAATTGGCTACTCTAAATTGCCCATAGGTGTGAGTGTGGATGGGTGTTCATCTCTGTGTTGGCTTTGCAGGGGATTGGCAACCCACCCAGAGTGTACCCTGCCTTTTACCCAAAGTCAGCTGAGATCAGCTCCAGCTGCCCTGTGATCCTAACAGATAAGTGGTTCAGAAGATGAATGGATAATCATTGTTCTGCTGTGTTGCCATATTTCCTCTCAGTTATCACATCCAGTACCTCAAATGGGTATTGAACTTACTTTTGTTTGTATTACTGGGAATTACACCATTGCTACGTGCTAAAATGAGTCTTCTATGAATGGATTTACACTCTTAATGTTTCTTACCGTCATTTCGTATAATCTTTTTATAGTTATACCTGGCTATCATGTCAGTCTAGAAAAAGGTTTATACGATTACTAGGACACCCACCGCAGATTATTGCTTCAGACTATTCCCAGCTAATGTTATAAATACAGAGCAGAGCGTGCAGAAATAGCAAGATTTCGTCAGGGAGATGCTTGCCATTGAAAGCCATAAACCATTACGAGGTCTCCTTCTCTGAAGATTCCCATGCTCCCCAGGTGAGTCACGACTCTGCTAGCACATGTCTGTCAGCGTGTTCCCTGTGTGTCATACCACATCACTCAGCCAGTGTTGCTTCATCCTCCAGCCGCTAGCCTTCAGAAAAAACAATGCCACCCTGACCGATTAGCTACTTACCATGTGGCAAGTGACAGACCCTCACCCCAAACGCGGGATCAACATTACCGGTGTCATGTTTGAGAGAAGGTTGAAGGAAAAAAATCACCGATGTGTCATTGGGGTGTACTGCTGTACATTAAATCCATTCTGAAGAGGTCAGCAGTAAATTTCATCTGCCTGTCAAACTGCAAACACACCACATCAGACGCATCCCCCAGATTAGTCTGCTGGCCTCCAGCTCGGGTTCGTATTGTTTAGTGTGGATATCAGCACATAGAAATTACAGGAATTCTTATGGATATTTATATACTGTAATTTAGGGGCAATATGCGCTGATTTAGAAAACAAAATGGTTTGGGGGCTAACAGAGAGTATGCCTTGGTCCCAGCGATGATTGGTGTGTTTGTGTCGAGAGAGGGGGCCTCTCCGCGGTTCGGAACTGCCGGCTTTAATGTGGCACGGTGAGCTCCTGATGACTGGTTACAATCTGTCCCTGACCCTGACCATAATGGACAACTTTTACCGCCGGAAGAAAATGATACCCTTTAGGAATGTTGTTGTCGTTATATTTCCCTCTATACAAAATGTCAGGAAGACATTTCTGCAAGACTGGAAAAATAAGTCTTTTCTAAAGCCATAATTTAGCAGCCCTGGGGGAAAGGCTATCTTAGACACTGAGGAGGTGACTTGAGGGTTGATGCGGAAGGGGACAATGCAGAAACATGGCGTGGACACCCCAGGTGACAAGTGGCAGCGGGTGACAATGAGCAGCCACCTTCCAAACTCTGTGTTTCTGATTAGCCTAGCTCCCAAGGGCTGATGGGACTTTCCAAGATAAAACCCAAAGGGACAGATCTTGCAGCTGTATACCATCGCAACTGCAGAAGTGGTCCAGTTTCTCATCCTGCAAGGTGTTTGTTTTCCTTCTGAATCATCCAGTTGCGTCTGGCCGAGCTCCTGAGAGCATCCACATAGCAGCCCTCACAAACCCATATTGTCATACTGTGCGATGCAATCTTTGTTCAATATTTGTAGAACTGGGTGGAGATTCCCAGCAGAGCTTCACCAGCTTCAGACCATGCAACATGAGTCACAGACAAATCAAGTTGAGGATACCAGGCTGGTTCTGCTGTGACTGGCATCGCATTCAGAGGGCATTCAGACAGATGGCTGCTCGATGAAGCAGGTCCTCTCCGGCCGTAGCAGCCACCACCTGCTCTCATGCCACCCTCGCACACTCTCAGCTGGCACACGTGTAGCCTATGGCGTGTTTTGGCATTCAGAGGACAGGAAACAGTAACAGTGCAACAGGAGTGGCACCACCTTTGTCTGAATTGCTCAACACACATGGCTGCAAACGATTCCAATGCTGGAGCTTAAAGTCGTCACCCTGGTAATTTTTGCCAAGATGCCTTTCTTATTTTATTCATATGCCCGTTTTTGCAATTGTGTGCCATGACAAAATGGCGTTCTTTCACAATAATAAAATTTGGTCACGCTAGGGAGCATGCGAAAGGAGTGCCACTTTTTTTTGACGATACACGTGTTGTTATAAATGACTGCCTTTGCCCGAATGAGTCTAACATGATTAATACACTAACATGTAGATATCTTGGTGTTTTGTCTGCATTGCCTTATTGCAGCTAACTGACACTTTCTACAGGGCACTCTGCCAGCTGAGAGAGGCTTGGGGAGAGATCTTCGATCTCCTCCGCTGTGGTGGTTCGTGTTCATGGGTATGTATCAGTCCGAGAATGCTGCTACACCACAGCCTTTCATGCTTTCAGAAACCATGCTGGAAAGTTGAACAAATTAGAAAATATGCCAGGTTCAACCTATTATGTTAATGTGATACAGAAGCGTGCAAATATTTAGCATAACTGCTATCAAAAATGGACACGGACCATGGGTTTTTCATTTTTTTATTGATTTAAATTAATAATCAAATTTAAAATGGTAGCTTAATAATTCTAGTGACTATATTGAAACATATTCAATGTCTTGTGAAAAGAAACCAAAACAAACCAAACTTTCCGGTTCATCCACATATAAAGAGGTGAGATTATTATATTAAATTGTACCTAAATCCCCGAGACTGCTAGGATCATCGAGTTTCTGCGAAGACAATAGCCTTGGCAACAGCTTTATTTGAATATTTCCCTGTAACGTCTATTAATTGAAGCTGTTGATTCGTTTGCTGTTCACATACGTGGAGATAATTGTCATCTATGAATGCTGGTGTTGGTGAACAAAAGGGCAGTTTATTTATGCAATTCCTTCATCTCAGAGTGAATTGACACTAAATTAAAGCCTATCTGTTGTGAAAAGCCAGGCTCTCACACCTGACAATATATTTCTTGATTTGTCTCCATCTACGTATTTTCCTGGGTTCAAAAATCACTGCAGACGGAGACTGCAGCCATGAAATTAAAAGACGCTTGCTCCTTGGAAGGA
>JAACJT020000028.1:1502823-1517901 GCA_009936485.2 Gymnarchus niloticus | reverse complement strand
AGGGCGGCCTGGCGTGCTGTGGTCCATGGAGTCGCGAAGAGTCGGACACGACTGCGTGACTAAACAACAACACGTATTTTCCTGGTCAGAGAAGTGAAAATGAACAACTTCAAGGTTTAAGCCTTAGATGTCACTTTGACACAGCACCACAAGTGCATCCTATATTTCACACATAGTAGTATGTGCTGCCCCTACTCAGACAGTCTATCAGACACGGGCCTGCTACCAGTAATAAGATGCAGCGCAAAACATAACTCAAAGGTGACACCTGTCTAAATAAGTCTAAATGTCTAAATAAATATGACATTTAGACTTATTTAAATATGAAGTGATTGAATAAGCAGATTATCTTATGTTTGAAGGCCATCACTCAGATGAGGTGTTCTCTGCTTGTTTTTATGAAGATTTCACATCACTGTCTTCATACGTTTGGGTATGTCGGGTTCTGGGACATTGCAGAGTTTGGGCTCTTCCACGTGAAGATCACAACAGTTGCCTCAATCAATGGCAAAGTAGCAGTGAGTAGGGCTAACTCTGCCAATCAGTAAAAGGAAAAAAAGTACATGATCCTCACTATTAAACACATTTACCACAACAGCCTAAGCCGCTGGGCGTCTTTGCTGGTAGTATTAGCAATCCATATTAAAAACAACCTTTTAGAGACACATAAGCACAAACTCACGCACACACACACGCACACACATATCACGGGTTGCTTAACAGACCTCGGTTTAGTGGAGGCAGTGCAAGAAAAACATGCCAACCACAAGCCCCAACTTAAAAGTGGATCTGGTTTGGCTGGTCCATGGGCAGCATCTGGTGAATAGCTGAGAGGCTGAGTTAGCATGGGGCCCGCGGCTCTTTCTCTGTCACCTACAACAATGGTGAGAGAATGCAGTAGATCACCGTAACAGCTGACAGTTCAGTTTCACTCAAGTGTGCCAAGATAGCAGCGCTGGAATTCAGACACTGGTGAGGAGCAGCCATGTCGGTCGTCAGGGATGGCCACAGTTCCGAAGCATGGGCACAACGCACATAATGAGCAGAAGACGAGGATTCCTTCATCGAGTGTTTCTTTTGGCATAATGGTGGAATGTTCTATGTGAGGTGTTTACAGTGGGCCATGTGATGAGGAAAAGTAAAGCAAATAAAGATGATAATAAGGGAAAGAAACGACCAGAAATAAAGATGAGAAAGATTAAACACCCACCCAAAAATTTAAACACTGCATTATGGCTTTTCATGCTATGTACTCTACCCCCTTTAAACATTATTGCTACTTTCCACTATTATAAATTTGCAAGGGTCATTTTAGTGTCCCCATTTTAAAACAGGGAACATAAAATCTACCCAATATACCTCTCACCTGGGTCAGCTTCAAGTTTCTAAAATAATTCAACTTGAAAATATCTGTAATGATAAGTGTTACAGAGCATCAGTATATGAAAATCATAATTATGATTACCTATCATGATATTAGCCCCTTCTCTTGTAATAATACACGACACATGACCGACCTAAAGTAGGAAATGGTCAAACAGCAGTCGAGGACTCTCGAGTATCGTACTGTATCTGATCATGATCTGCGACTCCATAAACACAATGAAAAAACGCACTTCCTTCTGCAATGACAATGACAACCTTGAGAAGCACGCAAGCGTAAGTGAATAATATCAGTACACAAACACAGCAAGTCTGGCATTCGCCTGAAAGACTGCAGAGACCTCCAAGCCATTGAAAACAGGCCAGGAGAAATACCTCCACCTCAAAGAACCCAGACCGAAGAGTGAAAAGCAGCATCTCAGGTCTTCCATTGACTCTTGAACCTTCAGGCCTCTGCTATCTTCAGAACACCGGGTCACCCCCCAGGAAGGTTCTCTCATGTCACTCCAATACAGAAGCACCAGACAACTGACCACATGTGACAACTGATTAGAAGGATCCATCAAACAAACGGCCTTTGATGCTAATTCACCTAAACCTGTCAACTCTTAGAAGAGTGTGATGTTCCATGCTTTATGACATCAGTACTTATGATCCCCCATTTGATATACAAACAACACTATCATAATTCATATTCAACAGCCCTCTAGTGAGGGTACTCAATCTAATTATCTGTCTGTCCATCATACTAGGCATGTAAGTGTATCGTATTATCGTTGCACTTGCCTTCATATTGTACCAGTATTATCTGAATGCCAGTTAAAGTAATTCTCTTCCCTCCTTAAAAATTGCTGTCTTACAAGCCGGTTACCTACCATACTGTCACAATGGAAAGAGCAAATTTGGTAGCAAGTTATGCTATCAAAAATCAGAAACATGACATCACTTGTCCCATACCAAGACAGAACTGCAACGCACAACATAGCCATTTTGTTTGCCCTCTTGAAATTAATGTCATATGTTAACTAATCTTTTGTTAACCGTGCAACAACATTGACTCTAGGAAATACTACTGAGTTACATATTAATAGACTAAATTGCGTGCTATAAATCTAAAGATGTGATGTTGTGTGTGCTTTGCATTTTTTCCCCAGTCTACCAAGCGCAGGTTCCTCAAACCAGTTACAGCCAAGTATGTGTAATATTTACCTTTGAGCATAGTGCATATTGATTGACGCTTTACACTGGATATCATAATTTTGAAATGGGTCACATATGGCAATGTTAAATTAAATATTGTAAATCACTAAATAACACAAATTATGCAACACACCAAAACACATTAATTAGTTTTGAATCAATTATTTTATCCATTGTTGTAATAAGTGCAATAAGTAATCTGGGTGACGTGCAGATTACATGCAATAAGTATCCAGGAGTTCCTAGAAAAATGATATCTATGTAGCATACTATTTGATATGGTAATTACAAAGCAATTAAGCATTCTCCAACGCAGAGACATGACTGGACTTGCTATTGGACTTCAGAATGGAGTGAAAAGTGTTGAAATGGCAGGCGTTGGTCGGCTGAAGTTTTAGGTAGGGCTTTGTATAATCATCATAGCCATGCTCTGAAGTTCACTGTCATTTTATGCCAACAAAGCATAACATTTAATAAAACATTTTTGGAATACAAAGACATATTTATAGATTTTTTTTTCGATTGTACTTTAAAAAGTGCTTGATTCTCTGTATATCCACAAAATGTGCCCTTGTGTCACAGATGCATCCCATAACCAGTTCCTAAGCTGTAGAACATCTAGCTGTAGAACTAAAAAACAACCACTCAGAGATGGGTCCTACCCATTGCTCTGGCCCCTTTGGTGGATAGCCGTTTAAGGCGCCCTGCATCAAACACTTTCTCAGATCATAGCTCCTCCCCCAAATGCTTCATGGCCCACCTTTCTATGTCATGATGTGTCACGCGCATCCTTCCTCGCCTCTCACATATGCTTTGATGAATACCTCTCGTGTTAGTTATCCTACATCTGTTTGAGAGATGTGGCCCACACAATTTTTCCAGCACCCACCAAAACAGGAAAGGTTTTGCCAGTGCTTAGGAATCAGAGCCACAATGTGGCTCTCAAGGCACATTCTTACCATTTCAATAGATTGTTTTAGTTATATTACTCTGCTTGAGGGGGGATTTTGTGGCCCCTGTCAGAGAAAACAGAAGAAACGATCCACAACTTCCAACCTGGTGGGCGTGCTGAGTGAGAAACCATTAGTCTACAGTAGAGGTTTTATGAGACCAAAGAAATGGGCATTGAAAGTAAGTCATCAAAAAAACAACTTACACCTGACCTAAATCCAACTTGACCTGCATTACATCCATCAATCTTTAGATTCTATCCTTCTTCTATATAAGAAAAAAATAAGAGCTATTGTAAATCTATCCACCCTGTCCAGCCATGCACATAACCTCTTATCCAGTAGAGAGTCAGGGTGAGGCCTAGACTGTATGGCAGGAACCCCTGAGCATGTCAATGGAACATTACCTGAAGGGATGCCAGTTTATCACAGGGCACACATCATAAAATACATTTCAAAATAGATGAAAGCATGATAGGTTTAAGTTAAATGTCAGTCATTTGTCTCATGGTCAGTTATCTATGCAAATAATAGAGCTTCCGCCATGATTACAGATCTTGTTCCAGTTACTTAAGTCTATAAATACATTTCACCTAGCAAAACAGGTAGGAGTTACTCACCAGAACCTTTCTGCAAGTTTCCAGAGAGTAGATTAATGGCAGAGGGGTATAGATACCCAGGAAGCTCTGAGAACAGCTGAGGGAAATGAAGTGGTCTTTATTCGGCTTGTGTGTAACGCAGCAATGAGGAGCTGTTACACCATTTAGAATCTGATTCCAGAACAGTGTGTGTATAAA
This sequence comes from Gymnarchus niloticus, assembly GCA_009936485.2. Classification (NCBI taxonomy): domain Eukaryota; kingdom Metazoa; phylum Chordata; class Actinopteri; order Osteoglossiformes; family Gymnarchidae; genus Gymnarchus; species Gymnarchus niloticus. Next base: position 1,513,571 of record JAACJT020000028.1, on the reverse strand, counting down.
CAGATTCAACAGAAGACCCTTTTATGCTAAAGGGGGCTCATATGCCATGTCTAGAAGAAGGCCAGCTTACTTCAGATAGATATGGACATATGCTATTTTTCGCAGTGCTTGAGAATAGCGTATTTTTGCATGCGCTATTTGTGGATATTATTTTGTGGCGTGTAGTTTCTATTTTTAGCTTCTTCGCACCAAGGCTCTCTTTACTTTCCCCCCTGCTTACACTTTGTAAAGTGTACCCTCTTATTTTAAGGAAATAATCTGTAAATTGCACACTGGGTCGTGCCTAATCATAACAACTCAAAGCCAATGGGTCACAATGAATGTCCCCAGTGTATTTTCCCCCTTCTTCAAATGAGAAGCACATGTGTCCCGAGGGTTTATTTTTACTCCCCATAAAGCAGCTCCAGCACAAAACCACTTCACGGCCATAATGGAGAGTGGTCTCCATGGAACGGGGCGGGTGGGGGAGGTGGAATTAGGCAGAAAGCACGTATGACACACGAGTGGTTTAGGCTTCGCCAGAGAGGCCTGGCTCATTGAGTAAACAGATGGAAACGGGGACTCCCGAATCGGAGGAGAGCCCCCCGGTCCACTTGCCTGGAAAAGCTATGAGAGAGACTTCCCGCTCCCTGGCTGGACAGATCAGGATGAGATCACTCAATGGCACTACTGAGCATTCTCCCCATGGACGTGTGTCCTTCCGTGCCAGTCAGCGGGTCTTTATCGACGTGACGCTCCTAAGCTACAGTGCGTTACAGTGCGTTATTGACAGCGTAACCACAACACGACCGAACACACGACCTGCCTTCAGTCCTGTTTGCCAGGGGCAACGAGCGTGCCAGAGAACCCGTGATAGCACAAAATTAAGAGTTTTTAAATGAACCCCAGCCGTCGAGATTATCCGAAAAGAACACAGAACGAGTCTGATACCTCTGCTCGCGAGCCACGAGGGCAAGGAAGGGCCCTGCTCATGAAGGAACAGGAGACCTTAAATGAGCAGCTGCGACGGCGCTGGAGGAAGAAAGCTCAACGCTCCCAGCGCTGATCCCAAACACATGTAAAGCGATTCAGAAAAACCAGAACAGAAATAGACGAGGCCTATTTAGAGGGACGGTTTGCGTTCAGACTCCCCAGCACTGATGTTTGCAATCTTCAAGCCGCAGAGGGTTTTAACATGATCAGTAATTCAAGAAATGGTTTATGAAAGAATTCATGTGCTTAGCTTTTCGTTTCCCTGTTGCCATGCACGTGTCCCAAAGTATCAGGGAGCCCCAGACATCCAAAATGTTCTACCACTCACTGTGAGTCCAGTTGGCACTTGCTGGTATTTGTGAAACCGATGAAGCGCTTGTTGTTATATATAAACAACATGCTTGAGTACTTTCATCAGTAAATAAACCAAATACGCATAAGTAAATCTGAATCTTTTCTAACACACAGAATTACTGTATGAATAACACTGAAACAATTATTACCTATTTGTATCCAGAAACACCATACACATCTAAATTCTCGATCATGCCTGAAAAACAGCCTTGTTTGATAAAGAATTGCATATATTCTCTGAGAAAGCTGTAATTCAATTTTTGGAGATCATAGGCTGACTGTCCCCAGATAACAAGAAATATTACCAGTCTGCATTGAATTTAAATAAGCGTTCTTAAGTAGCGTCTAAACATTTTCTTAGATTGAAGTGGCATAGTCCAGTGCCTTAGATTTATAAATAAGATTCTGAATGGAGTTTAAAAGAAACTCAACTTAGCATAAAAATAATATCTGGCTTTTAATTTGACAACTAGAAAAGGCATAATGTTTAGTCATATGTATAGAGGGAGAAATGAAGCTTCAGAATCTGTGGTGGGTAGGAGTATCCTGAACTAACCAATCAATGCTGAAGCTAAATTAGGCTTCAAAACCCATGGTGGGTGGGAGTATCCTAAACTAACCAATCAATGCCGGAGTTAAATGAGGCTCCAAAACCCACGGTGGGTAGGAGTATCCCGAACTACCTGGTTTTGAAGCCTCATTTGTCCAATCACTAGTTATTCATTATCCAAAGAGAAACAAGGTCGTAAAGACCCTAGCCCTGCCCATTTTCAAAAACCACTTAATGTCGCGCTTGATATACAGGCTGGATGCACCAATAGGCCAGCACAGCTCAAGATGTACCTTAGTAACTTACAGTGAAGAGCTGGTTGGCATTTTAAAGACCCAAAATGGTGCTTTTGGTGAGAATAAGACAGCGTGTTACTGAAGACTGCCTGCATGTGTGTTCACATAATGAGAGTATTTCTCTCCACATTATTGTGTCACCGGGCACGGCGCACCATCAGTTTAAACCTGCACTTATGCCATCTCAAATATTGTATCAATCATTTCGAAATGACATGAAAGTTCTATTCCATAGTTTAACTTTGTTTGAGATACCAAAGTACCTCAGATGACTCATCAAGCATGCTCCACCTTTACCCTAGAAATGTTTAAGTCCACAGAGTCATCAGCAGAACTCGAAACCTTAAAAGTCACAAAAATCTTAGTTGCAATAGGAAATTCAAGGGCTGCTAAAGTGACAGGGGCAAAGGCAGAGGTCAAGGATCTTTAAACATCCTTGTTCAGGATCAAGAACAGCTCAAGCCATCGCGTCAAAATCTGATCTTTCAGATCTTTAAGAGAAAAGGCCATGCACCACCTTAGTCTGTTTGCTTCTTTATCTCTGTGAGATGCTGAGATATAATCACGTTTCTTCATTGGCGTAATGCTTTGCTTTGAAAGGCATTGGCAGGCTTAAGCAGACAGGCAAACACTTCATCGATAATCAGCAGCTCCTCCCACATTTGTTCAGATGAAAGCATAGCTCACAACGCAGGACAGGAACGTGAAAAAATTTTATCGTTACGACTCTGCTAAGGTACTATTAATACATGACATGGACAGATCATTCTCAGATATGACATGAGAATGTACAGGCATTCTGTGGCAAGTATGTTTTACGGTGACTAGGCAGTTAAAATTTAGCTCTTCAGGATGCCCACTTTAAAAATATTTTTAAAAATTTTACACATGCATTTAAACGTACATTAGATAACATAATGCAGTTTTCATTAGGCATTTTGACATCTCCTAACCTTATCCATTTTTAATAAAACAGGACAAAATAAAAATGGATAAAAGTGTTCTTAAAAGTATGTCACTGTACATTGTACTGCGGATACATTACTCCTGAGGTTGATGGACAGAAATGTACCAGAATAAACCCTAAAGACTGCCTGAGCATTACTACAGCACAAACGACTCAATGATTATGCCCATTTCCATGGAAACAGACAAGCCAGGCCACTGTATGAAGTTTCTACACACTCACAAAACTAGTCATGCTGAGCCACACATTATTTCAATTTTCCACTAAGTGGATGGAACAGCACCTTAGCTAGTAACATCTACACAGAAGCAGCTGTGTACTGTAGAGAAACTATTTACAGGAAGTCTCTTATGAATGTGGGATTATGATTACTATTGCTATTGTTGTTCTTCTTCTTCTTATAGTGTCTTTGGTTTTTAAAGGCAATATTCATCTTTAAGACAAACAAATGTTTTTGGAATCTTGGAGCCAGCCAACAGAAGTGTACTCTGAAGACACGTACTATTAGATTATTGTATTATGATGGTTTTTCAGATACTTCACCGTATTCTTTTCTGCTTTTTCTTTAATAAAATACACACATACATGATATAGGAGCAGCCACAAAAACAGGCATTTGTGTCACTTTTGTGTAGAATGATACTGGGTATGAACACTCCTCGCTGCTACTCAAATATACAGTACTTAAAAACTGAGGTTTCAAAACCCATGGTGAGCGGAAGTATCCTGAACTAAGAGTAAATGCTGGCTAATGTTTGGGATACTCCCAGCCACCATGGGTCTTGAAGCCTCATGAAGAGCCAGCATTGATTGGTTAATTCAGGATATTCCCATTCATCATTGGTTTTGAAGCCTAATGTAGTACCAGCAATGATTGGCTAGTTCAGGATATTCTCCCCCACCACAGGTTTTGAAACCTTATTTGTCCCATCACTAACTTTCAGTTATGCAGTTTCCTTACTGAGTTGATTCCAAAACATGAAGAGTGAGGATGATATGGGCAAAACATACATCTGCGATAAAAAGTTAACGCTGGTGATTAAAGAAGAATGGAACTCCACATATTCAATCAACAGAAACGGTGACATAAACAATTAGGGATCTGAAATCAATATTAACCATTATTATTTCAGACCTGAGGATGGTTTGTCCTTCAGTTATAGGAACATTTATTAAAGGCAATGCCTGCAGGACCTCAAAGCTCCTGGGTCTTATGTTTCTAATAATTCAGACGGAATTGACTTGCCTCTAACATTTCTGTCTGTTTTGCCTGTTGGCCCATCGTGTTTTCTACTCTTTTCCGTGCCCTGCAGACAGCACATTCTAGATCTCTTCCTGGCCCTCGACGGAGACCTCCTGTCTATTTCACTAAGGCGATCCCAGACTAAGAGCATGTTCGTCTGCTGCTCTTAGGAGGTGTATTTGCGTCCAGGACAGTCTACATGCAATACCTCCCATGGAGAAAAACCCTAGGCTGGCCAAATGGTAACTTAGCAAGGCACCTCCACTAACCACTTTAACGTCCATCATGAAAAGCAAACCAGTTTCCCAAAACGCCATCACTCGTTTTGGCAACCTTCTTTGTCTCGTTCCTGCCCAAACTCTGTCTTGACATGCCTATGGCTGTTGGAAGGAGATGTGATGGTTATGTCAATAAGACAAAATATCCCCCAAACTAAAACACAGTAAAACGCTCACTTGTGATGTTGCCTTTTTAGTGTCCCTTCAGAATGACTCATCGACTCCTTATCTTTCTTCCAGTGAGTGAAAGGAATCCCAGAGTTGACAGTGATGCCCTCACCCACCCCATGAAGGAAGCAGCCAGCTTCTGACGTAACGTACCGAGAGCATACTTAAGTTTGTGCTTACACGCAAGGGCTTTCCTGAAAGAATACCTGTTGCTAGGCAACTGGGACAAGAGGTGAAAACAAACAGGACTTCCATGCAGTGTACCTGAAATGTTTTTTTTTTTTCTTGTCATACAGGTTCAAAGTGTAATGCTATTTGTAACACTCAGGATCCTCTGTTATCAAAGCTTCCGGTCTTGCATAACATGTGGGCACTCAGGACCTTAAGATAGAAATCCAGTGTTTTGACCATATTCAAAAATTAAATTTACCAATTTGCAGTGTTAAAATTAATTTGTGCTGTTTGACCGAAATAAGATGTAACTAGGCATTCTCTGAAATCTAAAAACAAAAAATACGATTCTTATTAACCTTACAGAAGTACATTCATGAGCCGCAGGTCATGTAGCCTGGATATTATGACAATGCGACTTTTCTGCACTTTTCACTGCAAGGACAGGCTACCTTTGAGCTTTTCTGTCTTCCTGGGGACTCTTGCCTCTAATTTATTGTATATTCCTAGGCTTCTCTCCTTCGTGTCAGCTTTGACATTTGGACTCTTGGACATGGCTGTGGTCTGGATTCAGTTGCGCCTGTAAGTGAAAGCTTCTTTTCGGTCGAGCATGTGATAAAGACAATTCGATGTGTGCGAGAGAAAGTTAAGCGACAGGTGACCGGAAGAAGAACGCAACGAGACTGATGTTACACTGATGTTGCCAGGGAGACACACCCGCAGCTCTTCTGATCTCCTGCACTGTTTGACGTAGGATTCACCGTAGCTAGAATGCATCACTATGGCAACTCGTCCAGGAGTGAAAAAATTTCCAAAATATCTGGAAAACATTGCCTACCTGTGAATTTTTTATCTTCCGTAGTATTGGTAGCTAAAACATATACAAACAAACATGGTGATATAAAAGCAGAAATTTTGGAACATTATTATAAAGATGTCAAGATATGTGAGCATGTCGTAAAAGTTTATTTCTATGTGTGAGATGCTCTGTATACCTTTTTGAATTTTGAAGAATTTTATTCTCTGTTTGAAAACAGCTCAGAAAAAGAAAATGCAAAAATAACACACATCAATGTAATAAATGCAGGAAACATTTCTGAAAGCATACCAAAGTGCTCATATAATAGCAATTTTCCTTTTTAAAGTTCCGTCAAGTTCAGGCAAGCTTTGTGCAAGTAATAATAAAAGTTTGCTTTTGGCTAGAGTCATCCTCTACACAGAAAGCTCCCCTTATACAAGGAGCATGTGGCGGTTATTAACTAATATTAATGAAACACAATACTGCTGTTGAGAAGGAATGGTTCCCTCAAGACTAAACACCACTCACATTAAGAATTTATTAATTTAAGTACAGCAAAGGAGTGACTGTTTATCATTTTTTAAATGCCAAGACAGCATCAAAAGTGACAATTGTTGGCTTTGCCAAGTGCGGGTGAAGCTTCAAACAGACAGCGGAAAGATGAGGCAGGGCAAACATTTCACAATCTCAGTATCTTAGACATCTGAGAATGACATACTTTGCTTTTATCGTTACACAGAAAAACTGTAAATACAGTAAAACTACACTCACTTTGCTACACTGGGTTGTGAAAATTAAGGGTTGTAATTTATGCTTGGCTTTTACCTGCCGGCCTGGCCAAAGAGTAGGTTCAGTCACAGGCCTGTGAGTAAACAAGGCCGTGAAAGCAGGCGGTTTCTACATTGACACACCACACTGAACCACAACACATATGTGGCAGCCAGGCACCGTCGCTGGCTCGTCCACAGAACATTTTATTTGCTTCGGCCACCGGAATGTGAGCTTGGCCAACTGCTCCAGCTTCCACCGCCGTGAGCTTCAGCCATCTCACTGTTCGGCTGAGTTCAGCAGCCCGTAATCCTCAAATTGGGGAAGTAGGTTTGGTTAGAAGGTTCATAGGGGCCAAAACGATTGTAAACAATTGTTTCAATTATACGTGTGTGAAGGTTGGTAGGGACATTTTCAGCTTTCATGTCCCTATCCATCCCTATTGAAATCTGCATTTATTTAGGAAATATACCAAATACGCTTAATACTCTCCACAGAAAAGCATAGACATTTTAAGGGAACCAAATTTTAGGCACACCTGTGTGAATATTGAACCTATTGGTGCTCAGCATCAGACTAGTTACAAGCGCCCTTAGACATTCAACCTGCTATTGACGAATCTGGAATAGTTTCCTCGTTAGCCGTCCAGACATGTTTCTGGACTGTGAGCACGTTTGCACTGGGGTGATTGATTTGTTCAGGAATCAGAAGTTCTCCAAGGCATATGACAGCAAGAGAAACATCGATTTTTAATGGTTAAACAAGTAAAAGGGGCTATTGTCTAGGTCCAAACTGGAGTGACAGAAGAAGTGAGATGGAGGCTAAATATGAGAACAATGGAAAGCAAACATTAGCAAAGGTCGCGAGTGACATGTGGCATTTAAATATGAGGTGCACAGCTAAGGCTAGTTTTAGATTAAAGTGTGCGTCAGTCCTCTGGGCAAAATTCAGGACTGTATAACTTTAATCTAATTTAAGTATTAAGTATTTTTATGTTTTTCTGCCTCCCTTTGAGAAAAAACTTGTGCTTTCAGTGCCTGTTGGCCATCTCAGACGGTGTGGCCCTGTGTTGTGCAGACACAAACACAAACAAGACTGACAGTATAATGCATTCCTCTGAGTGACACTGCTGGGGAATTGCTGGGTTCTAGGAAAGACAAAATTGTAGGCTGTTTGTACATTTGAACCAGGAGGTGGGTGACATCGCCCTCTATCTCTGTCACCATGGTATTGCAGTTTTTCAAAACCCAGCACTCCAGGTCTTCTCAAGCCACCTGTAACCACTTTCTGGGTTATCAATACACAGCAGAAAGTTCTATTAACTTCTTTATTGCAATTTAATCTAGTTTCCTATGCTGGTGTCATTGATTTGGCGATTACAAAATGTTGATTGTGACCCATAATATTTTTAAAAAGCTGTTTAACAGGTGTATTTGTCATCATAAGATAATCATTTCTTTGATGTGGTTCATTTGTGCCTGCCATAAATAAGAACAGGATAAACAAGAAATTAAATGAAGCAGGATTAATCAAACTGTTTTTCAGGGAGCAGTAATTACAATCATTATTCTGTGCTGCATACCACACTTCACACGACATCACAGCGTACACTGCAGCCCCTTAAATTCAATTGTAATCAAACACAGTCCTGCAAACTTTAAGACACAAGGAGGTGTAAATTTTGGGGGGTTTGAGTGACCGTAGCTGTGTTGAGACTGGTCAACAATTATGCGCATGACACCACTGTTAAGGTGCATACTTTACACACTGCTTGTATTCCTTGGCCATTGCTTGCCATTTTTCAACCATTTCTCACGTCTAATTTTGACATTGGCACCCGGTTCCTGTTTTTACATCTCTCATTTCATACAGTTTCCTTACGTGTGCATTTATTAAGGATGTTGATGTAGAAAGTATAACAGCCACACCCAAGCTCAGTAAAATAGATACCAGCCCTGCGGTTAAGGTCCCGCTGCACTTGACATTTTTGAAGGACACAAGTGTCACAGGGGACAACAGTCAAAGTGCCCCATGTAGTTGTCAAATTTTGTACAAAGGATCAGGACCTGGTAATGTTTCGCTGGCAGCTGTCTTGTCTGCATCGAGGGTTAATCGAACTGCCTCGTGGCCAAGCCCCTCCACCAGTGAACCTGCTGGAATTCAGCCGAGTGACAAAGATTCCTAGCTGGGATACAGACACTCACTGTTGAGCAAGATCAACAGAAACATAACAAAAGGTAAAACATTAAGCCAGAAAACATTTTTTTCCACTGCAGAAAGGCAAAGAGAATAAAGGAAGGGGGTTGATAACAGGTCATTTGGAAGTGTTTTGGGGCCTAGGCAAAATTCAATGGCACGCCCAAAGTCTCCATGGTGAAGCTGATGGCCAACATCAGTTTTCCACAGTTCCGGGCATTAGAATCAATATAACGGACTGATCCATCCGTGACTCTTGCTCAGCTGGGTAACTGGCCATCGGAGAGCTCCGTAAACCCTGCCTCCGGGCCACCTGCAAATGCTCAGATTAGACTCTGGGGAAAAACAGCTGAGCCTTCCAAACAAAAGAAACAAACAAAAATTAAAAAAAAGACGTCTAGCACAGAAAGCCGAAAACAGTTTGTATCTAATTGTTTTTTAACCATGGAATTCAGACAGTTCCGCAAAGAATGTTACCATAAACGAAATCTCATCCCTCTCCATTTCCTTTACATGAAGAATGATTTACAGGTCAGTAGGCTGTGTAGCGGTTAAGGACGTGGTTTTAATCGACTCTGGAGAGGCCTATGCTGTTGCACCAGAGGAATGACGTACTTAACCTGAATTACTTTAAGTGAAAAAAAAGTTCTAAATTCCAGCTGAACAAATTGTTAAATGCTTCATATTGATTTGGATGCAAATTTTGTGTAAGCAAACAAACATGGAGAGTATTATCAGAACAGTTCTCATACAGAATGGCTTAACAAAGAAATAGCATCAGCTTGTCTTTCATTACATTTAATAAATGCCATAATCTGGGAAAGTGGCCCTTCTCAGCATCTGTCTTTCTGAGTTCTCTCACTGGCAGCTGAAGTGAGAGTAAATGAAAGGGGTCTAGATACACCAATCAGACTCCCGCTGGAAAGCTTTTAAACCATAATCGCTCGAACCTACATCGATCTCTACAGCTAGTGTCAGAAACATCAGGCTTCATAGACGCGAGGAATTTATCTGGACTCCATCAAGCGGCTGTTGTTTTTCCAGTGGAATCCCTCGATGGCCACAAAGCGATTTGGAGCCACATGGTGTGCTTTAGAGTATCACAGCAGTTAAACAAATCGCAGAGAGGGTGTACCGTGTCCTGGCCTACAGCCAGTTTGCTAGCAGAAGTTAACATCTGCACCAGTGCGCGATCGCGGCGGCCAGATGCAAGTGGCTGGAGCACACGGCGGACTGCTAGCCGAGCCGCAGCGCCGTCCGGTCGTTACGCATCGAACACTTCGAGCTCTTTCGGACCGCGTCCACCTTATCGCCGCCAGATGAGCACATCCAGCAGTACATACCGATCCCAGCTATGGAGAACCTCTGAGATTAGATAATTACAGAGCATAATTTAGGAAGAAAAAAAAAACATTTCCGTCTTATTTCCGCTCAAACAGCAGTAATCCCCATGTTTAACATACAAACATTTGGACTGTGCGCAAAAAATGTCCAAACAATCCCAGCTTGGAGCCGTTCACCTCACCATTAAATAATATTTAGCAGGCAATTGACTCCACTGTTACTTTTGTTATGTTGTAATGGATGCCTGAGGTTTTGCATGTGTATATATTGCAAAACACGAGCTTTTTTGTTTTAACTCGCGCCTCTCGTGGCACTAAACGCATTAGTATTCCAGTCACAAAGGACACGTCCCAGGATAAAAACCAGATTATTACTAGCTGTACCCTTTCATTCTAGTTACCAAGACCTCAACGCTTTCAGTTTAATTTCATGGTTAAGACACCCACACCTAAATATAAACGTAATACTTTATTGCTGTCGGTTCAGTCGGGGTGATGTGAGAGCCTACACACATCCTTCAAGCGTCCACATGGTATGTGTGTGAATGTACACTGCCTGGCCAAATAAAGTCACCGTTTCAATTTAAATAAGCAAATACAGTACTTAAGAGCCAACGGTCTGGTCTAGGCTCAGCAAAGTTAT
>JAACJT020000028.1:1448943-1502723 GCA_009936485.2 Gymnarchus niloticus | reverse complement strand
GGGATGTGGTAGGTGTGTGTTGGTTGTTGTTGGGGTTGTTTGGGGGGGGGGTGGTGTGTGGTTTGTGGGGGGGTGGTGTGGGGGGGGGGGTGGGGGGGGGGGGGGGGGGGGGGGGGGGGGGGGGGGGGGTGCCATGGAGTATGCAGCTTGTATTTGCAAAACCACAAGATGCCATAATAAAGGAGGGGCTGTTGCTGACTTGGACACCTGCTCTCCTGCAATTATAACAACCTTGTTTCACTGGTTGGGCTTCCTCTTTCTCTCCATCCCGGGAGAGTGTGTGATGGCTTATTCCAGCCATAAAGGGGTGGGGCCCCCTTGTCACATGTCCTGAGCTGCGTATGATGCAGACAGGTGTCCCCCTGAAACGACAGCGTCAGAAGTCACCTGGTTCAGTGGTGCCATGTGGCTTTGGGTACTCTGGTCACAGTGGCTGGTGTGCCCCATGTCCACTTCATTTACTAGAAGCCTCTGCAGCTGAAGGGTTAAATGTTGTGAGCATGCTTTAGGAGCAAGTTGGGGGCAAAGTGGTTCTTTTGGAAAGGTTCTGGGTGTAACCCAGACTGACATTAATATCAGCTTATACCAGAAGAACGCACAGAATGGGTGTAGTGTCTCGGTATGTTTTTTCCTTGTGTTTTTGTTCTTTGTTCTTATGTCGCTTTATACTTGGCTGTTTTGAGTTGAGCAGTTTATAATGCAGCCTGGAGAGACCCCTGCAGTGGCAGGAGGTCTTGGATCAGCCAGGCAGTGTCTGAGGAGATCTGGGGCCCTGAGATGGCTACCATGCATCCATGGCAGGCGGACTTGTTCTGTTTGTTCAGTAACACAAGCACCAGCACAGAGGTGCCCCTGTTTGGTCATCTGGTTAGGAAAGTACAGGAATCTGCGATTTTTGCCTCTGCTGTGCTGGGGTCACAGTCCACATACTGAAATGGGAGCTGCAGCGACAGTGCAGAACCTAGCTAGTCAGGGCACTACATGTTCTCTGTAGACCATGAAACATGAGCACCTGGTTTGACTGGCCAACCTTGCCGTTGAAACACCAGAGGAAAAGCTGTTCTGTGCTTGAGTCAGATGTTTGGGTTCTTCATCTTTTGGTTTTTGGTCCCCCCCCAACAGATGAGGGGACTTTTTTTAATTAAAGCACCAAGAGTTCTATGTATAGGAACCCGTAGCAGCTGTCTGAGCGACAGGCTATTCTCGAATCGTCATGATACGCTCAACTATAGCGGGGTGCCGGATTTGTTGTCGTTTTCCCACCTGATTTATTTGTATGGTTTTCTTTGGGATTTAGGGTTTTCTATGTATCTTTCAGAGTTGAGGTCCACCCCCCCCCCCCTACAATGTGGATTTTTGAATTGGCACATGCATCAAAATAAACCACTCTAATTTCTCTTCTGTTTTGAAGTGCATACTGTTTAAGCACACATGGTTCTAAAGTGTGATTGCAATATGAACTTTTTATCTGCTGTACTGTTCTAATAAAAGTTTTTGAATCTGTAAAGTGGAGCTTTGCATTTTTGGTTCATTTTGTAAGAAATACTCCAATTCATAATTACTAATGAATAAGGATGATCTGTCCTACACTTCTGCTGCCACTATGTGGGGAAGAATGGAATTGAACAGGGTTGCTCTATTAACAATCAAATAACATTTTGTCATTGTGTGCTAAAGTAGCACTCAGTCAGCATTAATATTCATGTAGAAGCTACAGTATTACCATGTGGGTCTAAATATTGCGGAGTTCATAATATCAAGTTCAAAGAGCACATTGATCTGAATGACTTGGATACAGGCCTGAAGGCCTAGCTGCAAGTTTCATTTGGTTATTTAACTTGGCTTCTTTTGGGTTCTCCTGAAACTGTATCTTTTCCCTTTTAAAGAAATCTCTCCTGTTGTGTTTAATCAAACTTTAATGAAGCCACTATACTTTTTTTTTTTTTTCTCCTCCCCTCTCTTCAACAGGGCAAATAGTGTACCTAATGATGACTTTCTGTGCCTCACCATTGGCCCTACAATCACTATGCAGGAAGCTGGTAATGTGCCGTCTGTCACACTAATTTGAGTATGATGCACGTGTGCACACAGTGTGAGTGCGTGTGCTCTGCACTGAACTGGCATCCTGTCGAGGGTATACCCCAGGATTCTGCCCTGTATGGCCTGGAATTGGCTCCTGGTCTCCCGATGACCAGGACAAGTGGTTGGAGTATAGACTGACGGAAGATGACGTGTCTGTTAATTTTTCCCAAAAGACTTAAGGGAAATTTTTATAGACTTCTGTGCTACTACAAGGCTATAGTAATGGTCAGAACATTTTTCTTTAGAAATAAAAAAATAGGATAAGTCAGGACAAATTATCTTATTTTGAAGCCTGAGAAGGATGTTCAAATTCAGCCTGATGTTCTTCAGGTTGGCGGTAGTGATGTCACGGTTGTCACCAGGCTAAGGTTGACAGAGCCAAGAGACCAGGGAGGTGAGGATGCAAGTGCAAGTAACAAGCAGGTTAAATAATAATACACCAAGAAAATAACCAGTGGGGCCTGCCCTGAAGACAAGGGGAAACCAAAATGAACACAAAAGGAAACACAGCAAGACCTGGGATGGGTTGCTCAGATGAACAAGACAGGCAGTGACATTAGCAAATGCATGGCAAAGATATGAGGAGAGACATTAAATAACTCAAGACACAGGTGGAACACAGGAGGGCAATTAGGGCAAAGGCAAATTGGCAAATGAGGAAACAACAAGCAGCCACAAAACCCTGTCACGTTATAACGACGTGAGACCTGGAACATAAATTAGTTCTTAAGGTGTCTAATGATAGTTTTCATCATTTCCCTCTGTTTCGTTTTGTCAGTGAGCTGGGAAATAGAGTGTCTGTTATAGGAACACGGCGATAATTTAAAAGCGTATATAGACTGCGCAAGTGATTCAGGATAATTTGAATGATACTGAAATAAAAGACGTGCTTCAGAAACATGGTGGTCTCGTTACTTTGTAAAGCCCGTGGTAGAAAAATCTGACGAAAAACGCTGACGATATAACTGATTTATGGAAACAAAATAATGATAAAAACTCAGATACTGGTGATATGTTTGAAATCGTTAAAAGAAGCCGTTCTGTTTAAAATACAGTAATACTACTTTGTAATAGACTAGGAAAAAGGAACTAATACGATTGGTGATTATCTGTTCCCATCACTTTTTGCTTCCCTGTGTATGAAATGGTTATTGACGTCGAGGGATGGCAAAAATGCATCTGGGTAGACACAATGGGAAACAAAACTGAAGCCGTCATTACACCTACTTTGCATGCATAAAAAATTAAACTGGGGTTTTAGAAAGCGACAGGTAGCAGTTTATAGCCAAAAATACAATCGGGATAAAAGGCAAAGTAATTCCACGTGCCAATACATTACAGCAAACGCGATGCAAATCCCATTAAACACATAAACTATAAAAGTCTAATAAATAAAAATACATCACAAACATCGAAATATACAAGGTGTAAATAATAGTCATATATAAAACGTTTCCAGTTGTAGTGTATTGCATATAAACTTAGCATGTTTAATACGGATCGAGAAATGAACCTTCTATGTTTCCGTATCGGTGATCTGATTGGGTGTCTTGAGCGCGCAAGTGCGCGGGTTTCAGAGCTGTACAATAAACTGTTGCTGTGTAAACCGTCGGCCTCCGTCAAAATACATAACAAGAGAAAAACTGGCGACGAGAACGGGATAAAATAAAACAGTTGAGTACATTGCTGGCAGAATGAGTACAATGGCTTTTAATCGGAAGAATAGATGAATATAAGCCCGACAGTGAGTCGTGGTCTGCCTATGTGGAGCCAATGGAACAATTTCTAGATGCTAACGACATAGCAGACGGAAAACGCGTGGCCACGCTGTTAAGTGTGATAGGCGCAACCACTTACGGATTGCTCAGAAATTTGGTTAAGCTAGCTAAACCCAAGGATAAAACATACGACGAGATTGTAAAAATTCTGAAAGACCATTTTGAACCCAAACCGTTAATTATTGCAGAGCGGTTTCGTTTTAATCGCTGTAGCCAGAAGGCTAATGAAACAGTGAGTCAGTTTGCTGTGGAGCTGAAACAGCGTGCTGTCAGCTGTGACTTTGGAGCAAACTTGGACCAGGCATTACGTGATCAAGCGTCAGGGGGATACGGAGTGAAGCATGCCAGAAGGCGATTGATTTCGGAAGACGGATTAACTTTTGCAAGGGCGTTAGAGATTGCTGTTAGCATGGAAACGGCGGACCGGGACACGCAGCAGCTAAGGAAGCTAGATGAAGCCGCCGCGGTTCTGAAGAAAGTGACGTTACGGGACAAAATTATGGGACACAGGAAGCAATGCTATCGGTGCACGGGTAAGAACCACAATGCACACGAATTCCATTTTAAGGACACCATAACTGTGGCAAAGCCAGACATATTAAAAAAGCATGTAAAGTAAAAACGTGTATACAACCGCCTTCTAATGAATCGCGTGGGAAAAGCCAATCAAGTCAAATTACCAAATATGTCCAAGCAGAGAAACCAGAGTTGGAACCAGAGTTGGAAATGTTTTCCCTGTTTGCCGTAAATGACAGAGATACGATTTTTTTCAAAGCTGATTTTATTGTAGATAATAAAGACATGGAAATGGAAATAGATACTGGCGCAGCCGTTAGCACAATATCTCAGAAGCTATTTGAACAGATTTTCGCGCCACGCACACTTCAGAGCGCAAGAGTAAGACTGAAGACGTACACAGGTGAAGATATCCTGGTGTTGGGGCAATTTATTGCAACCGTTATTTATGAGGATCAAAAGGAAGATCTGCCACTGGTGGTTGTGGAAGGTGCAGGATCAGCTTTATGTGGTCGAAATTGGTTGCAGAAACTTAAGCTGAACTGGGCACAAATCAAAAAGGTGTGTCTAACTGGACCTCTCACGCCTAAGTCTCTGGAAGATGTGTTAAACATGTACTCTGATGTGTTTATGAACGAGCTGGGCACACTCAAAGATGTGAAAGCCACTATTTGGGTGAAACCAGATGCCACTCCCAAATTTCATAAGAGTAGACCTTTGCCGTTTTCTATGAAAGAGAAGGTTGACAGGGAATTGGAAAGACTTCAGGAAGCCAACATCATCACCCCAGTGAAGCACAGTGAACAGGCCGCTCCAGTGGTAAAAAGGGACTCATCAGTTCGTCTGTGCAGAGATTACAAGCTAACCATCAGTCAGGCAGCTAACATCGAAACATACCCCTTACCTCAAATTGAAGAACTGATAGCTACACTCAGCGGAGGTAAGATGGTTTCTAAAATAGACTTGGCAGCTGCATACCAGCAGGTGTTATAAGACGATGATTCAAAGAAATATACCACCATCAACACACACAGAGGCTTGTTCATCTACAATAGGCTAGCTTTTGGGATCAGTTCAGCTCCTTCAATTTTCCAGAGAATTATGGAAAATTTAATGAAAGATTTGGATGTAGTGGTATACTTAGATGACTTGCTAGTCACGGGCAAAGATGAGCAAGCGCACCTTGAAAACTTGCAGAAGGATCTACAGCGTCTCAGTGACAGTAGTTTGAGAGCCAAAAAGGCTAAATGTGAATTTGGCAAAACTTGGATAGAATATTTGGGTCATGTTCTTGACAGTGATGGAATACATCCATCTCAAGACAAGGTACGAGCCATTCAAGAGGCTCCTACTCCTACAAACATAATGGAACTCAGGGCTTTCTTGGGCCTAGTTAACTACTATGGATGCTTTGTGCCACAACAGAGCACAGTTCTGGCACCACTCTACAAATTGCTCAGCGACCAAGCTGTATGGCATTGGGGTAAAGTTGAACAGAGTGCTTTTGATAAATGTAAACAACTGTTGACCAGTGATAATCTCTTGGTACATTATAACCCTGAATTACCTCTTACGCTGGCGTGCGATGCGAGTGATCATGGCATTGGCGCAGTCATTCAGCACACCATGCCCAATGGAAAAGAACGTCCTATTGCTTATGCTTCACAAACACTTAAAACAGCAGAGAAAAAATATTTGCAAACTGAGAAGGAGGCTTTAGCATTGATCTTTGGTGTAAAGAAACTGCATCAGTATTTGTGGGGAAGACAGTTTAACTTAGTGACTGATCATAAGCCCTTGTTAACCCTTTTTGGGGAACACAAAGGCTTACTCACCATGGCCGCTGCTCGCATTCAGCGCTGGGCCATTATCTTGTCAGCTTATGACTATCGATTAACGTACCGCAAATCAGAGGACCACAGTAATGCTGATGGATTGTCACGCTTCCCCTTACCTGAGACAAGTGATGTTGGCACAGACGTAATGTCAGAGCAGATATGCACACTGCTGTCGGAACATTTGGAGGAAGCACCACTGGATGCACCACAGGTAGCAAGGGTAACTCGCACAGATCGTGTGTTGTCTACAGTCTACCATTATGTCATGGAAGGATGGCCTAGGGAGGACATGTAGTGTATTGCATAGGAACTTAGCATGTTTAATACGGATTGAGAAATGAACCTTTTATTTTTCCGTATCGGTGATCTGATTGGGTGTCTTGAGCGCGCAGTCTTGAGCGCGCAAATGTGCGGGTTTCAGAGCTGTACGATAAACTGTTGCTGTGTAAACTGTCGGCCTCCGTCAAAATACATAACACCAGTAATGTGTATAGTTCTTGGATTATTATGAAACGAGTAGCAAAAACACTGCACAAAAAAAACTGCTACCAAAGGCTGTCACCGTTATCAGATAATGCTGCCAAGGGTATGAAGTACAACGTAATGGTATCAGTGGGATGCTGGTAATGTAATGTAGGATAGTGGGTAAAAAAGGTAGGATAGTGGGAATAATCATTTTTGGGTCATTTAAATGTTCTCCCATTTCTTATTTTCTTACTGTGTAAATAGTTGCCACTGTAAAATGGGTATGTTTATTGTTTTCTGGGGTTAAAGGCTCTGAGCCTCTTGAGCACTCGTTTTTTATTGCGCCCCGGGTTTTTTTTCTGTGGTTTTTCCGGGCGAAAGAAGGTGCTCTTCCAGCTTTGATTTTGGGTTTGGCCGCCTGTGTGAGGATCGTAATTGCAGATTTGTGTTTTGTGATAAAGGACTGGTTTACAAAAGAAATAACTATAGATAGTCCTGTAGGGGTTTTTAAAGTAAAAACACCGGAGTTGCAGAAAGCAAACCAAACCCCAAAGCCGGGAACTTCTATTTTTGTCTTTTTAAGTCAGAAAAAATCATCCCAACACACACCGCAATAGGAACTAACTAAGCAGGAAAAAAACTATATCTCTATGCCACAACACTACTAAAGGGGCAGTCTGTTGCAGTGAATCTGATCACTTGCCAGCCCCCACACACAACCCCCCCAGAATTCACAAAAACAGACAAGTCCAGCTGACGAGGGGGCCGCAAAATCCGGCCGAAACGGCTCCTGCCACGCTGAGGCCCAGGTGGAAGGTAGGGAGGTTGCTCCGACGGAGGGCTATCGTCAGGGGAAAAAGCCCGCCGTGTCGCTGGCACCAAACCAGAGGTTACGTCCCAATCCAGGTGAGCTGGTTTCAGGTGGTTCACTGAAACGCTGTCAGGTCTACCCCTGATATCAAAATATTTATCACCCGCCTCGAGGACGTGAAACAGACCATCATAAGGAGGCTGTAGTGGGCCCCGATGGGCGTTGTGGCACACAAAGACATACTCAGCCTCGTACAGCCCTGGGAGGATATGGGAATGTGGCAGTCCATGCTGCGCTGTTGGTACAGGAGTGAACTTCCTGGCGCAGTTCAAGTGGCTCGGTGTTGACTGGCGGACCAGGGGCAAGTGACCTGAGGCAGGAAATCCCCCGGTACCCGCAGGGTCTGACCATACACCAACTCAGGTGACGAGGAACGCAGGTCCTCCTCAGGGGCCGTCCTGAGACCCAGCATGACCTAAGGGAGCCTGTCCACCCAACCCTCATCACTGAGGCTGGCACGAAGGTCAGCTTTTAGCGACCGATGGAAATGCTCAGCCAAACTGTTAGCCTGAGGGTGGTAGGCGGAGGTATGGTGAAGCGTCATGCCAAGGCCATGAGCAACAGCATTCCAGAATTCTGAAATGAACTGGGGTCCACAGTCCGAGGAGATGTCCGATGGGATGCCAAAACGGGTGGCCCAGGTGGTGATGAATGCCCGGATCACATCAGCAGCAGTTGTAGAAGACAGTGGAATGGCCTCGGGCCAGTGGGTGGTTCTGCCCACTATGGTCAGGAGATGAGTGACCCCCTGGGAGGGTGGGAGGGGCCCCACCAAATCCACATGAACACAGTCAAAATATCTCTCCGGTACCACGAAAGGCACCAGTGGGGCTCTAGCGTGGTGATGAACCTTGGACCGCTGACATTCCGGACAAGACCTGGCCCAGTTCCGGATATCCTTTATCAGGCCATGTCACACAAATTTGACAGCCACCAGTTTTTGAGACACCTTCCAGCCAGGGTGCGAGAAGCTGTGCACAACATCCAAAACCCGTCTGTGCCAGTTCAGTGGCACCACGGGCCTAGGTCTGCCCGTAGAGACGTCACACAGTAGCATGTTACCACCATCAGAAAAAGGGACAACCACTAATCACAGGCCCGTGCTCACGGTCTTACACGTGAGGACATCCGGAGCGGTGGCTTGCTTGGCCGCCATCAGGGCATAGTCAATGCCAAGGTGCACAGCGTCTGCGAGGGAGCGGGAGAGGCAGTCAGCTACAAGGTTGTCACATGTTGTCACATGTTGATTGTCAGCCGTGTACTTGGAAATAAACGCGAGATGTCGCTGCTGGCAGGTGGACCATGGCTCAGATGCCTTGCCCGTAGCAAAACACAGCGGCTTGTGGTCCACAAACGCCACGAACGAGCGACCCTCCAGCAAAAAGCAGATGTGGCGGATAGCTAGGTAGAGACCAAGGAGCTCCTGGTCAAAAGTGCTGTACCTTTGCTTATTAGTTAGAAGCTGTCAGCTGAAGAAAGTGAGAGGTTGCCAGGCCACATCCACAAACTGTTCATGCAAGGCACCCACTGCATAGTCTGAGGCATCCGTCGTGAGGGCAAGCGGTGCGCCAGGCAACGGGTATGCGGGCAGGGCTGCATTAGCTAATGCTTGTTTGGTACCTGTGAAACCCCTCAATCTCTCTTCAGACTAATCCACCACGCATCCGGCACCATTGCCCTTAAGGGCATCATATAGGGGCTGTATGAGTTGTGCCGCGTGAGGGATGAAACGGTGGTAGAAATTCACCAAGCCCAAAAACTCCTGCAGCGCCTTCACAGAGACAGGTCGTGGGAAATTATTGATGGCCTCCACCTTAGCTGGCAAAGGAACTGCTCCCTCTGTTGTGATGCGGTGGCCGAGGAAATCAATGGACAGAAGGCCAAATTGGCACTTTGTGGGATTGATTATCAGTCCGTGGCGACTGAGGTGTTCGAAGAGAGCCCGGAGGTGCACCAGGTGTTCACCCTCGGAGGAGCTGGCAACCAAGATGTCGTCCAAGTACACAGACAGGAAGGGCAGATCCTTCAGGATGCTGTCCATCAGGCGTTGAAATGTCTGTGTGGTGTTCTTCAAGCCAAAAGGCATCCGCAGAAATTCAAACAGCCCAAACGGGGTAATCACCTCAGTCTTGGGGACATCCTGCTGGTGAACTGGCACTTAGTGGTAACGACGAACCAAGTTCACCTTGGAGAAAATTACCTTCCCTGCGAGACAGGTGGAAAAATTCTGGACATGTGGGACCGGGTAGCGGTCAGGTATCGTAGCATTGTTGAGGTGGTGATAATCACCACATGGGCACCAGCCACCATCGGACTTCTGCACGGTGGGGAGCGGTGAAGTCCATGGACTGTCCGACCGACGGACAATGCTCAGGCGCTCCATGGCTTCGAACTCAGCCTTAGCGACGGCCAGCCTCTCCGGGGCCAGTTGCCTAGCGTGAGTGTTGACAGATGGGCCAGTGGTGGAGATATGGTGCTCCACACTGTGCTTGGCTGAAGCTGATGAGAAGGTGGGCTTGGTAAGCTCAGGGAACTCGGTGAGGAGGCATGCAAAATCATCAGAGATGGATGCTCACCTCCACGTTGCACGCAGTAATCGGAACTCTTCATGCCGAGCCCGAGTCTCCTCAATTTCCATGGACCCCGTCAGCCGATCCTCCAGCAGCTCACCTCCACATTGCACGCTGTAATCAGAACTCTCCAGGCCGAGCCCAGGTCTCCTCAATTGCCGTGGACCCTTGTCAGCCGATCCTCCAGCAGCTCACCTCCACGTCGCACGCCGTAATTGGAACTCTCCGTGCCGAGCCCGGGTCTCTTCAATCACCGTGGACCCCGTCAGCCAATCCTCCAGCAGCTCACTTCACATTGCCCGCAATGATCGGAACACTCCCTTGTCCAGCCCCTGATCTACTGTCTTCACCATCCACTTTTATCTCTGTACCTCCCAATCCTCACCAATCACATGCAACCCCGCACTCCGGCATGACAAACAATCAGGGGGTGTGATCCAGTCACTCAGCTGTTTGTAAACAGGTACACTCAGTTCAGTGCACAACCACAGCAATGAAAAAATTCTCACAACAAAAACACAAAGCAAATTCAACACATCGAAATATGAACTAAGTACATTACAGCATAAAACCTGAGATCACCTATTCCAATACAGCTTACGGAGTAATCTCCAGGCGACATTTCCCCCCCTCCTTTAATAAAGGTCATCCCGACCACTACTCAGTACGATACCTAACTGGAGGCACCCCCAAATTGGATCGCTGAGAGCGGTGTACCCTTTGCCATTCTGGTTCAATACTAGTGGCTACGGGTCCTTCCAAAGAATCAGCTAGCGGGCCCAGAACTAAATTCCCGGCATCTGAACTCACAGACAACCTTGGGAGCCACCAAGTTGGAGGAGGCAAGAGGTCTGTCTGACCAGTCACGGGAGGTTCAGGTTCTGGCTCCCTGTTGCCCTGCAATATATCTAAAGAGCATGGCCGAAGGTTATTACGATGCACTGTACGGGTCGGGATGACCTTTATTAAAGGAGGGGGGGAAATGTCGCCTGGAGAGTACTCCGTAAGCTGTATTGGAATAGGTGATCTCAGGTTTTATGCTGTAATGTACTTAGTTCATATTTTGATGTGTCGAATTTGCTTTGTGTTTTTGTTGTGAGAATTTTTTCATTGCTGTGGTTGTGCACTGTGTTTGTCATGCCGGAGTGTGGGGTTGCATGTGATTGGCGAGGATTGGGAGGTACAGAGATAAAAGTGGATGGTGAAGACAGTAGATCAGGGGCTGGGCAAGGGAGTGTTCCAATCATTGCGGGCAATGTGGAGTGAGCTGCTGGAGGATTGGCTGACTCCACTTGTAGCTGATGCTTTAATTGCTCCAAATCAGCTACAGTAACTCTTCGGGCTGGAGCAATGACACTCTGAGAGAAGACAGCATCTTCCTCACCCTGCAGATCTTGCTCTAAAGCTCGAGCCTCCTTACAGGCAGTGATGAACGTCATATTTCCATCCCGCCGCAATAATTGATTCAGCTCCTGCTTGATGGATCCGGAACGCAAGCCTACCATCATTAAAGCATAAAACCTGAGATCACCTATTTCAATACAGCTTACAGAATACTCTCCAAGTGACAAAAGCAGTAATTAAAAAGACCACAACTGTTACCATTATTAATGAAACTTTCTCCTTAAAACAGGCTTGCCCTGAACTCTGTCCTAATGGGATAGTCTTTAAATTGTCTTTGGCCCTGTATACTGTATAGGTGGTTAAATGGAGGTGAGCGATTAAAGAAACAATACTTTAGGTAAGTCTATTCAGCTAGAAAGTGAGCCCGTTTTCCTATTAAATATCGAGTTCATATGGAGGAACTTATGGTGTTTCAGCCATTAGTGTGGGTGGGGTGTTAGTTGGAGTGTAGTAGGATTAGGGCCTACTATTCCTTTAAGAGTATGGAAGAGAAACAAATGGAGTGATGACAGTTTTCAATGGTGTTTTTTTTTATCTCCTCGCTGTTGGAAATATGGAAGGCCATCAGTGAGAGAGGATTCGGCTTTGCACTGATCCTCTCCTCTTGCCTTTCCACATCTTTGGTTTATCTCCTGCATATTCCCTGCCTGGCCTTTCCAGTCATGGGTCGTTTTGGCTTGTGGTATGGCTCTCAGCTCCATGACTGGCTGGCAAGGCTTGCTGCTTGCATATACAGGCCACCCTTCAGGGATGTCTTGTATCTCAGGCCTCCTGGGGTGTAGGTGAGCAGGGGCTGCTGGTAACACTACTTGACTGATTCCTCTAGTTAAACCATGACATTCAGTTTGTTTGTGAGTAGAAAACATGGCCACTCTGGGATTACCGCATTGCTTTATGCATCTCTTCCATCTGGTTCACTGATTTGGTGTTTCATTTGCTTTACAGAGACTCGCAGTCCTTTAAAACTCTGAAGGTCCACATAATTCCCAATTCTTGGGCTGGGCTTTGCACATAAGTCAACTAGGTGGCATTTATTTTTGGCAACTAGCTTGGTTTATCCGTGAGATATTGTGGAATTGGCAGGACATCCAGGATTGAGATGGGGATGGTCGTTGTTTTTGTGAGGTATAGACCTGGCTGGTATGCCATCATTTTATACACTGCTTGTATTCATAAGATGGTCCAGTTCATTCTTTACTGTGCCGAGAGGGTGGCTGACCATCACCATCTGGATTTCTTGAAATATATTTACCTCAGAAGTCCATGGCTTTGAGAGAATAGAATTAGTTGGGAACATCAGTGAATGTAACAGCTGTGTGAACAGTTTATAATGAAAATGTCACATGCTATGGTAAATGCTGAAGTGAAATGATTGAAGCCAATACTTTTAGCTTCTCTAAATTTGATAATTAAGTGGATACAGACAGTAACGGAGATGTCTGAAGGAAGAATGCTACTGTACCAAAATGCTACACCAGAGGAAAATCATATTAACAATATCATTAACTCCATCGGACAAGCAAACATATTAATGTTTGGCTTGACGGATATTTTAAACTCAATAAAACAAACATCACCTTTGGATTAAAAAAACTTGCTTGACTTTTCATTGAAAAATTAATTGACAATAGATTTTTTCTGATCTATCCTGAAGAAATGCGCGACACTTCGTAACAGACGAGCGCTGTCCAAAGATCCCTATAAAAAATGAAATACTCACTAATTACACCCAAGGCTTGTCTGTACTGACCAAATGATGAGAGGAATGCATACAATAAAGAAAATTGTAAATAATTTCTCCTTCAATGGAGATGATTAAATCAGATTTTTGGGCTGGGTGGATTTCCTTACTGTTTTCTGTTTTTGACATATATAGTACCTATAGCTTGTATTGATGTTGTAGAGTATGCCAAAAAGTCATTATTCTTTGTTTTGATCGTTTATATTTAAGTATTTCCTAAAGCTACTTACATTTCTGTTTAAGAAACAATTTCCTGTGCATTTCGTCTTGATTTATGTGATAGTTAATGAAAATTGCACAAATTGTGAGAAAGAGCGATGAATTTGGTGCATTTTCGCTTGTCTGCATAATATGTCAAACAATGGATTGTTTTTTTACACACACACATTAGTAATGAATCACAGAAATCACATTTTCTCTAACTGTATTAGGTGCTTTTAATGTTACCAATATTTTTTCACTGTAATAGCAAATTATAGCATTTTCCTTTTATTCTTCAGTGGGGAAAGGACAGAATTGGTTTACAGTACCCACAATGATTTATTCAGACTAACACACTTTTTATTTTTATAAGGTCAAATCGTACAGTTTCATGATTTTATTCTTCCAATTTTTGAATACCACCATTAATACTGTAATGTTTACTTCAGACCCCAATAAGAGAACTCTGTTCGCTCTAACGGAAAAAAAAACTCACAAGCCTTTCCTTGATTGAAATCGAAACATAAACTTGTTATAAACTCACTAACCAGGTTAGTCTGATGCTCAGGTACTCGTAGTTATAGAAAAATGCCCGTCATGAGCACTGAGGGAAATCACTGCTAACCTTTCCTGAAAGCGTATAATTTCACATGAAGTCCAACCTGTAAATGGCCTGCACTCTAGCACTGATAATATTACCTAACAGCCTCATATGCAGTAGGCCTAGTTGTGTGTGTGCAGCAATAACAATATTTATAATTTGCAAGCAAAAAGAAGTGTGCATAATGGTGGTGTTTTTAGCTGACCCCTCCAGCATATACTAAATATACTGGCCGATTCTTCTGGAGGATGTAAAAGAGTCTACATTTCAAATAATTAGTTTGAAACTCTTTTTCCCTGTGGTCTTTGGTCTTCTGTTATACACACTGATATTTGAGGTTGCATTGTTCCACAGTGTTCAGTGGAGAGCAGACCTCTTGTGTCATGGACAGATGTCACTTTGTGACATCCGACCATTCCCAGAAGATTTCACAGTGCCGTGGCGGACTCACGGAATGAATGACTTTCATCCTTGTTGTTCATCTTTCGTGTTTTCATGGTCTTAGAGTGTCGTTCTCTCCATTGTGGTTAAAAATGCCATGCGTTAAGACAACCACAATAATCTGTTTGTGCTCTGCTTTGTTGCTCTGCTGCGTTGCCTCTGAACATCCTGCTCATCTCGAAGAAAAACAAATATAAATGTGACTGAAAAAGAGGTGGATGCCAAGCAGGCCTGGCAGTCCCTGTCCAGGTCACCGCAGGGCCACCGAGGAGATGAGGGAGGACAGAAGCAGGGCCGCAGACAGCGAGTTCTCGCAGGCTCCTCCACAGTCTTCAGCGTTCTCCTGCAACGTAATCATACCAGTACAGTAACGTTATGGGAGAGCGAAATTCTCCAGTACACACCAGCTACAGAGCGTAACTGCTGGAGTATCTGTTTGGGGTCCTGGTGTGGGTGCGCCATTCAGGTGAAGTTCAGATGATTTATGACTGGAATGCAGTTATGCTGTAAGCTCATCCTTTATCCCGCTATTACCAGTCATCACACCTGAGTTCCTCAAATGTAAGGCAGTAACACTTTGATTCATTTAAACTAGTGAAAAAATGTTACTGCACCTCAGTAAAAGAAATGCGGTGGTTGAAAAGAAAAGGTGCAAGACCTAACCTCAGGATGGAAGGCGTGGCAGGAGGCGGGCCTCCTGCGGATCTTCTGTGACCTCATCCTGTTACACTTGACTGAGGAGTTATGTACAATGTGGTTAAGGCGCAGCACAACAAACATCCACAATGGCCAGCAAGCATCACTACTGTTTACTTCACTATCTATCCACAGTGTGAGGCGTGCACCGTTGGAATTCTAAGGGCAGTTTCCCAGTAATTGTGTAGTGTTGTTTGGTTGAGTTTGGATATTATGAATGGAAATTCTTTGCATATTTGTCAGCCTTTGGATATAATTAATGCTTCAGTGCATCAGAAAATATACTCTAAAAATATCTGGGAGAAAACTGGTTGTAGCTGTCTTCACTACATATTTCATTAAACATTCTGTATGATCTGTTATTGAACAGGGCCGTGTTGGCCTTGCCCTCATTTAGCAATCAGATCATCCCAAAGAAGTTCTTTGGAGATGAAGTTTGGACTCTGCTGGTCTATCTAGGTCACGTCTCCGTACTGGTGGTAGAACAGTGCTGATTAACTACACAACTTACCATTCTTGACAAGGAACAGTTCACAGAATGCCAAGGATATATTTGACCTCCTTGGGCTCCAATGTTATGGGCGGAAACCTGCGGGTGCAGTCGCACTCGCCTTGGATGACCAACATGAGCAAGTTGCTGTTGGCGATCTGCTGCATCACAAACATTCTGCAAGACAAGCAACACCCACATAGTTTAGAAGATTAGTATAGATTCACCCACACAGCCACCCAACATTTTATACTCAAAATGAAATAAGTGGAAATTATATTGAAGTAGTGCCTCGGTTATTCTTGTGTCCGTGTAATATTATACAGTTTTAATATCTTAGCGTGGCAGATGGCCTCGTCTATCACTGTTCCAACCAGTCAACAAAGAGGTGAATAGATTCAGTGTTCTGCAGCATTTTCAGCCACCAGCATGGATCGTTTCAACCAGGAGTGGAATCGGAGGCGGAATGTGAAAGCAGGCTTGTGATCAGCGTGGATTCCAGTGGCTGTCCTGCGCTTGACCATTCTGCTGAAAGGGCAGCGTTTCCAGGGACAGCCTTTGTTTCTCAGAAGCACCGCAGGCTTGTAGTCCTGTGCCAATGCAAACTGAGCCAGAGCACAACCAGCTCTCTTGGGGAAAACCAGGAGACCAAACACCACGCCAATCGTCCCCAACCTGCAGTGCTTCCGTAGCCCTGGGGCAGGGGATGGGGCCATGCCAAAAGCCCACCAACTGGCACTGGCTAAGGGGCCCCTGGAGTTTGGTGCCCCTGGTTATGCATTTTCTTGCTGGAGGAATGCTGGCGAAAAGAGGAAGCCAGAAAAGAAACTCTGCCAGCTTTGGCCTGTAACTAAAGGGATTGGGTGAGGTGCCAGCATCCCATGAGGGACGGCTGTCTATGTCACTTCCTCCAGGTCGGCCGACCGTAGAGAAAAGGACAACAGGTGTTATTGATGCGATGCCAGCCACTAGGCGGCCTGCATGTGGTCCGGTCATGGGGGCAGTTGCCCAGCTACTGCCTGGCGGCACACATAGTGGAAGTGGGCTTGCTGGTGACCGTAGGCTTCCTGGAGCATGCTTCCGCTTGGACTTTCTTAGCACTGATCACCCTGTGAGGGTTCCCCAAAGGCAGGGGGTGGGGGGTTATCACAGATGTCAGTGGTGGGAAAGCCAAATTACGCAGGGCAGGTTTCTTTCAAACATAGATGTTTAGAAAGCACCCCCTGTGCTCGTGGTAGAACGCACAGTCTTAATTAGCTTTACATTTCAGGTAAGCCTGGGAGCTCTAAACTGTAAATCAATTGAAATTGTATTTCAAATCCTGGTTTTATGTCTATAATAAAATCATATTATACAACTGCAAATGCAGAGCAACACGGAAAGGACCTGAAACTGCTCCTCTCTCAGTCTCACCCACATCGCAAAAAGAAATGGCTTCAGCCACCCACTGCATGGTAACAATACTTCATTATTGTGAAAAAGGCTTCTGTGTTTGCGGGGCCAATGGTGAAAACAGATGCTGTAAATCTTGTTAAACATTGACCCCTAGTGGTGACACAACAGTGTAATCACCAATTTTCATCTGCTACGTATTGCTGAGTCTTTCATCATAATATTTGCCTGTGTACCACGGCTTTTTCTTGTAAGATTAACAGCTGCTGGCATACCCTACTTTTTAAAACCTTTACTTCAACAGAAAGTCTCATTGCACATAAAAAAAATTACCTTCTTGCCTGTATAAAAAGTCACAAATTCTGTTTGTCTGTGTAAAAACATTTTGTGCAGCTCTTTGATGTGCAGGTCATGATCCTGCCACACTTTTCTTGTTCTCTGTTCTCTTAGCTGATCCTGAAATAGGTCTGGGAGATTTCTACACAGACAAAAGCACTTGTCAGGTTTCAGGAAACCATTTGCCACAAGACAGGTGTTTGCATCCAAAAATTCATCTCAAGTTTGTCTCTATAGCAAACTCTCTCCTCTTGCAGTGCTAGAATCTAGTTGACTTTCTAGGTTTCAGAAAATAGTTAAACCCACATTCCAAAAACATTCATCGAGGTGAATTTGTGTGCATACTGTAAAATGTCCATGTTGTGTGGTTGTGTGAGTCTGTATGTGGGTGTGATGGATTGGTGTCCCATCCAGTGTCTTTCCCTGGCTTGTGCACAATGTTTCCAGTTGTCGGCTTCAGGCTCTTCATGATCCTGTGGTGGACAAGTAGTTGGAAGATGGATGGATGGATGAATAGATGGGACTTTGACCTCCTGTAAAGTATGAATACGTCCACCAGGTGGTGCTAATGCACGGTGTTGTGAAGTTCATTATCTTAAGAGCAGTGCTAGGAGAAATGCATCCCGTCATTGAGGATTTCTTTAATGAGACTCAGTGGAGGAAGGGGGGGATCGTGTCTAAATAACGAGCGGCTTAAGACAGTTTAAGTTAATTCCTTCTAAAGTTGCCTAAGACTTTGGTGCATCATTGTAATCTGTGTGGGATTTTTTTGGCCTGAAAAGACAAAGCAGCACAAGTCCAGTTACAGTAGGGCTGCCACTGGCCAGACCCTGACAGCCCTACCCTCAGATGCCCTTGAGTACCCTCATTACAGCCCCCGTGTTCCTTTTACTCAGCAACTGATCAAATGAAGCCACGAGGAGGATGATGGTACTGAAAACGATCATGTGATGGGGTGGAGATTGGGACAGAGAGGTGTGGGGCACCGCCTTACTTGTGACACCGCCCACACTGGACGAAGCTGTTGGTCTCTTTGACTGAAGGCTCGTAGATGAAGCTCGGGTACTCGGTGTCACACGGCTGCATGACATCCACCTTTTTGTGCTTGTGAGCTGCAGGGGTGGAGAGGAATCTGTCATCATCAACTGCCGTTTACTAGGCCTCATGTACACACACACACACACACACACACACACACACACACACACATATGTCTTCGCCCCTTCCCAGCCTCACACACACACCTACACACTCACGTGACCTCTGGGAATCAGTCACGTTCATGTTGCTTTGTCACAGAGGTGTCAGAGCATTCCCTGGGGTTTCCGTAACGACCATAAGCAGAAGCCCTTACCCATGGCGAGAGAGTGGAACACGAGGCCCCAGCGCGGTGTGTGTTAGCCGGCCTCCCTCCTCCCACTCTACGACTGCATGCAGACCTCGGCACACTGCCTTATGTAAGACTGCCTCAGAGGCCCTGTACCCCACATACAGTATGTGTGTGTGTGTGCGTGCGCGTGCACGCCAGAGTGCCTCTCATTCTGTGTGCATGGCTGTATTTGTGTGAATGTTGATGGGTGAATGTGTGTACGCGTGTGCCTGTATGGACATGCAGATTTGTGTGTGTGCGCGCATGTGGAGGGAGAGCACATAGCTGATGGAGCAAGATGCAGATCTGACTCAACTGTGCTGTAATCGCAGGGCAGATGAAAATGTATGATACTCCTTGCTTTGGACAAACCTTCTGTTTTGCTCTCAGACGTATTTAGAGTGGATGTGCTTTAATTTTGCCTGTATTTATTTAGTAGGATCAAAATAAGTTAAACTGTTAATAACCTAATGAGCTCATGTTCAAGCACACAGTAGAAGACTCAGGGTAAACCCCTCCCTCCCACACACACACACACACACACACACACACACACACACACACACACAGCTTTCTTAACATTCAGCAGAAGCTCCACAGAGGGACAGCACGGAGTAATGTGATTGTGGCATAACTTACATGAATGGAAGACAGCCTTGGCTGTGTGGGTGGAGTCACGGTGAATGAGGTGGATGGAGTTTATGATTGGTCGACAGGCCACAGCGAAGGCGGGGACATGCAGGTGCACAAAAGTGAACGTGGTCATGACAGAAGGGTATGGGTGGGTGAGAGATGAGAAGACAGTATGTGAAAGACACAAGGAGCTCCGCAGTGAGCATTGACATAATTTAAACAAGATGTGATGTAAGAAGAGAGTCCTGTTTAGTCTGCCTGACTCTCCTACTGCCTCAAGTCCTTCATCACTGACCTACTGCATAACTTACCTTCCGCAAGGTGATCAGAGTGCCACAGACCGCAAATATTGAACTCCAGCAAAAACCTACAAACGCACAGTAAGACAGAAACAAACGCTGTGTGTTTCTGACAAACAGTGAGTCCATAAATTCCTAAACACCAGAAGGTGAGGCTATTGCATCGAAACTCTGCTTTTAAGTGGAACCAGGTTGGTTCGAACATGAATGGGATTATATCAATCAGACTAAAAAGCTATGTGCCTGGAAAGTGGGCTGTTTCACAGAGAGACCTCAGAAAGCAGCATACTTACAGCATGAAGTTGGTGAGGAACCATTTTAGAGCCGAGAGCAGGCTGTAGAAGGGCTGTGGACGTGCGGGGAAAATGCAGGCAAAGAATTTAATTTCACCTGAAGCGTTATTTAGAAGCCAGTCCAGAAATGACTTTCCCAGGGGTTTTAATTTACACAAATAAGCCCATTGTCCACACTGATTTAGATGTGAGAGGTTGCTGATGTACGTAAATGCAAAATGATGAAGGTGCTGTAGACAAACTGTGTCCTTGGATGATGCTGACCATTTTTCTAATGACTCTAAAGAATGCTACAGTTTAGGTGGCAGTCTGGTGTAAACGCAGCTGTTTATGCAGAATGATAATATGGACAGTCTTGTCATGAAAAACACTGAAGGACAGGACCTGTCATCACTTATCAGATCAGGATAGGCTTCAAAATCCATGCTGGGTGGGAGAATCCTGAACTGATCAGTCAATGCTGGAGCTAAATGAGGCTTCCAAACCCAGGGTGGGTGGGGGAATCCTGAAACGATCAGTCAATTCTGGAGCTAAATGAGGCTTCACAACCCATGGTTGGAAGCATTTCAATTCAATTCAGTTTTATTTGTACAGTGCCTTTAATAAAGAGCATTGTCACAAAGCGCTTTACATAGTCCTGGGGCCAAAGTCCCCAGAGAATAAGCCAAAGTATCCCAATTTGTCACCGGCATTGTGATTGGTTAGTGCGAGATTACTCCCAGCCACCATGGGTTTTAATACCTGAGCTTAAACAAGTGCAGTGAATTACTGGGTAATGATGTCAGAAAGGATGGACAGGCAGGTGATATCACGGGGTGTGTCCACATACACTGAGCAGAGGGCGAGCATTGCTGCTGTGGTGGTGGCTGGTCTTACACATGGCCTGATAGTCGTACAGAGGCACTCTGCAGGACCCCCGGGACGCATGGACACATGTATGCACACATTCATGGGCACCACAAAAAGAAAAAAAAAAAAACACAGAGATGAGTGACCTGTCCCTCAAAGACCTCTAAAGCTTTTAATATTAAAGTGAGCTAAGTAAACACCTAGGATAAACATTTGACAGACACAGAGCAGTAGGCTCACAGCGTGTGTCAGTTTTCCTAGGTAACTCTAGACAAATACTGTATATTTCAGAAACGGCTGGTACTTTTATATAGCATTAATTTTTAATATGAGTGAATTAGAGCGATATGCTAGAGGATCACTGTGACCTTGATAGATCTAGAAAGGCTGTTCCATTTATTACATGGAACACGGGTTTTACCTCTTGAACATGCCCATTCGGAGAAGCTGGGCCATCACTGCCCCGTCCACCTCCCCAAAAAACTTTCCAGACTAGAGAAAAGAAGATGGGGTCGGTGGTTAGGTCTGCATTGAGAACATTGTTACTGATGTCCATAGCTCAGTGGCGATGGCAGGCCAGCCTGTCTGTGTGTCTGCTGCTTGTTGGGATGCGTGTGTATGTGAGTGTGCACCTGTGTTAGTTGATGGTGTTGGCAACTCATACTGTCACACCTCCTTCAGTTGTATGGTGCTTTAATATTTGATGATATTTCACTGCTCCATCTGCGTATTCATTTTTGGTACTCAGTGAATCTCCATGCTAGGTTTGCTCGAAGGGTGACGCCTGTGGCGGACTTCCTCCAGTGACGTAACACGATTGGATGTCGCTCTCTTGGAGGCTATGTGAGTTCCACTCACAGACCCGCCGGAGCACGGCCAAGAGTAGAGGTCAGCGTGGAGCAAGGAGAGGGAGGCAAATCCAGCCATATAACCCAGTGGCCAGCTGGGGTGGCTTGCGGGGCACAACTTGAACACCATATGCAGTGTCTTTTTTGAGATGCCTCCAAATACAGCTCAGCTTTCATACAGAAATTCCCCACAAACTAGTCATTCAGGTTCAGATCATGATTGAATTCATCATCTTACTCACACCCCTCGGCCATTAAACAGCTCCCCCAATATTCAGTTTGGAAACATCGTGTCATAACAAGGGAAGTACAGAGTCGTCATCCCAAAGTTTAGAGATATATCCTAGTCTTTCTTTTTCAATTTCTTAACATACTTTCAGAAAAAAATCACAAAACCAACTGCGCTAATTTGCACACTTAATATCGAAATATTGTATCCATCGTTGTCAGATAAAATAAAACTTTAAATGTTAGTAGATTCAAAATCTCAAAATCTGTTTTTCACTTTTGAAGTATGGAGTGTCATACAAATTTAAATGTCTGAGTGCCTGGAAAATACACGTATATGGCATGACAGTGGGATGACAAAAAAATAGCTGAAGGATTTGAAAAAAACCTGATAATGCTCTTAAAGTTTAATGAACCCCTGGTGTAGTCGCACTGGTGTCATCATAACTTTGATGGCTGGGGGATTTTCTTTGAAGCTAGTTATTTCATCCATTGGTACAGGAGGTTGTTTGAACAGAAGTTCCCACTCTGTAACTGCAGTTCCTTATGCACGATGCTCTACACAGTATTACAGTTATAAACTGGGGGCATGGTGGCTCAGCGGTAAGCACTAATGCCTCACACCTCCAGGGTTGCGGTTTGAATTCCACCTTAACTGTGTGTGTGTGTGTGTGTGTGTGTGTGTGTGTGTGTGTGTTTTTGCGTGTTCTCTACATGTCTCGTAAGTTTCCTCCACTTACCTCAGTTTCCTCAAAGACGTGATTTAGGCTAATGGGCATGATTACATTGCCCATAGTACGTGTGCCCTGTGATGGCTTGGCATCTCCTTTGGGGTGTACCCAGCTTTGTGCCCTATGCCATCTGTAAGCCCCTCCCTGATCAGGATAAACAGGTGGAAGATGGATGGATTTAAGGTACCCCCAAAAGAGGCAGAAGCTGCCTAAAAAGATACCAGGAAATATCCTACGACCACAGAAGCACCTGATTAAGGAAGGTCATACAATCATCACTACTTCACGTTGTCATCATAAACTTCTATTTCCTGTTTTTTTCTGTTTCCTTCTACTATACACAGGACTGTCAGAAACTATTTTCCAGGCATCAAATTATATCAGTATCTTTGTATGACTTATCTTTCTCAGTTTCTACTCATCTTTGTAATCAAGTGTTATTTTTGCATAATCATTTTTAAGCCTTGTATATTGCATCCTGTAATTATCTTGTAAGAGTAAAGCGTTTCACTTTTTTGTTGTTCTGGTGGAACTCCCTCCCTTGCCAGAAAGATGCTCCACATGACAGAAAGCAGTTTTCCTCTTTAGTGACTCATTCTCCGAGGGAGAGGGTCAGGTGATGACCTGGAGCCAGGGCCTCAGCCAATCCAGTTTTTGCAATGGTGTCACATGATCAGCTAGATTCTACTTTGGAGGGCTGTATTACCAGTCTTGAATGAGTCATCGTTTCGGGGCACACGCTCAATCGGACACACCTGCACAACGTACTTCGGCCCACGCACACACAGACATGACAAACGTACACAGACGCGTGGGCGTACCCTGCATGCTGACAAACAAAAAAAAACAGGACTGTGTGTGAAACGGTTTTCAAAATTCAAAATAACAACAAAGTACACAGAGATCAGTGGATAGATAATTGTGAAGACACCACTCAGGTCAGCTATGTGCAAATCACAGTTATGCTCCTATTCCTCTATTTCATATTCTAAGAATTTGGGCAACCGTAATAAACTAATCATTTCTAAAGAAGATGATTATTATCTTGTAATTAAAGTTACTGTATGTTTTTCCTATAATGGCCTGCACCCAAACGACTGTCCTTCTGATTCTACTGAATGACTTTTCTAACCCCAAATCCAATGCAGCTTAATTTTTGAGCAATGTAACACACATGTCCTTGAATAATGAACTATGATCTAATAACTGACCCAAGCATGTCGCTAGGACTGGGCTGCATTTTTAGTTTGAGCACCAGGCTGAAATACTGAAATAGCTTTTTGATGAAGCTGATTAGGTCACCTTTAATAATATTTGTCAATGGGTCGTGTTTTGGGGGTTGCTTAGCAACCTGCTCTTCTGCCGGCTGATTCATCAGACACATCTACAAGTACCTGCTGTTATTGATTGCGGCTCACAATGAAGCATCTATTGTCAGGCTAGGGTTGGGTTGGGCATCAATGCTGGCAGTTTGTACTGGCCTTTAGAACATTTCTCTCTAAAATACAACTCAACAGACCCTCACCATTACTTCTGATTCTCTAGACTAGTGATGCAAGTATCCTGGAATGCGTGAACATACATGGCATTAATAGAAAATGGACCATCTACCGGAACCTTGGTCTGCAGTAGTACTTTTTTTCTATATCTTTGTTCCCTCTCCCAGCCTTAATTGAAAATCTGATTTACCTGTACTCTCTCCAAAAGAATGTCTCATCTGAGCAAGACAACCTTAGTATTCACCAGGAACATACAGCTAACTTGAAAAGATAATGGTAACCCAAAAGAACTCTTTTGAAATCTGGAGAACCAATTTTCCCTCCAAAAGCTCTGTCATGCACTGCTTTTGTGCTCAGTAAACGATGAAATTTGCTTCTTTTCACTTGGTGTTTTCTTCAGTTGGCCCTGCTGTGTGTGACTGCTGATTAAGAGGTCATATTGTCATCTGGATGTTACTCCTTATTTTTCTTTGCTTATTTCTAGCTTGATTCTTATTTAACCAAAACAGCCCAAGCTAAATCTCTCACTGTCAAAATGGACAACCATACTGCTTCAAATATAGGTTGTTTTACATTATATCAGGCTTTGCCATTGAAAATGCTCAGTATTTGAAGCATCTACAGCAGAGTGATATGTGTACATGTCTGTATATATGCTTTCTCCTCAAAAGCTATAGGAATTAAGGCTATATTAGCAATCTAGCAATAGAGACCGACAAGCTCTGAATATCTCAGTAGCCTATATAAATGAAGGGTATATGCATGGATTTCCTGTGTCAACTGAGGTACACAGATTAAATTAAATAGGGTGTCTTACACACAAGTTAATAATATTGTATGGTCAATTGGGAAAATAAGCTCTTGGCTTCTGCTGAGATATTGTGTGTGTGTTGTGGGCTAGACTGTGGTCCACTCCATATGCTTTGACCGGCTTGGGGGAAGGGGGGTCATTGGCTTTAGTGGTCGGCATGGAATTTCAGTGCTGACAGTCAGTATCACTGCCTGGTGACAGCAGAGGTGGCAACAGATCTGTGCTGTAGACTAAACTTGCATGACACATGCAGCGGGCGATGCGGACGCAGCCCATTTAAGTATAGCATTCTCCCCCTCGGCTTAGCTGATGCCCCGGTGAGTGGCATTAGCAGGGGTTTCTGAAATCCCATAACTCTGCAGGTGTCCCCCAAGCTGATAACTCTGATAACTGCATCCAGGGCTCACAATCCCACATATAAGTGACAGTTATCCCCAGGCCAGCTGTCCCACAATCCTCTATGTGTTTAATGATGCTGGGCCAGTTGTGGCAGAGATTATTGTGGACGCATGGAGCTTTTTTTATCACACACATGATGGCCACCCACCAGAGATTATGCTGATCACTGTCTCCAGTCTTTGTCTACATGTACTATGTGGTACACGATACCACAGACCTGCAGAGACTTAGCTGCTCGAGACCTTAAGAAGTGACTACTGCAGCCCCCTTAGCACAGGCAGTGGGAAGCACAGTCTTTAAATATATTTCACCATATGACTGTAGCGTGGAACATGGGACATATTGATTTGGGCAGCCTGGAAAGTAGGACTGTTCTCTGACCTTAAGTTTATTTCAGTGCTCCCTTGCAGTTGATATAATTTGGTTATAAGACCTGCCAGATCTTATAGCACTTTAGCTCTTGTTTTTGCAGCTGCATCTCGTGCCTGTTCTTTTGGCTTTCTCCTGTGCCTTCCTGCTTTTGAGTTCCAAATATTTATGTCTCACAATCCCCCGTTAGCTGCTGCAGCTGGCTTCTGTAGTGGAGTACCTCAAGCCTGGCTGCTCAATCAGATACTCCAGAGTCCCTATTCCTGTGTGTTCCGTCTGCCCCTTTTCATACCTCTTCGCCTTCTCTGGACCACGTGTGGCATATCGTTGAGATTGCAATCATACTAGCCACCCCCTTCCTCCACATGAGCCTGACCAGGATAAACAGTTATAAGATTGATAGGTGGATGATACTAACTCTATTTGGTCTGCTTTGGAAGACAAGTAGGACAAAAGGGAAAATGACAGAAACATCCCACTTCATAACTGGATGCCAGTTCTGGTCTAAAGTACAATTCCATGACCCTTCTCATGATCTTACCTCTTTCTTCTCCTTGGAGATCAGAATGAAACCATTGCTGTCCATGAGGTAGCAGCTCAGTTCCTGTGGAGAAAGATTGAAGATGAATGAATGAGAGACACCTGGATGCCTTTTTCCCGCTGCAAGCTGTGGCTAGTCAGGACTGCATCTGGTTTAGCTCCTCATTATAAACATGGAAACTGGCGCCTGGAACTTGCCAGTATCTTTGTTTCCATTCCAATTAAATTCACTAAAGAGGAAGCGCTTGAGTGCACAGACACTCTAACATAACATTAACTACTACTCATACCGTTTAAGTCCAAGAGCGTGTAATTAAATTACAGCAAATTTTAAATAACCAATCACATGGTGTTTAGAATCAGTAAGCCTTCCCATGTAATGTTGTCTCTTTCTGGGTGCTTAGACTTGTTATAGTCACACTGAGCCTCTGCCCAATTGCTCTGTTAACTCCATAATGGTACCCAGTACCCCACAGTTAAATAACCATACAGACATGGGCCAGTTGTAGTGGTTAAGGGGCAATAGATTATACCAACAGTAATAGGAAAGGAACTCACAGGACTGTCACAGCTGATTGGACACAAGCCCTCCACAGTGATGCACTGAGAGGAAGAGAGAGGAGAAATCGTTTGTTTCCTAAAGGAGAAGATACTTGGCGACTGCCCTTAAGAAAATACCATGGCAACAGTATACCAGAAGTGACATACACAGCATGCAATAGTGGTTTGCGTTTCGGGAAAAACAAAACAGGCAGCCCTGTCGGTGTGACGGGTCGTCCGTCGTCCTGCCCAATGGTGATTCGCTCGTCTGGCCGCCTGTTGAGAATTGGGCCAGTCTCTCCTTCGTTAATCACACGCTCACCAAATCTCTTGCCACTTAAGACTGCCCACGCCAAGGCCCAGCTGGCAGACGCCTACTCTGCCTTGCACTGGGAGTTCAACGAGGGACCGATTCGCAACACGATCCCCGGTGAGCTTGGCGCTTTAAAATGACGATGGCAGACTATGCTACCAAGATAAGCCCATTGCACTACCACTGTGCTTGACACCTGTTTTTCCTGAATATTTGCATATTAAATAACAGAAGGGCTCTGGCACACATCTGATTAAAACTCAAGGAGTTCCAGCCTTCAGAAATACTCACGAGATTTCCACGTTTATGCAGTAACCCATCATAGTACAGTTTGACCATACAATGTTTGTTTTCACATAGTTCAGAATATATTAAGCCCATGTGACCACCTGTTTGGTTTTTATGTTTCTGCAGGCTGGGCTTTAATGAATTAAATGTTTGCATAACAAATCACTTGACTTGGTATTGTAAGTGCCAGTCAAACACCGGTCAAAATATATTTGCTAAGACCTGGAGGACCTTGGTTATGTACTTGGTTCTGTAGCTACACACTCATAATTCCACCGTTTTTAAACAGCACTGTACAGCAGTGAGGGGGCATGCATGACTGTACCTTACAGACACGAGCGCCATGCACTCTGTGGGTATTACCCTGCTGGTCCATTTTTAGCACATGGAGAGGAGGTGCCAGTGGCCACCTGTGTGCCCAGAGCCCAGTAAAACCTTTTTCGTGGAACCCGGCTCAGCTGTTCTGCTGTGTGACGAACACACGTGACACTGTGACAGTGGTGTTGTGCCGGCATGTTTGAGGCCCCTGTCTGTGAGCGGGTTTTGGCAGAACCTCGCAGGTCAGCCTGTGAAAGGCTGTGATGATGCAGCGGTGACATGTACTTTTGGGCGACATACTGGTGTTCCTGTTTTGGCATGACAGGTGGCGCTGTGAGGCATCCATGACACTGAATTCAGTGGCCACACGCTGCCCGTAAGACTATGTGACCTCTTCAGTAGATACCTGCCGTAGCTAATCAGTTAAAGGGTTGTGTTGGGTCATCTTGACTTTCTATTTCAGCAGAACATGTTTGGGGGGGTGGGAGGAGTTCTCTGACTGACTCAGGTGAGGTGAAAGGGTGGTGACGTGATTGAACAAGACACTCACTCTATCAGCATCATTTGACAAGAGAAACCCCGCCGTTGACTTACATCAGTTTCGTTGTTCTGAAATGCGCCATCAGATGGAGCACAAGGCAGCACGGGGGTGGCAGGATAGAGAGAGAAAGGGAGAGTCCGGATGTGGAGAAGAATGGGGAGAAATAGTGGTTAAAATTAATCACGCTTCGATTCACCAATTCTCTGACACTGTGATGCAACGTTTTGTCACGGGGGTGGATGAGGCTTTGTTTGTCACACGGGGACTTGCATACTCGCAAAACATATTTCACTGGAGATCCTGTCGCTCTAATTAGGCCTTCTGTGCATGTTCGGATTAACATATTTTACCACCGTAAATAATGGAGTAAATTATGATCACTCTAGGAATGCCATCAACATCACTAAGCCCCTTCCATTCTTTGAACGTTTTTTTTTTTTAACATTGCTGTATAATCATTCTTTGACTAACAGAGAGATGGAGTTACACCAGAAATGTGTACAAAAACTGAATGACAGTTTTGGTGCAATAGCCTAGTCGCTTTGTACAAATATAAATTACATTTGCTGGAATTTTCCCATCCCATCTAACACTTATTAATGATGATGCTGGAGATTGGAGATCAAAGTGCAGAGTTGTGGTTCAATGAACCATGGTCCAGAACAACCGGTACAAAGCATGATCCAAGAAATGTCAAGGGACGAGCGATGGTTAGAAATGATGGAGAGTAATATGTGTTCAATAAGCCAAACCACAGTCTATTAGCAGGGTCTATAGACAGGCAAGATCAGAAATGCAGGACTAAGTCCAGTTCAGCGAGGAGCAAGCTTTATACTCGAAAAGGCTGGGGAAAATTAAGAGATGTTTTTACAATGGTGTCAGGTTGGGCGTGGTCACTGTGAGTGCTGATTGGAGGCAGGAATATTAAAAACGGACAGGGTCATATGTCAGACGGCTGTTTATTTTCTGTCATATTTTGAAAAGAATACAAAAAGTGAAAGTGCAAAAAATCTCCTTCAGGAAATGTGCTGTTGCAGACTTTCAGCTAAAAATGGAAGGAATTATGCTCCTCGTCCATGTGATAGCCCAAGACATAAAGATGGGAGATTTCAAAGAAATAAGATGATTATAGAAACCGTACAGCTTGTCAACTTATCGGTTTTACCATGTGGAATTTGCTTAATATACTAGAATATTCAAACTGTTGAAAGCAGGAATATTTTAACTATGAATATTTAATTATAATTACACGTGGAATATAAATAAAATTAATGAAAACCTTATCGTTTGCATTTCCATTAAGGCCATCAAAATGTACTGAGCATTTGTACATGCTCAGAAAGAGTTTGTGCAGTGACATTTGAACGACGGCTGGGCATTCCTGACGTTAATGGTCTTGGAAACTGACATTCTTTAACAAAGAATTTGCACTGTGTTACATTTTTAAAAAACACATAGCAAATACATCAATTTCCGAAACACACTCAAGGAATGTCTTTGGGCATTCATTTCAAACAATGTGTGAGGCATTCAAAGAATGCTGTTAGATGCTGCTTACTCAGAACAAAATCTGTATCCATGATGGAGGCTGAACAGGAATTGAAATCAACTTCACTGTGAGCTAGATGCACACTTCACAAGTCACTGACACTGCTGTTTTATATATTTTATGCAAAATTGTGTATGACCTTGGTCATGTTTTTGTGTACACAGGGGTAAAATAGGCAGGGGAGACCTTAGTCATAAAAGAAATGTGCCTACAGGACCCAGCAGAAATATTAGCCTTCATCAAGACTGCATATTCGCTACTAAAGGACGTGGTTAGAGGGCTTGCAGGCATCACATTAAGGTCATTCAAATGGAGGGCATATTTGTCTCCTCAACCATGCTCTTCATGCTTTTTCCAGTTTCAAAAAGGTTTGTGTGTTATTTTAGTAGATCTTTTTTTCATTAGAAAGATGATAAATTTTCATTTTAACCTCTAAGCAGAGATTACATATCACAGGAGGTCATAAAGATGCCAAAGTAAGAATAATGTGGTTTTAAAACAACATCAGCCTTATTATGAGAGGTCGTCACATGGCTGTCCATAACACTACATCATCCCAACATACAGGAGGAATCCTCCAACAGCCAATACTTATGACTGACCTTGACAGCTTGGTTTTACAGCCTACAGTCATACAGCTTTGACTCCTCTGATTTTCCCTGATGGTCAGGGCCTAATTAATATACCGATTAATATTCCTATGCTACTCAGGCCAGAAGGGCAGAGTGCTTACAAGAATTCATTTTAAATTATTTTATCTTTGGTGATAGTTGTCAGCGTCAAGACAGCACAGGAGAGGAAGTTGTCGTCTTTGCATGGGCTGGTCATTCAAGGTCAAGAACTTGTCCAGCTGGATGTTGTGAAGGGTCGCTTTCCTAAGCCATTGGCAAAGCAGGAGGAGTGACCATCAGAGATGTAGTTGTGGAAGCGTTTCGTTTCTACTGCACAAAGCAGGCCTACCTGTCTGGTTGTCGCCCAAAATCTCTTCTCCAGCAGGTCCAGGGTGATCTGCACCCCGATTGCTGCGGAGACAAAAGGTAAATGAAGGGACGTCCGTTAATGAGTGCAACACCAGCAAACAAGTATGGTATTCTATAGGCAGCAGAAATGAAAAACTATTGCTCAGCGGTGCCGTTTTAATGATTTTCTGCTTTACTGCTGAGCAGATTTACAAAGCAGTTTGGGGATCTTATCAGATGATCTCAGCATCACAAAGGGTTCCAGTGAAAGTGGGCAGTTGGGGGGGGGGGGGGGGGGGGGGGGGTGCTTTGGAACAGTTAGAATTTAATTATGTGTCACTTCAGAAAGCTGATGTAGGGAGTTATTGAGAAGTGTAGCAGTACTCGTGTGTGGAGAATCTGGTTCATGTGCAAAAAAAAAAAAGTTAAAATTTGCTCTTTTGCAATCAGCCCCTTTCAGTCATGTTGTCACTCACCTAATGGGGCCGATGATGAAAAGTATTTATGTGAAATAGTTATTTTAGGGTCACATTTGTTTATGGGCAAACAAAAGCAGGCTACACTGATGGAAGCACAAGTCAACATAAAGGACGAAAAGTCTATTGTTTGAGGAAAATGGACAGGAATGCAGAGAGGAGCACAGAGCAGGAGGACGTGGCCTAATCAAGGACAGGTCTCTGGGAATGCCTGAACAATCCCAGCTCTTTGTGACATTATTCCCTTTGGAAAGTTGGGATCCTGCACCAATCCTAGTATGAGTCCTGTCTCCCCTTTGAATCACTTCCTCCTTCACATTCCCACTAATAACCCACCGCAATAGATGCACGTCAATATGGGGGGGGGGGGGGGGAGTAGATGACCTCCCAATGCTCAAACAAGACCTCCAAGTTCTCAGGTTTTAAAATAG
The DNA here is from genome assembly GCA_009936485.2 of Gymnarchus niloticus. Lineage (NCBI taxonomy): Eukaryota > Metazoa > Chordata > Actinopteri > Osteoglossiformes > Gymnarchidae > Gymnarchus > Gymnarchus niloticus. Next base: position 1,471,018 of record JAACJT020000028.1, on the reverse strand, counting down.
CTGTAAGGGGCAAGCAGGCAGCTCTGACTGCGGGACGCCACCCTGCAGTCATTTTCCCCCTATTCAGGACTCCACGGAGAGCAAGGCTGCATTCATTTTCTGCCAAATCAGGAATAAACCAGCACTTCCAGACTTCCTGGTCTACCATTCGTCCCTGATTAGGTCATTTCTTCTTCTTTACCTCCAAGGGGGGGGCAATCCTGCATGTCGATATGCCAGGTCACTGTAGAAAAACGCCAGGCTAACCTTAAACGAACATGGTCTAAGTAACGATCGAGTCCTTATCAGTCAGCTGATCGAAAGATACATCGGCCTTTCTTTACAATCACAGATGTAGGTTAACAGTTTAATCCACTCTGATCTTGGTATGATTGAGTCACACACGCGAAGCAACACCTGATTTCACACAACTCCAGTCCATCTCAGGGTACATCATAAATTTGCCATAATCTTTCACAGAAATGTACTTAAGGCCGTCATAAGACATTCATATTCAAATCACCTAAGAATCTTTAATTTGAATGGATTCTCTGCAGCAAACTATACTCTCGGCATCCAGTTACAAAAAAGCCAAGGACGTTTGTGGACAAGTTTTGAGGAAGTGTTTCTCTAGGATAAATCACAAACTCAAACAACACAGGACACTGAGAAGAAAATCACACATTAATATCCAATTTTATATTCATAACAGATGAAAGAGTAAGTCCAAATCAACTTCTAGCGTGTGCCGCTGCATAGTATAGAAGACACACTAATCAGTGTAACAAAGCAGCCAGGAAGGACACATGGCCTTAGTGAGTGAAATGAGATTAAAGGCAATCTTAAAGCTCAGTGTATGTGGCCAGCTCTAACCTTCATGGGCATTTCCTTCAAACTGCAACCCATTTATACTTTGCAAGACATTACACAAACCAGGAGCGATTAATCTGAAACAGTAAAAGGAGTGGTGAGATGCCATGAACTAAACAAGAAATGGAAATAGCAGAGACAATTAAGCTTCATCAGAAAACTACTTTAATGAAATGCACACATACCAAATACATGCTTGTTCTTTAATGATTCTTAGTGATCAAGAGGTTATAGGAAAGTGGCACTGTTGCTCTTGAAAGCATTAAGGGTTTCCATTTTGGCTTTCTAAAAGTTATTTACTAAAAACTACTGACAATGACTTATTTATAACAATTATAGCATACAATACAGGCCACATACATGTGAAACTTGGGCCACAGTCTTTAGAAAGTTTACAAAGGAATCGCTAACAGCCCCTGCTGAGGGATGGTTCCACAGCTTCAGGATTAAGCAACAGTCTAAACAAAGACAACCAGTTGTAGCAGTTTCATGACAGTTCCAGTCTGAACATGAAGTTCATCCGATACACCGAGCATTTGCACTCAATCACGCTTTGTAACGATTTAAATTGAGATCAAATATCCAGAAAGGAAGGCAATCAAGGAAGCAACTGTCAGGCAATTTTCATGTGACAATTCCTTTTCTTGTAATTGGCATTACAATTTTAGAAAGAAAAAAAAAAAAAATGAAAATCCGGATACGTATGGGATGGCATTGTAGTTCTACTATTTGGTCAAAAACTGGTGTTTTACTGAAATGTAAACAAAGAAGCTTTTACGAGCAAAAATGCAGCTGTTCCGACAGCCTGTCGTAAGCTGCAAGCGGATCTTAACCCTAACATCTGCTTCCATTTTCACAAAATAGCAGTTCAACGTATTACAGTACGAGACACATCCCCAGTCCAGAAATGACAGGACAAAAAAGAAAACAAAATATCCCGTTTTAACAAAATGCAAAAAGACAATGGAGAGGTAACTGCGTGATTAACACCAGGCACAATGACGGTGACAATGACTTCACTTGTGATCTGACGTGCGGTACAATTTAATTTGCTCCTCGAATTTAATTAGACTTTTTGACCTAGAGAAGAGAAATTTCATAAGAGCAAATTCCCTGTCACTCTTCCAACCTGAGCATGACATGCCAGACACTTGCTTCATTTAATGACACGAACGTTACAGCAAGTTTTTCCACAACTACAAGCTCATTGGAATAACACTCCGGTCTGATGACAGGACTGCGGACTCACACTTTGACTCCAATGCTCTCAGCAATAATACTGAGATACAGGAGCTCAGTCGAACTTTTTATCAGTGGTACTGGCTCAGCTTAAAATCACCTTTCATTAGAGTGCTTTCAAAAGAAAAGGTGTTTAAAAGGGTTTCAAGAAAAACAGAAACAAAAGAAGTTAAATTATGTTCTCAAACGTAACTGACATTGGACTGCCAAAATAATTTAGTCAAATTAGGTGCATGCATCATTGTTATTAGATACAAAAATTGTACTGTGCACATGGAAAAAAAAACCACTTGATCTCATAACACTGCCTTGGTCAAACAGAAGTATTAAACAACACAGCCTTTGAATGTGACCTACTGAAACTGTGAGACCACCATAACCTTGAGTTTCCTTCAAGAACTACCAAATGACCTAGATCCTTTAAAACTGCACACTGGTTCCTTTGACCGCATGACTTATCCACATAGCACTGTCTTTAAACATAGTGGTTCCTTGTATCACAGTTTAAGTCTGAACATACTTTTGGAACTAAGCTACATTTGGGGATGCTGGCGGATGAGCAAAATTTGAGGTACAGTGTAGCTCACTGGTTCGAAGGGTGCTATGTGTGAATGGAATCATCTCTCCAAAACTTCTGCACTGCTGAAGGGTCATGACAGAATTTTTTTTTTTTTTTTTTCCTTTTTTCCCAAAATGTACATCAAAGACTTCTGTCACCAGCTTCTTGTTTGTTCTGCCTTCTTTTACTGCGTTCTGAGTTGGTAATCTGTAAGACAGAAAGAGAATTAGCACGTGTAATTAACGGTTCAGAAAGGAACATAAAAAAACAACAGCGTCAGCTGATCAAAGGAGCAGAGGCTGCCATGCATTCCTTCTAAACGGAACAGCAGCCACCGGCATATTTTATTTTCAACAGCTGCTGAAAATGGACTATGAAATCTGTATCATATTTCCTGGTAGCCACCTGCATGCATACATGTGCATCTTTAAAGAAATGGAACATGTATTCACATGTCATATCATATGACGTGAATACATTTCATTTTCATTTCAAGCTGTATGTAATGAATATACAATAAAAATGCTTTTCCAAAATGTGAGGAATACAAGAGAACTGAAGAAATACCTAAACTTATTTTATTGGTACTTGTGTGCAAAACAGATTAGTCATTTTGAAATTGCTATCCAATTACCACCCAAATGGTTAAGCATTTAAATGAATGACAAAAAGATGAATCTTAAACCCTTATTCTGATGGGACGTATTATCAAGTAAAGCTGTCCAGGACCGAAATATGTTTTTACACCTGGCATGGTTTGATTTTACCAAGGAGGGATGAGGATTTTGGTCATGGACCACGCACGTCCGTTAACCACTTGAAGGTGCAGAACTTTCGTGCCAATTCAGCCGAAAGTTTCGATGTGAGCTAGATGGGCATGATAGGCGAAGTTTTGACAAAGTTAGACCAAACCCATAAACGCCCTTGAGTGTGATCACCGATCCTATGCACCAAGCGAGACACAGAGGGAAGGTAAACGAAGTGGCTTGCCAGGCAGGTCCCTCTGCCGCACTGCAGGTGGCACTCTCACTAACTCATCAGCTGATTTTCTCACATGCAAGTAAGGTAGTAAAAACTCACCATAAGTTAGGTACAACTGGCTCTGAAACAGTTTTCTAAGTTCATCTAGAAAGCCAACAAGCTTGGGATAACCACAAAATGGCCAAAACACTGCACCAATATTGCGTGCGCATATATTATGCATACGCTACACATATAAACTGTATTCATTCCAAACAACAAATAACGTAAACTATTTTGCCTAGTAATGCCCAACTAATACTTACTCTTTGACCTGAACGTACGGAGCACACCATTTGTTTACTGCACTTTGGCAAAGCAGCCCGGACCACCGGGTCACTTTCAGAGAGTGGAATTTTTACTGATATAAACCACATCGACCGCCCCCACTACTTGGTATGTTCTCAGTTATACACATGTACATGCGTACACACACACACAGACCTCCCTACTCCCCGTCCTCACACCCCCATTCATTTCACAGAAAACCAAGCAAACAATACGGCTCTTTTCTACGGCTGTAGACCCAATCGTATGCTTACTTAACATTTCGCTAATGAGTTTATGTGGCTGACCATTTTTGATGCAATTCTAGTAAATACAGGCTGCAATTAAAGTTGTATCGCAGCATAAAAATGATCTTCCTTTCCACACACTTGGATCTTAAAAAGTTTACTTGGAGGGAAACCTGAGGACGAAAGGCACATTTAAACTGCATGGGCTTGTTTAATGCGTCAGGCTGATGACAAAGGAAAGGCTTTAAAACCTGACTAAACAAGTGGGAACATCTGTTTAGTATGGCCCCTCCGAAGCTCACGGTTTCAGCCTGGCCAGCTTCCATACTATATAAAAAAAAAAAAAAAAAAAACAACAAAAATTAGAGCACTTTGTCATGGAAACGGCAAGGTATAGAATACTCTGACAAACTGACGAAACCACCGTTCCCTCGAGTCCGAAGGGGTCTGGTTCTCGTTGCCTTTTAAATCATATCCACATTAGAGTAATTAGAACAGAGTCCATACTGGACAAATGTTTGTGTGGTTGCTAAGGCGCCCGTGGGGCACTAAGAAAACAGGGAACACGTCGCAAACTGAGGCACAACACATTTTTAAAACCCACCAACTGATTTAAAATGTTTACCCTGAAGTCCTTCATCAAATTATTCTTAAGATTACTCATTAAGAAATCCCCATCATTACAATGACAAACATGGTGTCACAAAGCCTGAAAACCTAGAGAAAAGACAGGATGTTCTGGAGAAATGCCATCTACATGGTAGACCAGGAGTCGATGTCGACTTAAAGAGAGCCAGTCATAATGGCCAAGAAATCAGCTGTTTGGGGTTTTGATGGCCTGAAGCACATGGTCTTAATTGCATACCATTATATGTCAATGCCACATACACATACCACATGCTCAGTTCTAATTCAACATTTTGCATATCTGTTTTCATAGAACTCAATTTCATTTTGGCTACAGCAACGGACTTTTGTCTGGTTTGTTTGTGCAGATGCTGATGTGCTTTACATAGCTAATTTACCAAAAACAAAAACCTGTTAGGACAGGGCAGATGGATAGAGACAGGAAGAAAAGGTTCAGTGCTCCAAATTGTGCGATTAGATGTAATCATTGCCAGTTATATTCTTTAACGGATGATGCTCTGTACAAAACCCATCATTCCTTGTTCACTTCACCCATGAAAAGAAGCGACGATGGAAAGGGTAAACTTTGTGTTGAAATAATGACTTGCTGTCTTTCCTTGAAGCAGAAACACTCACAGGTCCTTTGCTCGAGTGCACGTCAATCAAAATGGAAACACCCCTCAGACACACCAATCGGATACTTTTTGACTCCCTAAAATGTCATCAGTTTCGGGAGCAAGTGCTTGCTGTTAAAATCAACCTGATGCTTAGAATTGTTACTACGTTTGTCTCATGATCATAGAAAAACATAATTCACGGCCATCCATTTTTCCCCAAGACAAATATGTGCATTGATAAATGCTTCAGCAAAAGCATAAATTAAATCAGCCCACCATCTTCTCCCCTAAAGCAATAAGCCTAAAACCTAGCAAACTAAATGGATAAAAATCACCTGGGTGCGACAAACCAGTTGTGTCTGTTTTACTACAAATGCATGCCGAAATTGCCACACATTTCAAACAAAAGCTTATAATTAGTCCTTTGCGGTGACTGCACTTTAATTGATGTTCATTTTGCAGATGCCAAAGTGCCTAACAGGTTAAAATGCAGGGCACGCAGGCACGTCGGCACGTCAATGTCAGATCATCATGTGACCAAAGATAATCCAGGCTGTGAAGTGCACTTTCCAAAACACTCAAAGATCTTTTATCTGTCCTCCCCAAACAGACCAACATAACCTCACTATGCTACTCAGAGTAGCTGCAAATATAAGACAATGGTTTAGAAATAATCTAAATACCCAGAAAAAAAAAAAAAATCTCCAAACCAATTATCGGTAGGGCTTAGGAGTTGGCAAGAGGAGGAGCCTGTGACTTGGGCCTACCTTCGTACCCTGCCGGGGACCCCACGCACGCAGTACCTGCCTTCAGGTGCGAGCCAGCTGACTTTACGCCACCAACACGTCACCAGATGTCAAGCGGCCAGACAGAAACAGTGCAGCTCTGAAGGTGGGGTTACGCAAACAAGCCAAGAAATTAACCCCAAATTCTTGGAGAAAAGTCCTTTTACACAAGAAAAACAGGAAAAGGAAGGAATTGGAGGGCTTTAAACTTCTGTAAAATAGTTTCATTCGATGTCTAAACAGTAATGACAGTAAAACAAGATGTGGTGTAACATGCACTGTAAAACGCAAAGAGGTGAACTACTGACGTGCATTGAAGGGACACTTCCAAATGGTTCACCTGATATCAGATCCCACTGCAGGTTAAAGATCACAAAAAGCAAAAAATACTTTCAATAAATACAAGTACACACAAAACGGATTTACATTAAATTGCAGGGGATTTGGCTGGAAACGTACACGTGTGTTGTACGGTGTACAAGCTGTCTGCCATGATACTGTAACGTGTTAAGGAAAACCTGAACACTATTTCACCACAGAAAACAGGCAGTCAAACATAAGCTTATGAAAGTCAGTGCATGTCAAATTACGCATCACAATGTAGCCAAGAAGTGGATTTATTTTTTTTCCAAAAAGTTTGGGCCTGTGGAGAGCTCTGTAAAGCACATTTAATTAGGGTAAAGAGTGAACATATTTCTGCCCCCCCCCCCCACATTCCTTTGCTGTTCGACACACGGGTAATAACACTGACATGAGAGCTAACTGACACAAACCGTTTGGAGCCAAGGCGTAGCTGTGGGCTCCCTTAGGGCTAAGAGTGAGTCATCCACTGGTCCAAGTTCAGCCTCAGTAGGGCAGGGTGTTCCTGCAATGCCTCCTCCAGTCCTTTCCAGGCCTTTCCTTGCACATTAATGATCCCCACTCCCCCCACACCTGACCTTCTCTTTCTTGTAATATTATAATAATCGTAAAGTATTTCCATGCGACCTCTCTTTTCTTTACTAACAGTATCTGTAATTTCCACCACAAACTTTTACCACTGCCATTTAGCCAGTGACTAGTCTTGCAGAGAGTTTCTCAACTAGCAGACTCAGCATCTACACTGAGGATGGAACATTCATCACCAACATCACCAAAGCTTGCTTTGCATTTAATGGTGTGCATCTGCCCTGTGAAACACAAGTAAATATGACCCGGTCGAGAGGCCAGGAGAGGGAGAAATAACGGAGGAGTTCTCTTCACCACAGATCGAGCCTCTCTGGGATGAATTTAAAAAAAACAAAACTTCCTGTTGGGAGGCGGCCCCACGAGATTAATCCTTTCCTTTTGTTGATATCATATGCAATTAATACGCTGGCTCCTTGGACATGGCTCACATTTTTTGCGCTTGTATGCATAACTCATGCCGAAGCCGTTTGTTCGGGGTGGGACAGCTGGGCCGGAGAAGCCAAGAACAACGTTCCGGCCTGGACGTTTCCTTCCTGCCAATCAGAGGCAGGCTGCGCTCTCCTAAGCCATCTGCACAGATAACTGGATCAAGACAGTGCTCAGAAATCACGTGGGGGCGTTTGTTAGCTAATGTGTTCAGCAGAAGGAGTCAGCGCTGCTCTCAAAAGGGCACTTTGCTCAAACAGCCCTATACATACCATCCAGGAGGATAAGGCCGACCACAATTCAACAGCTCAGCCATGAAGACCTTAGCATCTTCAACCTGGGCTTTTTTACAGATCACCTCCAGTCAGCCAGGCCCGAGTAACACTAACACAAACTGCTGCTGCCTTACAGGGTCCAGGGGGAAAGCCGCAGCTCACTCAAGTTCTTTCAGCAGACCACCCAGAAATAAGTGTATTACAGTTTTCTACATTCACATTTCATGTCCACCATCAACTCAAATTGGTCCTTTTTACTGCCACTATGTGGCCAATCAAACACGGATTTTTAGCCTGTTCATTCCATTCCATGGCTGACCAGCATGTGGGGACGACAGAGACCAGGAAATATTGTGAAAACAATCAAGTGACCGCGGTAAAGTATGATAATAAAACTGAAATGTGGAGAAGTATGAGTGTAGCGTGCCAGGTTAACGCAGAGTCCCATGATGGTTAGCCAGGATGCCCGTGGTTCTCACACGCAGGTCACACTTTAAAAAAAAAAAAAAACACACACCACTACGACAAAAGTTGAACTTCTGCAGAGCCGCATCAAGTCACTCAGTAGACTACTTCTGAATGACTGGCGCTATGCAGGATGCACTTCGTAGCTGGTCATTTCCTGTCAGCAAGGTGAACACAACTGGTAAAACAATCATTATTACCAGCTTGTGCGTGTGTAATGTTAGGCATAGGTAATAATACACAAAAGTTAAAAAAAGAATGCTATGCTTTTAAGCCAGTATGACGGCTTAAACTATTGCTATGCTGTTTGAGGCAGCCACAGGAAGGTTGCCTGTGTAACAAGCATTATGGAGATCTTGGACTGAAACTCTGCACATCACACACAGTTTAAAATGTAACTACGATTTCAGTCTATCCTACTTGCATCGCGTGGTATTTTCATTCCAGCTAGACGTTTCAACTTTTTAAAGGTTAACATAATAAACCATTTAGCTCTCAATCATGAATGTATCTGAAAGAATGCCTTGATTACCAAGAGGGCTAAAGGCTAATTCTCTGGATATTTCTCTTTCCAGTTCGCTGTGAATGACAACAAAGAAACATTTTAAAACCAGAGCTTGGACAGTGGAAAGAAAGATGGAAACGGAGAATACTAAAACTGTTCTGTGGGCTTCATTGGGACACTCAGGAATGGACACCCACACATTGTAAATTAGAGTGTGCTCTAAATAGAGATTTTAAAAGATTAAATTCAGGGAAACAGGTAGCACTTGGTACCGCAAGCCCCACCAGGTGGTGTCAACAATGGCGGTGGTACGGCTTGGTAAGAAAACCGTAATGATGACACAACTGGATGTGACTCAGAACCTGAGAGCTCAATGAAAGGTGTGGGGTGGACACATCTCAGAAGGTGCTTGGTGTTGCACTGCCTTAGAGGTCAAATGGAACGAGGACACCCAGGACTCTTCTGCACGCGTGACAGCAATGCTTTTGAAGAGAGCGATCATGTAAAACATTTATTAATGCAAATGCAAACTCTACAAGGTTTGTTTTTAAGATCAGTCATATAATCAAGTATTAATAATTCAGTAACAAATGGTAGTCTGCTCATCTGACTATATCACTGTTTTAACAAATCCAATTTACTGAACAATGGTCAATTCTGATTCAAAGATCCAATTTATTATGCAATTTAATATTCCATACCAACACATATCCAAAATGTTTACTGAGCCTAATAAAAACGTAAAGCATGGCTTAAAGCACTTAATGTGAAGCTATTAAATTTCATTGTGTTAAATGGCTACGCAGGAACGCAAAGGCACTGGTGACCATCTCCTTAGCTGTGGTCAACTTATTTTCAATGAGAAGGTGATTAAAATATGAGAACCATCTACAGATATGGCACTGAAGATGCCACATTAGGGCAGTATCTGCAATTAGGGAAAATCAAAGCATAAAAACCACAGGGCGGGGGGTCCTTACCTCCGTTCTGCGTGATATACCGCACCCAAGGCAGCGCCTGGTAGCCACTCTTCTCAATGATTTTCAGGTAGCGTACCTGAAAGACCACGTGTGTTGGTTATCGGCTGCAAACCACACCGGGCGCTTCTCTGACTTTAAATGGCCAAATTCAACCGAAAAGGTACATGGCAGGCGGCCATGAGACACTTTTCCAGGTGCCGGTGATGCACGAAGCCACACGTGCGTACACATGCCCACGCGGGGAGGCAGCCCCTACGAAAATCATGCTTGTCATGTGCACGACAACACTTCGACCTGGCCTACATTTCCAGTGCCCGTCAGCAGCCTTGCTGTGCAGGTCTTTAGGCAACACTTCAGGATCAGTACCGGTAAATCATGGGAACATTGAGACCACAGAGAGGGAAAACGCGTACAAAGAAGAAGTAGTTAAGAAACAACAGCTATTAATAGAAATTAGGGAAACGGCACTTTTCAGTACAGTTTAAACATTTGTACTCTTCTCCTTGTGAAATTACAACCGAGTTTGCAGGGCCCAAAGAAAACATTGCATAATTTTTTTGTGAAATTACAACTCATTTTGCACGTGGCAAATTGAGAATGTATTGCATAAGCTGGAAAAATGCAATCGAAAATGCAAAAATCAAATTTACAATCCTAGGGGAAAAAATGCTGTTAATGATCATGTACCATAAACTGCTCTTAATATTTTTGCAATCAGTGTCAATTACATTTATTAAGCGAGGAGGTTACAAGGCAGGCCAACTGCCACCCAGCCTCACTCACATAAGGGTCTTCTGCTCAATATTTCACCAAGACAAACATTAAATATCAAAACACACTGACAGAAAATGAAATCTCAGAATCCCTGACAACTTTCAATTTTGCTATCGGCACTACAGTTTTACTGTTATGCCCGATGCATTGAACCACAGGATATAAAGAACCCTAACAGTTTAGTCTACTTAAGTGAAACTGACAGCAAATCGTTTTTACATGTCTCCCAGCCATGATGTTATGATGCTCTTTTCTGTTTGAGTATTGAGCGATTGCATAAAAAAAAGTACCGAACGAGGAAGCTACCTGTATTGTACAACGGACAACAGAGAAACTGGTAACAGATAAACAGAATGTGACCTGTAAACAGTAAGGTAGGATCAGCACAGAACCTATGCTATCAGCAACACGCACCAAAGTACTGTTTTACCCTGGTGGGGTAAGGGGGGACAGGGGGGGGACAGGTACAAATTCAGGGTGGCACCACGTGCATGCTTTCACAACACTGCCCTGCCACTCCCAAGGCACGCCAAGGCCAATGGTATCGCAGCTGGTTGTACCAGCCACTCACTGTGACCGTATGAGGGACACGGACGTCCTGGAGCCCGATAGCCATATGCTTACAAGTCCCGAAAGCGCACTGTAGGGCGCACGGTCGACATTACACAAATGCAGTGAAAGTGCCGAATGGCGAGCGAATACCCTCTACTGAGGGTCGCGTTTTTAAAAATAAGGGGAAGGAACCAGTACAAGATGGACTGCTAAGAACAACATCATCCTGCCCCATGATGTGCTGCTTCTCCAGACCAGGGTTTGGGTGGCTTTGAGATACACAGATGAGATATATACCATAAAAAAACTCTGAAGGGATATGACAGGGTCCTATAGAGACAACACTTTAAACGCAAGTTACCAATCAGCCCAGATACATCTAGGTGGTTCTTAGCACAGAACCGACACTCTGAATACTTAGTGCTTCAGCCTCTAGCTCCAATATGAAAAGCTGAACTTAAGTGACTAAGCTACAGAAACCAACCAAACAGCTTCTGTAGCAGTGACAGAGTAAACCGGTCAGAAACAACAGATCAGAAAAACAACAGAGCCTCTCTTTGGCTCTAGGAAAGCCGGCTCACTTGTCCCCAAAAAGATTAAGGGGCTGGATGGAAACTTTGGCCAACTCTTTAAATTTCTGCCTATTACCAGCTCTGAAGACCTCTGTGAAGATGGGGGAGCTCGATGTACCTGGGAAGATCAGGTTTATAGTACTTCACAGAAAAAGTCGATAATGACGGAAGAGATGCTCGGCTGCGGCCCTTCAGTCACCAGACCCTTGCCCGTGTTCATATTTCCGGATTGTTTCTCCACCAGGCGACTCTGACTCGGTCACAGGGCCTCTGACGCAGGCTTCTCATCGGAAGTGCAGCCCACCGGCAGTTATGAAAGCTGCACACGTGGAGCGAAATGTAGAACTTCACAAGTGGATCAGGATGACCCAGCACAGACTCACCCACCACTAAATACACTGTATGGACAGAAGTACTGGGCACCTGCCTGTGAAATCTCTTTATAAAATCAAGGGTATAAATAAGAAGTTGGTCCTCCTTTGCCTCCACTCTTTGGGAAAGGCGTTATTCTAGATGTTTGAATATCGTTGGTGTGGTCTGTTGCCATTCAGCCATCACAGCATCAGTGAGGTTGGGTATTGATGTTGGGTCATCGGGTCCCTTTCTGTTTGTGTGCCCTATGAGATCACAACTGAACTCTTATTGTTAATAGAAGTTTCCGAATCACAATCACTACACTTACAATTAACCAAGGCAGAAATTTGATAATGACTTGTTGCTGGAGATTGCATGGCTATGGATTTAATTATACACCTGTCTCAGCAATGAGTGTGGTTTAATTACCCAAGTTCAAAAGTATGTGAACCCCACCCCCCTTAACTGGTGTCCCAATACTTTTGTCCATACAGTGTATTTCGTAACCAAACGAGTCTTCCATGCCTCTTTTCTCACACATAGCCTTCACGGCCACAGAAGAATTCTAACGTAAACCCCAACCCCAGCTCAGATATGGGTGACAACCCAATCCGGGGGGCACAGCCACTCACTAATGCTTTCACCTGACATACATCTAAGCTGTTGCTTAGGGTAGGTGATAAACTGCTCAACTAACCTCTCACTGCAACTTGAGACATTAATAAGTAGTACTAACCTTTCAATGAACTCAGCAGATGTGAATATACACTACATCATAATGAGAGGAGGAAGAGCATCGGCCAGCTCTATTTGATTAAAAAACGTTCCGTATATGTGAAAACTTCCTCATCTACAGAGAAATTCGAATCTAATGTGGTTTTCTGGGTCTCAGTTCCGTGTGGGATGCCTAATATTCCACGGATGACAATCTAGTTTAGGATGAAAAACAAAAATTGAGCATAACGGGAAGGTCATGCTGGAAGAAAAACTGGTCCACGCCTTCTGACACGCATTTGATAAGCAGAACATTGCGTCTTACAGAGCTACACGGTGACGAAATATAGCGCCTTACAGATCACTACCTATACTTCACTGTTTACCTGCTCGGTTCTGCAGTAAGGCATAAATGCACAGGTGTGAGCGACTGGTGCAAGATAGTAATCTTCACTGAAAACACGGGCACTTAATGACGGAAGAGGCAGAAACCACCTTGCGTGTCTTTTTTTTTTTTTGGATTTATTGCGAAGAAAGGAAGCGGTGCACAAAACTTCCCCTTGATATACGAAAGGTTTTACACCACTGCAGAGGCACTAGAACTAAAAAACACTCTGAAGTGAACTTGTCACTTATGTTTGACTGGGCATGGGGGACAACTAATAGGAATATAACAAGTGAGATGAATTCAGCAGGCCAGCCAAGGGATAGCCATTAAAAGGCCCCGCATACAAAAACATAAACTGGGTGTTCAGGAGTAGTTCACTGAAGCCATTTTGTGTTATTTTACCGCTGGGGGAACATTTTGGTAAACAGCACATTTTGATAAAGCCCAGGTTTTCCTGGCTGGTGTTTCTGCCCCTTCTTAAACCAAGAAGCTGGATTACAATGCAGCCAGCAGACACACTGCAGTGTAAATGAGAAGAGCTCACTTTCTTTCTTCCTTAGAGAGCGCTGGATCTTATTTGGCTGATCGCAAGGCTGATTACACCTCTGGGAACCCAGCCAGAGCACAGACAGCAGGGTACTCTACCAGTTGGGGCTGTGATACGTTGACTTTCTAGACCCTAAAGTATCTCGGGGCTCTGGATACAGTCCACAGAAACTGCTGGACCCCTCTGTGTGCACACATCCACACCCACACTGACAGCATCATGCCCTGCTGTACAATCAGGTGTCCATCACCCATAGAGTGCATCCTTTTCTCAGAGGAAAAACGATGAAGGGAAATGAAAGAAACTTTAAAATTTCCAGCACGAAGCTCCATTCTACATTCACGTGCTGTATGTTTGTTTGAAACGGTGATCTTAAATCCCCGAAGTCGTACATCAGAGATGAAGCGATTGTGAACATAGACCTAATGATATATTCCCCAAATTATCAGCCTTTGACCATCCATGAAACAGCAGCGCCATCTATTGGCACCCAGAGGTCCTAAGAAATTGACTTTCATCAGGAAAGACACCCCCCTAGTGGTGCACAAAGTAACGCAGGATTTACCTGAATCCCAGAGGTGGTGAAGTAGGGGATCTCGAATTTTACACTGATGGGTGGCTTTCCTTCCTTGTCCTCCGCCTCCACACTAGGGAGCCCAAAATGCGCCCGCATCAGGTACTCCTTGCCACCCTGAGGAACAGCACCACTGTTAGAGCTTCCCATTATTTTGGATATGGCCACTGACAAGAGCAACAGAAAAAAGAATTAAGACAAATACATTTTATCCATCCATCCATCTTCCAACTGCTTATCCTAGTCAGGGTCTCAGGGGGCCTGTAGCCTATCCCAGGCAACAGAGGGTACAAGGCTGGGGTACAACCCAGACAGGAGACCAGTCCATCTTGGAGCAGTTATACACTCACAGACTATCATTCAAGGGCAAAGACACTAAGTAGCCTAACTACAGATCTTTGGACTATAAGAGTAAGGAAACGTACCCAAAGAAACACAGAGAAAAGGTGTGATTTCAACACCCAACCCTGGAGGTAAGGCAACACTGCTACCCACTGAGCCAGCATACCATCCCATACACATCCCGTTTATGCATAACATTTAAGGCAACAGATGTCATGGTACAACTAAGACGATGGTATTTCAAGTTTCAAACAGATTGTAAAATGAACATTTGGAACTGGTTTATTAGTCTCACTGGGAATGACTTGATGGACCACACGATCTCACTGTTCTCCGGGATCCACTTGACGCTGCCAACTGTGGTCTTGAATTTGGGTGAGTCGGCATCCGTTGGGACCGGGATGTGGATCTCCACGTTGTTGGCTGTCGACCTCCTCTTGAACTGACTCTTGGCCTGAGCAACAGAGGGACACCGGTCTTTTATTTCAGAGGTCCACATGGAGGGAGCACCCAGGTGAACTGGAAGTCAACACTACCAACGTGAAGGAATTCCACGTTTTAACACAGACGCCCAGAAAAACAGGAGAAGTGGCCAGAGATGCAGGGCATCTCTCGCAATATGACCATCTGTTGACAGATAGTGGTATAGCACATCTATGAACGCAGTAGCTAGACTTACGACGGAAGCGAGGCCAATGCGTGATTCACCTTGATCATGTACTCGATCCGACTGTGCGAGTGCTTCTCAATCACCGACTCGATCCAGATTAACGGCTTCACCTGCCGCACAAATGTACGTCACACAACAGAACTTACCAACGAACCACCGCCCGTGTCACAACGCTACATACGTGCGTGTTGAGGCGGTAGGACATGAGCTCAAACTCGCCATCCGGTGGTATGAAAGAGATGGTGCGGTCGTTCTCGAAGCGGGACAGACGCACGCACTGGTGGAACTTGACATCCTCGAGCTCCACAGATTTGCTCTTCCCTCCTGTTAAAATCAAGGAAAAATGTACAATTTACCATTGGTGCACCTCAAACAACTACACAGGAAGGCCAAGGAAAGGAGAGAACCAATTAAATACCACGTTACACACAGACCAAAATGTTTTCCCCCATGTATCAAAAAAACTAGGTACATCTGAGAATACAAGGGCTCATTTTACCATTACAATGGACCTAGCAACAGCCTTTTAATTAGCACACTTCTGAATTTGATATGGTGCCTTACCAATAACCCACACCTCAATAACTTTCTTGTTGTCTCATAAACGACATGAAAGCAGGACATGACAAACTGCTAACCCTTTTCAATTTCATACTTGTGTTCATTTTTTTTCTGGTTCGTCCCAAGGTTTCTTCCTCCTGAGGGAGTTCTTCCTTGCCACTGTCGCCTTTGGCTTACTCTCTGAGGAGCTTGGGCCCAGGACTAAGTAAAGTGATTTCTGACAAGGCTATATAAATAAAGTTAAATTGATATGATTATATGTTATAATTTCAGGATGGTCTAGCTGCAACTCTGCCAGCAGAAAAAAAGAGTTTTGAACAGCAGACCAAGCAGCTAAAAGTGAGGATGAACAGGAACTTACGGCCAGTGTTCTCGAACAAAACCTTGTCGTTGAGCCCCAGGCGGAGCTCAGGCATCCCCGACAGGAAGACGCGCATCTTGATGGAGCCCACAATCTCACTGCGCAGCACGTTCCCATTGGCACTCACCTGTGGTGAGAGCCTCAGATCAGACACTGGTCTGCACCACCAGCCCACGGCCGTCTGGGAAGCAAAGGCGGCATGCGGGGGGCAGCTCTTTAATGCTAAGGAAGGGAGGGGGACACAGAAAACACAAAACAAGAAGGTCCCTACCAAAAGATTGACAGACTCAATGACATCCAGGAAGACCTCGTTTTTCCTGTACTTTATGCCCTCTGACCTCCAGGACACCGCGTTAGTAACAGTGGCAGGGGGACGAGGTGCCCCCGTGTCCAGCTTATGCCCCTCTTGGGTGATGTACCTAAAGAGATACAGACACAACGACTAAAGGAAGAACCAAAACTCCCGATAAAACTGAGGCAACAAGAACTAAACCAGATGTGAGGGCCATTGAGGATGTCAGCTGTCACTCGCATGCTACACCGTTAGCCACAAAGAGTTGGAGCTCAGAGTCCACAGGCTAACGACGCTGTTGACGGAAGCTCACTCCTGGAGTATCTTGCTGTCTGTGGTCTGGGGGTAACCGAAGTCCATCAGCTCATCCAACAGTTCATAGATGATGACAAAATTGTCTCGGATGCTCTCTTCCTCCAGCTCCTTGAAGTACTCGGAGAACACCTATAAAGCATGAGCACAATTGAAAAGGCAGGCCCTCAATACAGCCAGTGTGCCACGTGCTAACACCGCCATGAGAAATCGGCAGTGTTCTCTCTCCTCATAATAGCTAACATTACTCATAGTGACTGAGGTGCTCTACAGAGAAGATCCCCAGTACTTGGCTGCTCTACTGGTAAGGGAATGATGGCTCAATATCTTCCCTCACACAAGTTCTCCTTTAGCCAGAACATCCTTCGTTCAACAGAGACATGCCACCCAACAGCCATTTCCTCCAGCTGTTGTCTGCAGGTGGATTTTTCATCAGCACTTACTACTGCTCACCACAAACGAGGCTTATAGTCATTTAGAGTTCCTCATTTGGTTACAAAGTATTATTTCCATTATAAGTGTACAAATACTAAAAATATGTCTACCGTATTCAAGGCAACACAAATTCAGACAAAAGCAATATTCAAAATACCCATCTGGCTAAAATTGTCAAACTTTAAGATGGCAGTCTTAGAAAAAACTAAGTGCATAAAAGTAAGCATGTGAAACAGTGCAAACTGAACAATTTATATGCAGGACATAGCTGACTATCAGTTTTATGTTGTACTGTCCTATCGTGTGTTCTAGGAGTTAACATGTACTTGTGTTTACTGATATATAGGACCAGAACATGCACCTAAATCAACATGATCATGCTACTGGCCCAATCTGTGCTCATCTCCACTGTAATAAATCACCGTCAGCCATCTGTCTTGTTTCTGACCTCCAAAGATATTACCTTGTTCATACCCTTCCAAGAGTTCTGTATAAAGCTCAAAACATTCATTTGAAGATCCATGGCCAAAACAGAAGCAGCACCATCTTACACAGAGATCCACTACAACCATACCAATAGCTTGTTCCATCTAAACATCCAACCACCTGTCTTCTAACTGCTTATCCTAGTCAGGGTTGTGGGATCTAGACATCCATTTGCAACCAATTATCAGAGTTGGGCACTATGATTGTCACTTTCTGACTGTGGGCCGTCAGTGGCAGAACAAGCTTCCTCGACCACTGATAACAGCAGAATGTTGTCCTTCCAAGAAAACATCTTCAATCAGCGCTCATGTCCAAGAACTTTGACTTCTGTTAGTATACAGAGCACTGCAGGCAGCACTTCAAGGTTCAAGGAGTTCAGCATCGCTTTAGCCATTGATCTCTACATCAAGACATTCTCTCTCCATGGCATCTTAAAGTATATTTCAACTGCTGTTATACAGGAATATTTGTGTCTCGCATATGCAACAACACTACAAATGCCTTACTGTCCTTCATGTCACTTTGGAGAGACACACCCACCTGGTTTGCACCATCACCTGACACCTCCAGGGTTGTGGGTTTAAATCCCACCTCTGGCTCAGTGTGTGGAGTTTACATGTTCTCCCCATGCTTCACAGGTTTCTTTAGGATACACTGTTTCTTCACACAGCCCAAAGAGATGCAACTGGCATGTATAAAATTGTCCATGGCATGCAAATACATGTGTGACAGGGTTGTCCAGGGTGTCTCTCACCTTGTGCCCTAAGCTGCATGGTATGAACTATGACCTTGAATAAGATTAAGTGGAATGGAAGGGGGATTACTGCATTCCCAAAATGCCACATCTCTGTACATAAGGCAAGAACACCCATGTCAAGCGCTGAATGAGTACCGAGATTAAAAACATGCATAATCCATGAGGGACACAATGAGCCAGAAGTAGATAAATGCAACACCATGTTTGGTTGAAATAAGGCTCTTAGATCAGCAGATGCACAATTAAATGTGTGTCAGTAAACAGAGACCATACAGCACTATCCCAGAGCAGGCAGTCAAAAGGAATGCAAGACCTCAAGCGACAGTGGGAAGTTCTTTGCAAGAAATTTTGTAGCTATGAAAATAGTTTTTTTTTTTAGTCCTATATGCACTTAAAACAATCTGTACCATTACAATTATTCAAAAGGGCACTTTAGGTACTCATACTTTCACAGATTAGAATAACTTTGTATTACAGCCTTTGCTAAAAGGTTCCGAGAAAGTATATATGCATATGGTCTACTCACCTGGATTATCTTGTAGAGGAAGGAAAACACTAAAGAGACTGAAGCATTTTTCTTAGATGTTGCAACAACTAATTTAAAATAAAGGAGTTAAAGGAAAAAAAATTTTTACCAGTGATCACAACATAAAAATGTGGTTCAACAGACACTTTAGCTGAGAAATGTTTGAAATAGGCTTCGTAAGGGATAAGTGTAACATACACCGATCAGCCACAACATTAAAACTACCCTCTAATAGACAATTAGTTCTTTGCAGCAGCCAGATGAAAGGTACAAATGAGAAATGGGATATAAAAAGACAGGCACAAGCTAACCAGAAGCTGGTCAATTGATTGCTCCAAGGTCACTCGTCAATCCTGGCAAACCAGGTCCACCCCTTCATGATGATTGTCTACCATGATGGCACAGGTTGGTTCCAGCAGGATAAATCTCCTTGCCATGTTGTTAGGAGTGTGTGCAAATGGTTTGAGGAGCATGACAGTGACATCAGCTTACAAAACTTGACAAATACAGCCCCCTTAGTAGGTAGTATGACCTCCTATTGCTGCCAATAATTCAGCAATGCGGCAAGTCATTGATTCAGTGAGGCCTCTCAATGTTTCTACAGGGATGCTGTACCATTCTGACACCAGAGCATCAAGGGTCATCAGCAGGTCCAAACGCTGGATCTGACCATCAAATTAACCCTACAGATGTTCAACAGGATTGACATCTAGTGAACACAATGTCCAGGATGGAGGCTGAAGGAACACTTGTTCTTACAGGACACGCTTGTGCGCTCATGTGCGCACACACACTGGGCAATATAGACAGCAATTTGCCTAACCACATTTTTTGGATAATTAATAATGACATAATTTTAAATTCCTGTATGTGCGATTTAATCACATTAATGCTATGTGTAATAATATATGACAAAATAAGTAACTTAAAACACTATAAAGACAACCAACCCTGAGCCAAACAGCTTAAGAACTTCCAAATGAGGATCTCATATGGCACAATTACAGTCCAACCATCTTACGTCACATTGCTGACGCCCCTGTGTGCAGAGTAAGGATACGATACAGGTTGTTGTGTTTGATCCACATGAAGCGGACCCCACCGTGTGCCAGAATTGGGGATAAGGTTCCTTCCTCTTCCTTGTCCATGAGGATGGCCATAAAATGCTCGATTTCTGACATGTCCACATCACCTCTATAGTTGCGGCAAATCAGGACCTGTTTTTTTTTTTTTTTTTTTGGGAAGGGGGGGTGTCAAAATAAAAGGATATTACAATGTTATATACCAGAGATGACCTGGTGAATTACATTATGCAGCTATGTATAAGTTTTTTTATTGCATAATATACAATACAGTCATTACACGAAACATTTAGTTTAAATACATTTAATATAAAAGCACAAAAACTTCCTATTTAAAAAATAATTTTGTGAAACAGTGGAGAAAGCATACAGTAGGATTGCAATCATTTGTCCTGAGAATCACAGGAACCCAGACAAAAAAAAAATCTTAATATTACAAAATTTCCAGCTTATACTTATTTTAGAAGTGATTAGCCCACCAAATAACCCTTAGTCTGGAAGTAACTCCAATAAGGTACTTTAGTGCGCTGAATCGGTGACCCAGGGCATTTACTGTGGACATGATTTCTTCATGGTTTCTGCTTGCTCAAGCCATAATCAGGCACGTTAAATTTAGCTGATGCCCATCCCATCAAGCAGTCTGCCCAAGCTACAGAGAATGCTTCAAATTCAGGAAATGGCTTGTCATTGTCATTCGGCTACAAACAGGACGATTTATCAACTTAACTTCATTGACCTCTCTCTTTCTCTCCTGTCATTTGTAATGAAACATAACTGATCAGTTACTGGGTTTTTCCCAAGGTCACGAATTGTGACTGGTTTCCTTAAGCAAAAGCAAGCAAATTCTAAGCAACTGCCTGCACAATTTCACTTCCTATATGTTTTTTTTT
The DNA here is from genome assembly GCA_009936485.2 of Gymnarchus niloticus. Classification (NCBI taxonomy): domain Eukaryota; kingdom Metazoa; phylum Chordata; class Actinopteri; order Osteoglossiformes; family Gymnarchidae; genus Gymnarchus; species Gymnarchus niloticus. The sequence continues at coordinate 1,450,019 of JAACJT020000028.1, read as the reverse complement.
TTGGCTTTACTTATTTCTTGTTATAATTCACTAATATCATTAACTAGCTGGTTACGTAAGTGTTATTTTTAAGTCCTGAATGAGGTTTCAGAGGAAGTGCCTAAGCTGGTATAGAAAAAGACTAGCTAGGTGTGAACTTAACTGTGTGTCTGTGAAATATGTTGTAATGTCCATAAAGGTTCGGTGAAGAAAAAAAAAAACGATAAATTACACAACAGCATACGACACAGTCACACAACCGATTTTAAAACTGCACGAAACACTTCCGAAAGGTTTTAACATTTTCATTAAGACACAGAAGATGAAACACACGGCGGTCTAAAGCACATTTACAAGGAATACAGACACAGCTAGCGACTCCGGACCCGTTCACCCCCGCAGAGCTCCTTTATCCAAATCCTTACCTTGCCTTTTAGGTCTAAGACATAAACTGCACTTGCCGACATCCTGTCTTCCTTTACACTTCCTAGTGTAGAGATAGAAGACTAGCGTCGAATTGCTTAGAGAATAAAATACAGCGCTAGCGTTTGATTCAAGATCCCATCTAACTACTGCCGACACATCTACACCAGCGATGAGCAAAGACGGAAAACGTCAAGCATCATCACGTAACCGGAAACAGACGCGGTGAAATGATTCTACTTCCGGGAAACAGCCAGTATGAAAATAAAATACCTACAAAAATCCATTGTACGTCCTCCATATTTCACATATCTTGACAGCTTTTTGTTAGGTGACAAATGGATGATTGCTGTATAATTATAGAAAAATCAAAACACGGTTTCACCTTTGAGAACTTACATGTGACTATAAAGTATTTGGTCTGTATGATAATTAAGTCACAAGTAATTTCACATCAGCCTTGTTTTTGTACTTTTGCAAACCCAAAACTGGATGTTAAAATTTAAATTTAAAGTCAGTTATAAGAAGTTTAGCATATTAAAAAGCAGAGACATCACCCTGACAACCAAGGTCCGTATTATTGAAGCTATGGTTTTTCCAGTAGTAATGTATGGCTGTGAGAGCTGGACCATGAGGAAGGCTGAGCGCCGAAGAATCGATGCCTTTGAGCTATG
>JAACJT020000028.1:1427479-1448843 GCA_009936485.2 Gymnarchus niloticus | reverse complement strand
ACAGGGCGGCCTGGCGTGCTGTGGTCCATGGAGTCGCGAAGAGTCGGACACGACTGCGTGACTAAACAACAACATAAGAAGTTTACAAATGAACCAACATACCCATCCATCGTCCAACAGGCTTAATTCTATTCAGGGTTGTGGGGGTGTCTGCAGGCCATCCCATGCAGCTTAGGGCACAAGGTGGGGGACATCTTGGACGGTATGCCAACCCATCATAGGCTACAGTCACAAAGGCACTCACACAACCAATCACGTTCTATGGACAATTTAGCCATACCAGTTAGCCTACAGTGCATGTCTGTGGACTGCAGGAGGAAACCCATGAAGCATGGGGAAAACATGTAAAGTCCACACACACAGAGCCATGAAGAGGTCCCTTTCACTCTACCCGAGCAGACTGAGATGCTTGGCAAAATGAACTGGCACAAAGTACCCAGCCTTGATGGGCTCCCCGTGGAATTTTATTCCACGTTTTGTGATGTCCTTGGACCAGAGATACTAGAGGTAGCTGAAGATTTGCAGCGCCAGGGCATGCTCACTTGGAGCATGATGTCTGGGGTTCTACCTTTGTTGCACAAGAATCATGCCGACCTTGGCAACTGGAGGCCCCTGACCATGCATCATGTAAATGTTAAGATCATCACAAAAACCCTGACAGAATGCCTGAGGAAAACCATAGGTCACCTGGTCCACTGCAACCTAACGTGCAGGGTCCCGGGACGATCTGCAGATGTGATCATCTGGGTTGAGGACAGGAATGTCCCCCTCACATTAGTCAGTCTGGACCAGCAAAAAGCATTTGACTAATTTGACCATGGCTTCGTATTTAGGGTTCTAGGCAGGCTAGATTTTGGGGCTAAATTCTTGGTATGGGTACACATGTTGCACAATAAGGTCGGTAGCCATGTTTCAATCAACGACTCCCTCAGTGAGTTGGTTCCCCAGTTGAGCAGAGTGAAGCAAGGGTGTCCTCTCTCAACCCCTCTTCTACATGCTCTATATATACAGCCACTAGCAAGCTCCATCCATGCCCACCCAGGTATTGATGGCCTGCTTATACCAGGGAGCTAAGGTCAGACAGTCAAGCTGGTCCAGTATGCAGACAACACCACATTGTTTCTGTGTAAGGACCAGTCACTCAGTCACGCTATGAGCTTGATTTAGGAGTTCAGTTTGGCTTCCTGGGCCGTACTTAGCCTCAGCAAGTCGGTGGTCAAGCAGTTTGGCAGCTGGAAGGCGAGAGAAGACGTTATTGGGTGTCTCTCCCTCTGTGACAGGCCTTTCAAAGTACTGGGAGTCTACTTTCTTTTGAAAAGTGCTCCCCATGTAAACTGGGAAAAACATTTGAATATGGTCAGATGGAAGATGGGGTTCCTGTCCTGTGGAAGATGGAAGAAGGCCAGGTTCCTGTTATTCCTAGGTAAGGTTCTTGTCTTAATAGTAGATATAGTTCCCACGTTGCTCTACTTGGCCCGTGTATACCCCATGCCCTGTTTCATGTGGAGAGACCTGACCCGAGATGTTCTTAATCTCATGGGCGGGCAGGTATGAGTCTGTGAAGAGGGAAGTAATGTACCACAGAAAGGACGGGGGGGATGTCCCTGACTTCCCTCTCAAGCTAGACCACCTGTTCTTCTCTCAGCTCTGTGCACGTCTGGTGGTCCCCCAGAATACCCCCACCAGTGTTTTGTCAACCTGTGGCTGGCTCTGCGCATGTGATGGCTGATGAGGTTGTGGTCCAGCTCTGGGCTCAAGGCCAAGATGCTGCAAGACCACAATAACTATGCAGTAAGGTAGTGTAAGTCTCTTCTGTGCAGGTCTCGCATCAGATGTCCTCGTGAAACACTGAGCCTTATATAAGGCCGTCCTGGTGGCGAAGAACACTCCAGTTATTTTGGGCCTGGAGAAGGACACATGGAGCAGGATCCAGCCCAAAGGCTTGGACCACTGGCTGCAGGACCTGAATGGGCAGTCTTTGCATGGTAGCCTGCTGGTCAGGGATGTACTGTACAGACACAAGCTGACCAGACATCCTCGCTGCCCCAGATCCAGGTGCTCAGAGCACAAAACTCTCTGTCACGTCTTTTGGGACTGTGGGTACGTGACAGATGTCTGGACATTAGTGGAGTGTCTGTGCAGATAAGTGGACCTTCAGTTTGCATTGTTCTACGCCAAGGTGATTAAGGGATAGACTCAGACTCCCTTCCCTCCTCGGATGTGGCTGCTTATAAACATTACCAAACATGATCTTTGGAATGCAAGGTCAGCAATCTTGTGGAGTCTATCACAAGATTGTGGCTGATTTGAATTTCAGGACGGAGCAAGATGTCACTCTGTGGGGCTACAATGAGGCCAAGTAAACGTGGAAGGGCTTTTTCTGGTTTTACTCCCACTTGAGGTTTTATGATGTCCGCATTCCTGAGAAAGTATGTGCAACATTGTTTTAACTGAGCACACTGGTGTGTGGGTTTTTTTGTGTGGTGCTCATTAACCTTTATGTTGCACATAATTTATTTCTCAACCTAAACCCCTGTGGGACCGGTGGCTGGGTTGAGTCCCTTTTATTGAAAGCCAAGGGAGTGTTTTATGGTTTTACAATTTCTTTCAGAGCGTGCCAACATTTTACCCGTTGCTGGTGTATTAAAGATGGTACTACATTGTGATGTGAAGCGATCCATTGTGCTGTTGTTGAGATTATTATTATTGGAATCTTAAATTTTAGAGACAATGGTTGAATTTTATTGTATTTAAGGGATTGTTTTATATTGACTGATTTTAATTCCTTTTTTATATTTTGGTTGTTAATGCATCATTATAGACAGACAACAGATAAGAGATGGCCTGTTGTTGTTCTTATTGCTGTATTTATTTTGAAGCTTGATTATATGGTGATATTGTTTTATGGTGTGATTTTAAGTGTTGTAATCAAATTGACTTATTGAAAAAACAGAGTGTCACTTGTTTTGGTATTGGAAAGATTTTTTTTAAGTTAAGATAGACATCAAAACTCAAACCTCCTGAGAAAGTGTTTAGAGGAGTGACATCAATGTATTATTTTAAATGACACCTCCTTGAACCTATTGCCTTTCGACTGATGATGTCTCATTTTCCTCTGTTTTAGCTCCCAAAGGAACAAAAATGATGTCTTAAATCTCACTCATTCTAGTACACTTCATAATTACATAATAGTAAATGTTAAAGCTAAATGGTTAACATTTCCTGCAGTCCTGCTGTAGTAATTTTGAATCGATCAATTAAATTAGCTGTATGTGACTTAATTAGCTATATGTAATTGTGGATAGACAAAATTACTGCTAAACCTTCTAAAACAGGGGTCTCAAACTCCGGTACTGGAGGGCCACTGTGGGTGCAGGTTTTCGTTCTAGCCAATTCCTGCTTTTACGTGAACCCCTACCTGATTTAATCATACCCTTCACCATTCCATATTTACTGTGTCAATCAGCATATTCTCAGCAGGGTTTAGTTGTCTTTTAAAGATTTTTTTAAAGGGTAAGACGTTGCTTCTTAATATCACTCTCATTTCTCCATTTGCTTCTAACTGGAAACACAAATTAGGTCATTGATGCTCTTTAGGGCCTAATGAGCAGCAATGACCTAAGGTGTGTCCACTAATGTGATAATTAACAATTGACACAGACCACAAAGAAACTGCAGGTAATACCTTTTTTACTGAACTAACAGTGTCTTTGACAAACTCTGAAGAGTCAAGCTCCCTTTTAACTGTTATTGACAGTAAATATAAAATGATGGATATAGGGTCACGATTAAATGATAGGGATTCACATAAAAGCAGGTACTGCCTGGAACGAAAACCTGCACCCACAGCGGCCCTCTAGGACCAGAGTTTGAAACCCCTGTTCTAAAAGAATAAAAACCCATGCACCCAATGTGTTTTAATTCATTTACTACACTTTTTGTATACCGAGTGATACATGTCAGGATGACAAAAAAAAAATGCACTGTGAGAATACTTTGCTTCAGTCCGATGATCATCATATTTTCACCTGATGGAAACTTGAACCTGAACTGCCTCACTGGTAAACTAGTAACCTATAACCTTGCTCATATCCGAATCAATTTACCAAGTATATTTACATGAGGAAAATGTTATGGAGTGGTGCTCTAGATAATAATAAGCGTTAAAAAACAAAAACTGGTACGTTGCTTTATAATTATTTTGGTATCACATCCCAACACTTCAGACCTTTGCATATAAACAAAGTTAGATTCTTTTAAAACCCCATGTTGTGGAAATATAAGTCTGCACGTAATTAAGGATTATACTGTAAATAGTTATAAGCCATCAATGTCACCGTCTTGTTTGAAAGTAGAAACGGCATAAACACAAAATCATACAGTGTCTCCATAATGATTCTTATGACTCGCAAGGAAGACTATAACAGATGTTTCCTATTATCCACAAAGCACAGGACCTATGACATTAAAAGACAAAACTAAAATGAATGATCAATGAGAAGAAATCAAAATGAATATATGCTCTAAGTCTAGAGCCAATAAATTTATCTTTTGTAAACAAATGTCTTCTAACAGTCTATTTCACAACTCCTGTTACACTCAAAGCATTAAAACGGTACATTTTGCAATTGACACAACAGAAGACCAAAGAAAATAAGAATTCTAATGTCCATATTTCTTTGCATTTTCTGATAAGTACAAAAAAAGTATGTCAATTCATGCCAAAGACCACAATATTCATCCTTTTTATTTGGTCCAGCTGACTTTGGGAATGTCATAATGTTCTGTCAGGGTATCCAGGTGTCGATTAAAATCCTGAAAAAAGAAAGCAAATCCATTTAAGCACAAGCCAGTTTTGATTACTAATACAAGCCTTTAACTTGCACGTTGTTTCTTACCTCAACTCTGCGCTTGTGTGTTTTTGATGCTTTGTTCAGAATCCTTTCCATTTGCTGTAATGGGTGAGAATAAATGTTAAGATAATATACACGGAAATATTCAAGAAAAATGTTTAAACTCAGCCATGGGGTTTGCATCATTGCTTAGCTTGGAGACTTCCAGCAAAGTCTGATAAATGTTTTTAGCAGAAGAACTCAAAACTAAATCAACTGTAGCTTTAATTTTTTTTTCCCCTCGCCAGAGACATGACAATATATGGAAAGAAAATAAGGAGTGTTGGCAACCTATTTTTATCACCACTCAGCTAAATAACGTAAAACCAAGGATGCTCAGTAAAACTACCTAGTTAAAAAAATCTAGGTTAAACTACATCCTGACCTGGCAAAAACTAGGCAAAGCATTGTCACAAGGTGAATGATTAAAGTAAATTAGGTTAACGCAATATCAGCTATATTAGAAACTGTCTGTTTTGTTGAGAGTTCAGTAATAGTCTTTTTTGATTCAGTTGGTTAAGGAATAGTTGATGACTCTGCTCTGATCAGCAGATTGAGACCTATGTGGAATCAGAGAAAGTCATTTTCCAGACTAGATTCAAAAACATATAGCTTAAAATAAAGATGACGCTTCTAACAATTTCAGTTAAAAATTAACTTATGCACAGCTTATAATTCTCAAACTTGGCAAATTCTGATTCTACAAAACAAGACATGTCAATGTTAACCCCTCTTCACAGAATGAGGCAAACTCAAAGCATGACATCAAAAACTGGTTATTGATATGTAGCACAAAACTCAGTCAAGATAAACTCTGATATAGAAACATTGAGTAGTTTTATCTACTACTGTCATCCTAATGATGATCACTTCACCTATATGCTCAAAGCGTTGTTTCAAATGTAGTTATATGAAAACTTGCCATTTTGTGTCCCTCAAAAAAAAAAAAAAAAAAAAAACTGCTCTGTAAATCTGAATAAACAACGTATTTTCTAATTTAGTTTCCATGATGTGTCTTTTAGGATAAAGATTTTTGTTTGTTTTTAAAAGTATTTTAAACACTTGTGAGAAGCATCCTGCAAAAAATGTAAAACCAGCTTGTCTCTCAGTATGATTTTTCTACTTTTACTAGCTATTGAGGCCAAAAAGTCAACTTATCATATAAAAACAAACTTGTATGAAGTCTCAAGTGTCTTTTCATTACTCATGAACGAGTTTTATTTGTAAAGTGTAAAATGTTTAAAAAAAAAACCCAATATAGTCAGGTCCCCAGGTTGTCATAAACCCTGTTACTTTTCATAAAAACACCCCTGAAGAGATAATAGCCTGTTCCAAAAGTTTCATCACGCCCAGGAATTTTCATCTGCCTTTTTTGAAGTCGGTTGTGAAAAGACATGCAAGTGCTCTCTTCTTTTAACTAATTTTCTTTGAGGCATGTAAAATCAGACAGAGGAGGACAAGCTTATTATGTCAGCTGTTACCACAAAAGGAAATGTTAAAAAGTTATTTAAAACTTCAAATGTACATATACAGCAACGCATAAGCCTCTCAGGAATGCACACCATGTGGTGTCATGTCTTTTACCACATGGCTACTAAAGGCCGCTAATAACATTAGAACGGTAACAGGGTTGACAGAAAATATGCTTTTACATAGCTATATTCTTATTAAGGGTGTTTACAGGTTTTTGCAGGCTACATCCCTAAGTGATAGAATGATACAATGTGTTGAGGCAATTGACCTACACTGACCCATACGCTATCAGAGAACTGGGTATTAAACGTGCTTTATTCATTTTTTACTACAAGATACAGGTTACTTAAGTGATTTATATGATTTGGTAGGATGCCTCTTTCTGCAGCTGAGAAGCAGCACAGATAACAGACAACGTAAAGATGCTGATCCAGAGTGATGAGAAGCATATTTAGAGAAAAAGAAGGCTAAATGAAGAAAGGACAGAGACACAGGGGAAAAAGCCATAAATTAATAATAAATTTAATGACAGAGAAAGGAGAGCCAAGAGACGGTACTGGAGAGCAGCACAAGTGAAATGCAGAAGAGCCAGAGCCAAAAGAGCAGCAGCCATTGATCAATGCATGACGGCAGAGTTAGATGTAGAGCCAGCACCAGGGCCATCAAGGTTAGAGTTAAAGGAAAGTTATGGCTTTTTTTTTTTGTGTGGTTGCAGATGGTGTCTTTTAGCATTTTGTAAATTTAGATAGTGTGCATGATCGCTTCATTGTGTTGCGGACAACATAATCAGATTAACTGGAATAGCGATGAGATTATTGGAAAACGGTGTGTTGACATACGACAAAGAGCTTTACCCAGGAAACATCGTGGCAAAAGATGAAGGGTATGCCCAAGCAAAATGGATGCACTGTCAGCCAGAATAGACACGGTAGACAGGAATGTTACATGAAGTAATTGTTACAGTTAGGGCTTGCACACATGACATTGGAATGAAAGAAAATACTGAGTGATGCAGGTGTGAGAAAGTTCACCTTTTAAATGCAAACCAAAGGTTTTATTCACAGCTACATTATTTTTCCATCTATGCTAAAGCCTCTTCCTAAATTTCTCTGTTTTGGTCAGTCCGCTTGAATTAAAGTTTCATAAACATCCCATCATAATCCAATTACACCCATAATTTAAATAAGTAGTATAACCAATATGCTAATTGCCAACCCTGATACTTGTATAAAATTCTAAATTTAGAAAGTGAAAAGGACAATTGCAGAATCAACTTATGAATAAGAGACCAGTTACCCACTTTTGTTTTCATAAGCTTAAGAGAAGATGCTGTGAAAGTGTCAATTGTAAATTACTACATTTATCCATGAAAGTGAATTCCTTAATGTCACATTAAACGCGATTTTCTTATACTGTAAGAAATTTGTTCTAAATATGGACTTAAATCCTTTTCAAACAGTACTTGATGAAACAGACATGGATGTTGATTCGTAAAAACATTTAAAAATGAGATGGCACAGCACTTTTTTCTGAGCGGTAATAATCCAAAAAGGGGCTTAAAGCACTTGAAGAGCAATTTGAAAAAAGAAAGTGGTTACTTTGAATAAAACAAAGCAGTTGCCACTTAGAGAAGCTATTAGGTTAGCCCCATCCGGGCAAAACTTCAGCAGCACAAGGGACAGAACCTAATTTAAAAAAAAAAAAAAAAAAAAAAACCCACACACCACACACACAGCCGAACGATGTACCTATAGCCTAGGTTGCCAACACTAACCACGGATCCATACTCGAAAAAATGAGTGGACTTAGATTAAACACACACGATAACGAAAAGACCACCGTCGGTGAAAACAGTTCACTTTACCCTTTTCTCCTGCATTTTATCAAAGGCTATTTGGGCTGGAGTTCGTTTCTCCATGTACCCTTTCTTCGTCTCTGGTTCCTCTTCCTGGGTCATAATATGCTGCTCCAAACGCTGCTTGCTTTCTTTGTTTTTCTTCTTCTTCCTGTGAAAGAGCGACCCAATCCATAATTTCGTAACAAAACAACACCGGTCGGCCAGACAGTTAGCAGTGACATTGAAATTTCCATCGCTAGTTAGACTACAGAAAACAGCACACACTAACGATGTTAGCAGCTAGACATCAACACGACGCTAAAACTAAGCCCTACAACACACAGTAACATACTTTTTCCCCGAAGAAAGGTCGCCATCCCCTTTAAGTTTCAGGGATCCTTTCTGCACCCTCTCGTAATCCGCCATTATTGTTGTCGTCTATAATAGCTGCTACTGCTGCTTTTATAGTCCAGTTAAAGGCTAGAACGGCGTCACGTGGTCAGGAACATGCCATATTAGGTAAATCCGGAAGACTGCACTGTATGACGCTAATATAAACTTGTAAAGAAGAACGCGTAATAGTTACTAGTTTTCAACTACCGAGCTTTACTTTACTTTACTTAAATATTAATATCTCCAGAACCGAAGCAGCACAATCGATTTAGACTGGTTTGGATGAAAATAGAAACACGTGGGGTGCCAACTTCACGGTGGTGACGTCACAATGTAAACAAAGTTTTATATCTTTAAAACTAAAGCAGCACAAACGATTGAGACTGGTTTGGTTAAAATCAGAAACATATGGGGTGCCAACTTCACGCAGGTCCGAGCTTTCTGTTTTGAGTGCAGTTAGGTCGACCAACGGTAGATCGTTAATGTGTACGTCACTTCCGGTTATGTGGCCGTTTAATTTGCGTGTCATCTCCATGATTCCTGAGGTTTTCACCTGCAGCCCAAAACTAGTCAATCTGATTAACTGGTGATTCTAAATTCCCTTTTGTGTGTGTTTGTGAGTGTCCTGCAATGGACCAGCATTTTGTTTAAAACCTTTGTCCTCTGTTTTGTTTAGTAGGCTCCAGGCTGGCTGGATGGATATATAAAACATACATGTCCACACTTGTTTATTTATTCTCTTGATCAAGACACTGAGGTTTATTGACTAATGGCTGGAGTTTATGGCATAAGGCAGGAGCACATCCATAACAGTCTGCCAATCTATAGCAGGGTAAATCCACATACACTGACACATACAATTAAAGACACAAATTAGCCTAACTGAAAAAAACCTCTACACTTCCCCCTTTATGTTATAAAATTTGCATATAAATTTTGTAATCTATATGCAGTGTACTGTATTAGATTTTGTTATTTTGCTAAATTTTTCCAAATTTTGTCTTTTTTACAATTTTACATTTGTCTGACTATAACATCACAATGATCTTTTATGTTACCATAGCGGAAGAGTATTCACTTAAAGACTCTCTAACAAATCTAACACTCACTGAACCACAGCCTACCAACGAAACATGACTAAGTAATAATAAGCATAAAACCCCATTTTAGATATAAACCTATGGCATCTGCTATGAGTAAAAAATACAACATACAAAGTGCAGGCCATGATGTCATTATTTGACACACATATAGTCACACAAAGGGCCATTTTGAGCCAATAATTCACCTCAACTATATATCTTTGGAATATGGGAGGAAGCTAGAAACACTACAGAAGCCCTAAAGCAATGCACAATTACCCAATTTAACTCTCTGCTGGTAGCAGTCAAAGGTGCTGAATGTTGCGTTTCAAGAAATCCTTTATGATCCTTAAATGGATAATACTATGTTTGGTTAATTGTCTTATATTACAGACTTGGGAAATTCAGGTCCAGAAAGTACAAATGCAGACCAGGATTTTGTTTCAATCAACCTGTTGAGTATAAAGAGTCACTAAAAGTCACAGTCACAGAGTACTCAACTGGTTGGTTGAAACAAAATTCTGGTCTGCATTTGTACTTTCTGGACCTGAATTTCCCAACTCTGCTTATATATTATTTTATTATTATGCTATGTCCGAAAGAATTTGGGAAGAAATGTACCTGTCTCAGAATTTGTTCAATATTACGAGCTTTTTTTCCTGGGTACTTCAAGTGGGTAATTTTTAAGAGTCAAATTATGTCCTTATTTCATGTATACTGGATTATTTGTAACTGGTCACAATCTAAACGGAAAAGAAATTGCTACAACGACTAGAGGGCGCCAGCATATTCTGTACATATAAGAAAATCGCATCACCGGAAATACGTCACTATCGATCCGGAAATCCCGGTTTAGCAGCGTCGTTGAACGGGAATGGAGCTGTCTGCTTTTTTGAGGGCTGTCAGTAAATGTAGGTTTCTTTCAAAAAATATTTGTTCTGAACATGTTACAAACATACTTATGTTCAGAATACAGACTTGTGGGTATGCTACGAAGAAAGTCGGTAAGTTTTTTTTAAAATTTAATTTTAAGACTAGCTAATATCCATTAAGATATGTAGCTATTTAGATACCAGCCAGACGGTGTGACCTTGGTTTTGATGGGTTTGAAATAAACAATGTTACATTGCTGAACTTGCTTATGTTATTATTGTCAAAATACTCTGTGCACTACTTGCGTAAGTATGTTGTTAACCAAGTTGTTAAATTGGTTAGATATGTAGCGCACTGTCTTTTCATAAACATGGACTGGAAACGGTGTGCCCTGATGTCAATGTGTGCACATATAGGGGGTGAACTGGCAACTGAACCGTGCTGTACAGCTACCGCCACCCTTCGTGCAATTAAAAACACCGGCGTGTCAGTTCCGTGTAATCTATATGATATTACAGGCTCTGAAAATAATTATGCCAGATATAAAATTTTGATTTTAAGGTTATATTTTAAATATTATAGTTTGGGGGGACCTTATGCAATCAGCTGTTTGAAAATTCAAGTTACACTTTTTTTGGTGACATCATCTAGATGTAAATGTAAGGTCTGGTATACACAGTTATTAATACATACATACATACATTTTTGCCAGCTGCAAAAGGGAAATCTAAAGGCATGGTGAAGGAATCCCTAAAAGGTCCGGAAGTGTGTAAGGACCCCATGCAACTGACCACCCACGCCGTCGGGGTTAACATCTTCAAACAGGGCCAGGACCCTCTGCTGCAGCCACCTGAGGCATACCCAGCATGGTAAGAGTTTGGCCTCTGAAACACCTTGAGGATATTCACTACCGTATGAACTGTCAGGCATGTCAAATATTTTGAACAATATAAAATGAGGGGAACTTAAGTAATATACCGTGCTTTATGTTAGCATTAATATGAAGTTTGAGGGGTTTGTTTATGCTTAACTCTCTGCTTCCCCCTGCAGGCTGTTCCAGTTAAATTTGGGCCCCCCAAAGACACTCTCTGAGCTTGATCCAGACAGTCACGACTACTTGAAAAGGTTGAGGAAGGAGCATATATGGCGTGACAATAAACTGCGAAAGGGCAAAAAGTTCTAGCAAACTGTTCTGTGGAAGCCTTTTGGCCTGGTAACCCTGCGGACTCGCCATCAGTGGATGCTTACATGAAACAATGAGAGAACTGACTCTACAGCAGCTCCGGAGACAGGATGGAACAGCTCCGACCCTTGTCAGCTTTGACTCTCGGGCAGTTTCAGTTTGTAATAAAGTGATCTGTTTGTGTGTAGCAGCTCACGTTTCGTCTGATAGTAGGGCAGAACTTGTGAGCTGAGTTTCATAGTGGGTAGTTTTAATTTTTTCTTTTGTAAGTAAAAGGCATTGAACATTTTTTGGACGACTTGTGTGGTGTCTTCTCTTGCACTTTCTCCCTTTGTCACGTGGGTCTGTGCCTACAAAAACATGCATTTAGGCTAACTGGCATCTGATCCATGTTGTACAGGCCGTGACGGACTAGCGTCACATCCAGAGTGGGCCCTAGAATGTGGGATATGCGCCATTCAACGCTGACCCAGATAAATTATAAAATGGAGTTAATAAGAACAAATGGGACATTACTGACAACAGCCTGAACATTTTTAAAGTTTAATTTTTCAAAATGCCCTCATATACCTTTAAATGTTTTTGTAATAGGCTATCGTGTTGATTTATATAAAATATACGCAAAACCTTAAAACTCAAGCATCATATTTCTGAAAACGTATAAATTGCAGTGAAAAAAAATGGTCATACACGGCTTACATGAACTTCCTTAATGCAGCACTGTTTTGCAATAACAGGCCCGGAGAAGATGGAAGTCGCATAAAGCACATAGCAAGGCTTTTGCATCCCATTTATCACTTATCACATTGCATTTGCCGGAAGAATGAACCATGAACCACGTTATAAAGTTTCTGTAAGGCCCAGAACATTATTTTTCCAGACGATTATACGAGCTCATTTGACGGTCTTTTGTCGAAAACTTTTGCATGAAGGAATCCGTGGCTGCAGATATGGGCGTTAAACAAGTGCTCCTGGTTGAGCAGCTGTCGGCGAACGGGTAGACAATCCGGAAGCAGGCAAGAAACAGTGGTATGCATATCTCGATCTTATTTTATTTTGTTATACCTTTACCATCACTGGCTCAGATTAGGTTCAGGCTGGAATGTTTCAGAGCGAAGTGTTTGTACCCGACCAGTAATGTTACAAACCAAGAGCAGCTATTTAATAGAAGTTTTGGTCTCTTTGCATACCTTTGCTTTATAGTGCTCGTCTGCCATCGTCAGTTTCGTCTGCAGGAGTTGTTGATTACTAGTTTAAATACCTTTCAGGGGAAAATTTACCTGTAAATTAGGTATGTAACGATTGGGATTATAATTGTATCACGACGATCGATGTTTGGTTGGCGTAGTAATCTCGTCGATATCATTTTCGTCAAACTGTCAGCTCTGGTGTATGTTTGCCGATTATGAAAATCTGCAGCTGATGAAAACATGCTGTGCGGTTCTTTTAATTAGCTTGGATATGTCTTGTGTGAAATGAATTAAAATGTAAATTAATATTTCTAATTAGAACAAATATAAGTAGATGAACTCTTGAATTAAAATTAATTCAGTCTTTGTAAAAGCAACGTTGTTGTTATATGTTAATCAGCAAGGCTCATTATTATAGTGGATTCATACTAAAGGTTTGTATCCCTTATGAACGTGTGCATTTTTGGATTAATTATGATACATTGATTAATCGCTGATCTGTAGTGCCAACTTGTGTTTTCCTCCTTTGAAGATCTAAAACACTGTCTTTCTGTGCACCTTCATATCCTATGATAGCGCATGTAGTGGCGTTTAAAATTGCTTTGCTTTATAACCCTGCAAGTGTGTCCGGTGCGCTCGTGAGTTAAGAGATGGGGGACTGGAACCTGGGTCTGGGGGCCCTGGGGGAGGAGGTGCTGAGCAAGCTAGCGGCAACATTGGATAACCCCAAGTGTGGCTGGAGGCAGCTTGCCCACGCTGTGACAGAGAAACCACAATTTCGCTACAGGTACGAGAAACCACCGAATCCACGGCTTCTCCCCACTCAAATGTAGTTTCGTGATGCTTGTTTATTTTGCGAGTTTAGATTATTTGAAAATGCGTGAGTATGTGAAGTTGGGGGAGGGGATATTGGGGTAAATGATTTACATGATCATAATGATTGACTTATGCAATTTTTCGCCTTGCCTTGTGACTGTCTTGCAGTGAAAAGCAGCTGATGAGCTGCTCCCTCCAGGTGCTCAGTTCCGGTGGGAGCCCCGGCCGTTCCTTACTGGCAATGTTGGCTGACCATGGCTGCTCCCTGGGTTTTTTGCTGCACTGTCTGAAGAAGATCGAGCACCGCAGTGCAGCACAGTATCTTACGTTCGCAGGTAGCCACCGGCTACGCAGTTCGTTAAACAGAAGTTGGGCTTGGTATCTGGAGAAGTCTCGACATGAACAAGTTCACATGACAAGTCGTTTTTTATTACTAGGTTATAAAAATTGGTAAAACTTTGGCCTATCAACCCATTTTCCATACCATCCATCCAGTACGGAGAGGCTGGATACCATGCTAGGAAACAGACAGCACAAGGGGTATCCTGTATGGGATGCCAATCCATTGAAGGGAGCATGCACTTTGGACTGCAGGATGAAACCCCTGCACCACAGGAAGATGGTGCAAACATTTACACAGAGCATGGGAGGTGATAATGGCACATATTTTAAAATAGTAAACAACAGGAAGACTTTAGCAGTTCTCACTGTCACCTTAAACTGTTGGAGGTTCAAGTCCAGTCAAAACTTTAATGTTCTCCTCATATTCTTGTATGTTTCCCCGTGTGACTCTGTAATTTTCTTGGTTAGTAACCGCCCATTTTAGTGCCCATTCCTTCAACACAAACATGGGTATAAGCAGGTAGACACTTCCTGTGAATGTTTGGATTGAAATTCTTTTCACCACACAGTCACCTCAAGGCATATAGCAAGATTTTGTGATATTTACAATGTACTTGGATGGAAAATCTGAAGTATTTTGACATTGCCATTATCTTAGTGCAATCTTGTGGTTGTATACAGTATTTAAATATACAACCCCAAATCAGAAAAAGTTGGGATGGTATGAAAAATGCAAATTAAAAAAAAAAAGCAGTGGTTCTTAAATTTATTTTACTTTTATTTCATTGCAGACAGTATGAACCCAAGATATTTCGCATTTTGTCTGGTCAACTTCATTTCATTTGTTAATATACATCCATTCCTGAATTTTAGGCCCACAACACATTCCAAAAAACGTTGGGACGGTAAAGCGTTTACTATGTAATGTTGCCATTCTTTCTCACAACACTTAAAAAAACGTTTTGGCACTGATGATACCAAGCGATGAAGTGTTTCAGGTGTTATTTTGTCCCATTCTTCCTGCAAGCACGTCTTAAGGTGTGCAACAGTACGGAGTCATCGTTGTGGCATTTTTCGTTTCAAAGTTCTCCACACATTCTCTTTTGGGGACAGGTCAGGAGTGCAGGCAGGACAGTCCAGTACCCGTACCCTCTTCTTCCACAGCCATGCCTTTGTAATGTGTGCAGAATGTGATTTTGCACTGTCTTGTTGAAAAATGAATGGACGTCCCTGGAAAAGATGTCGTCTTGAAGGCAGCATATGTTGCTCTAAAATCTCAGTGTACTTTTCTGTATTAATGCTGCCATTACAAAAGTATAAATTACCTTTAAAAGATCTGGAATACTGATTTGTCTGACCACACAATACATGTTTCCACTGTGTGATGGTCCGTCCCAGATGCCTCCGAGCCCAGAGAAGGTGACGCTGCTTCTGGACATGGTTACCATAAGGCTTCTTTTTTGCACAGTAAAGTTTTAAGCATCATTTGTGAATGTAACTAAAACATGAAGTATCTTGGGTTCATACTGTCTGGGATGAAATAAAAGTCAAAGTAAATTTAAGAATCACTACGTTTTTTTAATGTGCATTTTCCGTAACGTCCCAACTTATTCTGATTTGAGGTTATACATGTACAGTAGCTAAAGATTTAAATGCTATGTAAGTGTACTTTAAGATCACAGTTTCACATCTGAAAATTCTATGCTTTAACTTCTGCTATACTGCATTTAAGGGTGGATCATATTTAAGTTTCTTTGCAATTTTTGGAACGTTACGGACAGTCAGTTTTGGTATGGAAATAAAGCCAAATTTATGATGAGAAATATGGGATGAGTGACGCGTAAATCATTGCAAGCTGCCTTTTTTCCTTCTGAAGTGATGGAGCAGATCCAGATTGTAGTGCAGCCAGAGTCTCAGAGTGTTCTGGATGGCGGAAGTGTGGTTTTGAGGTGCCACGCGATGGGCCGCCCTGGACTGACCTACCAGTGGTTTAAAGGAAAAGAGGAGGTATGCTTCAGATGTGTGTTTTCTGAAATATTGTACATATGTAATATTTACATATGTAAATTCATGTTTTCCTCACCTACGACTGGTAAAGAATTGTGTGTTTTTCAGCTCTGAAACCTGCAATTAACTAATATAATACTATGCGGAGAACACCCTTTCATGCAGTTATAATTATTGGGTGGGTAAAGTTTAAGAAAAGTTCAAGTTGCACAATGAAGAGAAACTTCAAAATACTCTGTTATGCTAAAGACAAGTAAATGCCTCTCTTATTTGCAGTTATTACCATTATTGTTATTGCTTTTGTTATGGTTATTTTTGTTATTTGTGCTGTTCTAATTAATTTTGATTTCCCCATACAGTAGCACTTGTAGTGACTATTTTGTTTGTTTTACAGTTTGATTTATTTTGTGCTGTGTATTATTTCAGGTTCCTGGTGGCAGCGGCCATGAGCTGGGGCTCTGTCCGTTTACGGAAGCCCTAGAGGGACACTACATCTGCCGTGTGAGCCAGGGGGAGCACTTTGCCTTCTCCCAGTGGGCACACGTACGTTTAGCAGGCTCCAGCAGCTCCAGTATGGGTACGGTTCTTAGTGTCATTTCATTCTTGTCACTCCTGGGGGTTGTATTGAACTTCACATCTCTTAGCACCTGGTATCAGTTCACTCAGTGAAGTCTGGTTCTTTAAGGACTGGCCAGGGTGCCAGTCAGATGTCCGACATGGATAGGTGCACACAGGGTTTGGCTCTCTGGAAGATCGCAACAGCTCTCAGTATTATGTCTGGTCAAGTTTGCTTTTGACGTGTGTAGGGCTGGGCGATATGGCCTAAAATTAAAATCTCTGATGTTTTTCAACCTACACCCAATTTACAATTCCAAATTTTTTTTCTAAGTTTATTTATTTAAAAAAATCAAAGACATTATTCAAAGAAGTTTTTTTTTTATTTTAACAATGTAAACACACAGTTTAAGAACAGCAGCAAATTCTTGAAGTGGTTTTAGAACTGGAATTGTTATCTGAGTGATGCTCACTGTTCTTGCTAGTCCACATAGGTTAAGTGCAAAGAAAAAAAATCTCCATGAGCATAAATAGTGTAAAGCCAAGTTAACAATTTTTAAAAAAATAAATAAAAAGTGCCTCTTGAAAAAAATGCCGCTGTATACCTTAAGACCGTATAAATGGGCATCTCATAGGGCTATACACTGCATGTCTCTGTTGAAGATGCTGAAATAAGTTTGTTGTGCTGCTACCTGTAGTAGCTACAGACTTGAAACAATCTTTACAGCGGACAGTGGTTTATTTGATGTCCGACTTAGCATAACCAAATGACAGAGGAGACGCTGCCAGTTTTCGAGACGAGCTCCTCACTTGTTGATCTTGCTACTCTCTAGTGGTCTCCGAAGGGGGGGACGGCTTGACAGAGAGTGGTCCGGGATGCTGTCATTTTATGGAGCTCACGAAGTTTGAAAAATGTGCACAAAAATATTTTGGGAACATCGTGGGGTCCATGGTAACTACCTAGGCTAAAATAAATTGATGTGAATCGCGATTTTCATTTTACACATCGTCCTAAACCAAATATTCAAATTAATCGATAAAATCGATGTATCGCCCAGCTCTAGATGTGTGTTTTATAAAACGTGTGTTTGGATTATTGCTCCCTCTCCGTAATTTCTAACGACACACAGGGACCCCTCGGTGTCTACAGGAGCTGTTTGTAACTTCTCGTCTGTGAGGAGGGTACGCATTATCAAGCAGCCCCAAAGTGTGGCAGTGGCAGAAGGGGACACCTTGTGTTTGGAATGTACTGCTGAGGGAAACCCATCTCCAGAGTACCAGTGGTACCACAACAGGAAGCCCCTGCCTCTGGGGGGGAAGTCCTGCCTTAAGGTGACACTTCCTTCTGCTCCTTATGAGGATTCTGGCCTTTTTATCTGAAGTTCTTATTTGTCTGTTTCTCTTTATTTCCTAGATTTAGATTAAATTTGGGTTGCACCTTTTGGGAGCTGTATTGTTTTCAGATATGTGTTATGTGTAATGTTTTTAGATTCCATGTGTGACCACTGCAGACAGGGGGCAATATAGCTGCAGAGTGTACAGTCTCGGCCAAGAGGTTTGGAGTGAACAGGTTCTTGTATCCATCGGTAAGGGTGGTGTATGGGAAATCCTTCTGTTGTCTGCATATCACAAATGTCAAATGAAATAAGTCAGCAGTTGTAAACATGTTTTATTTTTAATTGTGTGTATGCGGTGATTTATTTTGGGGAATGTCCAGCACATTTATTAAGGTATCATGCATTGAAGTGTCATTGTCAAAAATGAAAATGTTGGCTAAATTTTACTTATCAATGGAAAGATTTTATCCTATTATAAAAGAACACAAATTCTACAGCAGTTCAGTGCCAGTCAAAAGTGAGGGGCTTAATTTTATTCCTGTGTGTATTTGAAAAAGAACACCCATTACAACATCGCAAACAAAAGCTAAGTGGTAACAAAACACCTTTCCAAAAATTGAAAATTGTCTCTGAATCTCGGATTCCTCAGAATGTTACCCTTTGTTTTAGCTCAACATCACCTAATGTCTTCCCTTCTGTCCAGTTCTTGGCATACACATTCTGTGGTGTTGTGATCTGGAGACTGGGCAGAAGCTAGGGCATTAGTCTGAATTGTCCCTTCGCTTCTTTGTCAGTCAGTTCTTGCAGAAATGAAAGCATGTTCTAGGTTTTTATTTTGCCAAAGAATGATGCATTGGCACGTCTTTGAAGAATGTACTGCATATGACTGGCATGCTGGTTGTCCTTGCCAGTAGTTTGGCAAAGATCACCAAGTCCATCATGGGCAAAGCAACCCCAGACCTCTCTGCCTCCATGAATGACCATAGGGGCCGAATGTCCAGAGCTCATGTACTCACCTTGACTGCTTCTGAACCCTAATGTTTTAAATTGACTCATTATTCTATAAGACAAATATTAAGTTATGGTTTCCAGCAAGTGAACTCAAATTCTTGATTGTAATATGTGGTTGGTTGTGTGAAAGTTGAGCACCCCCTCGCCACTTGAACTTGATCAGCTGAAATAATCTGGTTTATGTTTTTTGCAGGTCCCTGCTCCTTCTCTGAATCTTCCTGGGCTGATGATTTGAAAGGTATGCCTCAAAGCTGATGCACATAGGAGTCTGATGGGAAAACAACCGTGCTGACTGATCTGAAATTTGTTCTTATTTTAACAGGTTTCTCTGTGAGCCCAGTCCAAGAGCGCAGCCATTTCTATGGTGAGCAGCAACCTCCCGGCATCTGTTGATACACGGTAGCATTAATGTCTTGTGCTAATTGCTTATTGTGTCATCCTCAGTCACACAATTCGGCTCACTTGTTTCACTCACAGCAGTCAGTAATATATTAATTAAACTCAGTAATCTTCTGTTAAAAAAAGGTTGAATACGAACACCTATTTAATGCAAATGTTCCTAAGTTGTTTATATATATCAAATAAATAAATGCTGCCCCGTAAAGTAGCAGTGACAGTGTCAAGTGTCTCCTTCCTTCTCCCGTTTAGCAATAGACAAGGTGGCCCTGCTCATCGGTAACATGAACTACCAGCACCACCGGCAGCTGCGGGCACCCATGGCTGACGTTCATGAGCTAACCAACCTGCTGCGGCAGCTGGACTTCAAGGTGGTGTCCCTACTTGACCTCAACTGGCAGGAGATGCACAGTGCGGTGACCGAGTTCCTGGTGCTGCTCGACCACGGGGTGTACGGTCAGTCCAGAGTTTCTGCCAGGTTAATGAAACAGCACAGCTCATCGAACGCCACCAGCATTTCATTAATGTCCTCGATGACCTTGGTGAAGAGTTTTGGAGGGAAATGCCTCTTGCATGGAAGTTACGCAAATTAGCAAGTTGGTTTAGCTAGACAGCCAGGTTTCAAGGATGCTTTTATGATATAAATCGTCAAGTGATACACACTTTAAGACTTAAAATTATTTCTGGGTCGCCTTGTTGTTAATTAGGCTGAAGCCTTGTCTTCTGACTGAGCCACGTAAATGAAATTTCATAAGCAATTGGGGGCATTTTTGTTGTTTATGGAAGTTTAGGTATGTGGCTCAGTTCTGGCACCTGTCATCACACCTGCTGTCCAGGAACCCGGATCACATTTTAAACTGGCACCACGTCACTAGCCAATATGGCCAATAACAGGCTGTGATTGATGAAGATCCACTTTCTTCAGTGCTTAGTGCCACTCTTTCTGCCTTTGACTGCCATCTTATTTAATCTCCACAGATGTTTCTGACTAAGGCTCCATCTGTTGTGCTTCAGGACTGTTGTACTTTGCGGGTCACGGGTACGAGAACTACGGCAACAGCTTCATGGTGCCCGTTGACGCGCCTGCCTCGTACACCTCGGAGCATTGCCTACGGGTACAGGACATTCTCCAGCGCATGCAGGAGCGCCAGACGGACCTCAACGTCTTTCTTCTCGACATGTGTCGCAAGAGGTATTGTC
Organism: Gymnarchus niloticus; assembly: GCA_009936485.2. NCBI lineage: Eukaryota > Metazoa > Chordata > Actinopteri > Osteoglossiformes > Gymnarchidae > Gymnarchus > Gymnarchus niloticus. The sequence goes on along the minus strand of JAACJT020000028.1, from coordinate 1,428,256 downwards.
ATATCTCGCCATCCACACATAACCAGCACCTGAGAACTAAACAGGGGCATATTCCAGAAAGCCTGTAGTCAAACCTGAATTCTGATTGGAGAAATTAGGGGAGACGGAGAATCGACAAATCCAGAAGTAGGGCTATCAGTTTCCTCCAATCAGAATTGAGGTTAAACTGCAGGATTTGTTAAACCCACTTTCTGGAACAGGCCCCAAGTCCTGTAAAACATAATACATTTATGAGCTCTAATTTTCATCAATATTTATTTAACATTAGAAAACACGATACAGTGGAACCTATGAAGCTGTCGCAAAGGGTTTCACGCAAAGTGTTGCTTAGCAGTTCGTGTTGATGAACTGATGAATGCTTATTTGACAACGATGAAAGGGTGATGCAGCATATGAATGTGTGAAGGTCCTTTAAGTCTTTTTATGCATTATCCTTTTGATTACAACTTCATTCAGACTAGTAGCACATAAACCTTAAAAAGGAGAGTTTATGTTGCCATATTTCTGGATTCTTCATGTTGCGTATAACAGATTTTTATTTTCACTGATGGGAGGGGAGGACAAATAGACAATATTTACTGTATGCTTGAGCATATTAAATATTGAATATTAGGGGAACATTTTAAACCAGGCCCTGGTCACATCCAGTGATGTGGTGACTATTCAGTAGTGCGTAAACCACAGCATGGACTGAGAACCGTTGTAATGGAAGTTACTGATATGTAGTGTTTTAGAGCTTTAGTAAGCAGTGGAAATGTACCAGAAGGGAAATATGAC
>JAACJT020000028.1:1351426-1427379 GCA_009936485.2 Gymnarchus niloticus | reverse complement strand
TTCTGTGCACTGAATAACCTAGGTAATAAAGGTATTTGCTGTCTCTAGACTCCGAGTTGACTGTTTTTCCACCACACCGTACTCTGATGTGTCAAGAGTAATTTACTTCCTTGATTTCCCATCATTCATGCAATAAATTGCTCTACTGTTCGGTTCTATTACATATCAACAGCCCACTGTTTTCAACCTATCATTGAATAGCGAGTGCTGTTAAAACAGGGTTTTTAATGTTTCTCCTGTGAATTTAAATTTTGACTTGTGACGGTATAAACCCCTACTTACCTTTTGCCATTCACACTTTATTTTGTCCCATATAATCTTGTCGTAGGAACCTGAATGACAACATCATCCCCCAGCCCGGACCTCTAAAGGTGACCGCTAATATTGTATTCGGCTACTCCACGTGAGTCTCATTATGACCTTAGCCTTTGGTTTACGATGGCGTCTAACAATTATCTCAAAATACACTTGGGCACCCTTTGGCTGTGCTGCTGTTTAGTGAAATTTCAAAATTATGTATGTATACTTTTAAAGTTTGGTTTTATTTTAAGCATCAATGTTTAAAATGCATTTTACAAAAAAAGCCCATTAAAAATAGAAACAGAATCATGTTTTTGTACCGTATTTAACATAAACAAGTCTTGTTCATCTCTGACTCACACAGGACCAACCCAATGTGGTTCATGCCAATGTTTTTAGGCAAATTTGCCAAGTCTCTCAAGTTGCTTTGGGATTAATGACAAGTGGTTGGACTTCCCACGGGATTCTCCACGAGATTCAACTAAGCACTTTAACTTTGGGTCTCGGGGAGATTCCATAGCTTATTCTTAATCTGCTCCAGCTTTACTCTTATGCTCTGAGCCGTCGAATTTCCCTCCCAGGAAGCCTTTAGCATAAGGCTGGATAATTCTGGGCCTTGCTTACTAATGCATATCACAAGGTGGTATGGTAAGATCAGGAAACAAACATGAGCTCCCCAAGGGAGAAGGAGGGAGGGAGGCCATAATCTCAGCAGGTAAAATTCCACAGGAGCTGGTTCTCTGTTCCTTCCTCAATGCACATTATCTCCAGACAGATGCTAACACTCCAGCTTGAGAGATACCCTTTATAGTTTGACCCTTCCTCTTTTGGACAAACGGAATTTTCTACCTTAATTACACATATTACATGAATAAAAATCTTAACATTTCTCCCTCAGTTACCATTGTTTAAAATAGTCATTTCTCCCCCAAAAAACAAACAAGCATAGTGGAAGGTTAAAAACAAACATTAAAATTCGGATATTAAAAACAAACATTGACATTCAAGACCATATAAATTGTCCTCAACACCATCCACGCAAATTACAAAAAAAACGACAAATCATATTAAACTGCAGCTTCAAAATGTTAGCATTGCTAACTGGTTGACGAACGAAGGTCTCAGTGCCCTTAACTGACCTGGCCAACATAATTATCTGCCTTCCAGGGGAACCTAGAGTCTATACCATACAGCATAGGGCACAAGACTGGGATGCCAGTCCGTTGTAGGGCACGCAAGACGCAAGATGGTCAGTGCTTTAGAGATACCAATTAACCTATGGCACTTCTTTTCACTGAGGATGGAGATCCATGTAATAGTGGGAGAATCACAGAGCAGAGGCAGGAAACGGCAAAAGTGATGGCAATGATGATGATGATGATGGGCGCTGCTGTAGCACTGTTGCCTCACACCTCCAGGGTTGGCGGTTTCAGTCCTGCTTTTGCTCTCCTTATGGAGTTTTCATGTTCTCTCCGTGTTGCCCATGTTTCCTCCAGGTACTCCAGTTTCCTCTCGTAGTCTAAAGAATTGAGGTTAGGCTGTTTGGTGTGTAATTGCCCTGTGATGGACTGGCATCCCATCCAAGGTGTATACCAGCCCTGTGATAGACTGGTATCCCATCTGGGGTGTACCACAGCCATGTGCCCTGTCCCACCTGGGATAATCTCCAGGTCCCCACATCTGCGACCCTGACCAAGATAAGCAGTTACAATCCATCTATTTTCTATGCCAGTCAGAACAAGGACTGACTATCCCTGCTATCGGTCTATTTTTAAGGTCCATTTCTTTGTTGTTACCAGCAAGAATCACTTGGGTGTTTTAATTAAACTGAATTACATATAGAAGTTAAGTGGACAATATGTGCATGCAGTTTAGTTCTGTTATGTTATAATTTGTCTACATTTTTAAAAATGTGCCTCATATGCACACATGACAAAACTGTGAGTTTGCAGGTGTGTGGATGCTGAAGCCTATGAGGTGAATAAAGATGACCTGTCTAATGGGATCTTCATGAGCTTCCTGAAACGGCGCCTCCTAGAGGATGAGAAGGTCACAGTCATGCTTGACAAGGTGGCTGAAGGTATAAGGCTCCTTTTGGACCTTTCTTTACTCTGTGATGGCTCTCCTGGTCCCGGGCCTTTCTCCTACCCAGCCGTCCTTTCTCTTGTACCTTTGCCAGCCATAGTTCTAGCATTGTCTGTCCGGTTTATCTGCTGTCTGCCGTCTTTCAGACATGGGTCTCTGCGAGATGACGCGCGGCTGGCAGGCCCTGGAACTGCGCAGTAACCTGTCAGAGCGCCGCACGCTGGCCGACCGCATCCAGGCTTCCAGTTGCCCCGAGACCACCTCGGTCCGGAACCTGCAATGGGCCATCGCTCATGGTGAGAGCCGGGTCCCTGAGTATATATAGGGGTGTGATGGTTCAGTGACTTGCACCTTGGCCTGTATTTTTCTGGTGTTTTGATTCAAATCTCTTTTCCCGCTCTGTGAGTGCAGAGTTCAGATGTTTTACCCATGCTGACGGGGCATGTGGCTGAACTGGTATTGTTAAATTGTGTGTGCCCCACAATGGACTGGCATATTGTCCTTGGCATCCTCTTTCCAGTGTCCTGTACTTCCTGCGAAGGGCTCCAGATTCACTTTGTGATGGATAAACTTATATGGATGAATGGATGTAACTTCTCCATGTTTACATCTATATTACTTTAACACCAGTTATGTTAATCATTATTAACATTGTTTAGCTAAAATAATGAGTGACGTTTACACTGGTCACAGAAATCCTAGGCCCTGCCTAAGAAGAGTTGTGAAAAATCAGGTTGCCATAACTACTTGATTACTGCCATAGTCCCCCGTGACAGTCATGACCTCTCATGTTATGGCAGTGCTTCCGGAGAGCCGTTGCCTGCAGTTCGACTGTGGCGTCAGGGTACAGCTGGGCTTTGCTGCTGAGTTCTCCAACATCATGATCATCTATACCCGCATCCTGCATAAACCGAGCCACATCAAGTGCTGCACAGCCGAGCTGTCTCATTTCTCAGAGGTGAGCATCCCCTGCTTTGGCACAGAAGCTAAACCTAGCAGAGTGCTGGGTGGCTCTGTGGGTTTGGCGTCTATGCCCATGATGATTCAGAGGTCGCCGGGTTAAATCCCATGGCCGGCAAATGCGCTCATATCACTGCGAGACCCTTGAGCAAGGCCTGAAACCACAAACCTGCTCCATGTACTCTGCGATGTATCTGCATGTTGCTTTTAACAAAAGCATTGGCTAAATATATAAATTTAATGAGGCCCCAGTCCACTGTGCCTGCTAAAGAGTCTGAGTGACACGTAAATTCACCACCTGCACATCTTTCTACCATTGACAACGGCGCGGCGGTGGTCCCAGGGAGTGGATGTCGACCTGAAGCTGACCAATCGGATGAGCCCACGGGATGCAGGAAGCTTGCTGCTCACCGCGGATAGTTTGGCCAGACCCACCCTTTACACGCGCATCACGGGCCTGCAGAAACTTAAGGTGAAAATTGTTTCCCTCGTTCATCTTTGCACTATTGTTGGCTCTGCGATGGCCTTCCTTTCCCCACGTGTCTGACTGTCCTCCAGCAGATGGGCTCCTTACCCCAATGTATTGTGTCTCTGTTACAGAAGGAGCTCACCTTCACAGTGTGTCTTCAGTATCAGTACGCCAATATGGAGGACCAGGTACAAGAGAGACAGACGATTTCCGTAGGGAAACCCCTAGTAGCCAAGCTCAATCTCCACGAGCCACGGCTGCCCTCCTCTGCGACGGCCTCCTCCTGCGACTGTCAGTCATTCAGCTCCACAGAGTTTTCCTTCTCCCCGGATTCACTGGCCGGTAGGCTCCCCGCCTCTTACGGCCATGGGTCATCCTCAGCCTGTGCTGACACAGCCTGCCCTGCAGGGGGAGCCAACTTGCCAGAGGAGACGTTGAGCCCTGAGTTTGACTTTCCTCAGACAGATGTCCCTCAGCATCTCTCAGCTCATTGCAGAAGTATGCAACACAGTTGTGGTCATTTTGAGGATCTTTCAGTACAGATAGACAACAAGCTGAACTTTCATTCTTATTAGAGTCAAATCACTTAACACATCTTTCAGATTCCTCCATTCTTTGTATAATTTTTTTGTGTGGCAGTTGGCTTTATTGTAAGGCATTACATAGACAAGGTTGAAAAAATGCACAAGTGATGCTAATATAATGTTTTGAATTCATTAATCTAGGCTCAATTTATACAAAACAACAGTTTTTACTAGATTAAAAGTTATATTTTAATATGATGATATACCTATGTAAATGGTACATTATTAAGGCTCACTATGAGCCTGTACTGGATTAGAGGGGGATGGATGGATGGATGGATGGATGGATGGATGGATGGATGGATGGATGGATGGAAGGAATCAAATCGTGAGAAGGTGCTTCTCAGTAACCTTTGTGAGTTTATTATCAGTCATTTATTTAGGGTGGGTGTTCATATACGAAAGACTCCTGTAACTTTAACACTAGGTATGCTTATTTATGGAAAAGCAAGAAGTGTACATAGAGTGATACATTATGTATAATATGCAGTTTGTATATTCTGTGTGTGTATAGCAGTCAGAAAAAAATCTTGTTTGCTTAGAAGACAGCTACCTTGTATAAATTTAATTAATGATAACACAGAACACAATGCTCAGATTTGCTCTGCTGGGTATTTGTTGATGAATGGGATGCATCTTTCTCAAAAGGAATGTGCCTATTATGGAATCTTGAGCTACTGAACAACACTGCCCAATGTTTAACTGAACTGTGTTAAACAGAATCAATATTTCACTCTCTCAACCAAATTGGAAGAATGGCTGTTGTCTTAGTTACACATTGAAAGTCTGTATGTCAGCCACCTTAATTAATGTGCAATCATTAACTGATGTGTATTTCGTGTAGCACTGTTGTCCACCTGTATAACATAAAGAAGTTCTGGGAAACGTTTTTCTATTCTTACTTTTTAAATGTTCAGTTGTAAATTAGTAATACCTGCTAATACATTCTTGAACATCTAAGCTCCACTGTTTTCCTAACAGTGGCAGGGAATGCCAATCTGTCCTTGGAAACTATTTATCTTCTTAACTTCATTGCCATTTTATTTCTCTATTTGTTATAAGATATAAGGCCTTTATAGATTTGACTCAAAATGGTGGTCTAGCAAAGTGTGCTGTCATACTGTGTTTTGACAAAGACCTCTGCTGGATGGATAATGGATGCCTAATTAACCTTGACAGTAATGACAGAACTTCTTAGAGTAAAGACACGGGAAACTCCAAATGCTTGGCAAGCAGGTAACCCTGACTCTGTGTCTAATAGCTTTGTGACAGATGTAATACATAAAATGTGATGGTATGGCTTCAATGATTAATTAGTCAACATTGTTATCTTCCCTACCTCACGGTGAAATGAACAGAATGCATATTTCAGGGTTAGTATTTTGCATATAGCTGTTGCCCAAGTTGAGTATTGCTGATAAAATTCAAAAGGTAATTTGAAATTTAAGAGATTGCAGAATACAGGAATTTATCTGAATAAATGGAATTGATTTTGTCATATTTATTTCAAATATTGGTGGCTCAGTAGCTAGCATGGTTGCCACTCACCTCTAGGGTTGAGGGTTTGAATCCCACCTCTGCTCTGTGTGTTTGCATGTTCAGCCCATGTTGCATCTCAACTGCCTGTAGTGTATGTGCATGTATGTATGTGCCTTGCAGGTGACTGGCATCCAAACCGGATTGTACCTCAGTCTTGTGCTCTGTATTGCTTGGGGAAGATATGTGACCCTGTCCATGTTGAACTGTTACAAGATGGATGGATATTTCATATATCAGAATAAGACATGCTTACTAATATAAATATATTGCTGCAAGGACTTTTGCTCTTGAAAGAAAAAAATACATCATTTAAATTTGGATGACCAGTGGGATGTACTATGAAGTGCGTTTCACATACCCAGAGTTAACTTGATTGACTGGGTTAACTGACCCGGATTGCCATAATCAGCAGTAAATGAGACTACAATGAAGCTATGATCTAGAGTAACCAAAACTCAGAAGAATGCCTCTAGAAGGCTTGCTAAGCCAATAAACTCACCTGGTAATACACCCCAGAGGTATAATAATGTTAAACAATGAGTTATAAACAAAACTGCTCAGTTCATTCTACTACCCAACTATGACGAAAACATTTTTGAGGTAAGACAGAAATTTTTGACTTTCACTGAAACTGATACTCATGTACAGTGTCGTGAAAAAGTATTTTCCCCCTTCCTGAGTTCCTCTATTTTTGTTTATTAATACTTAATTGTTTCTGATCTCCAAACAAATTTAGTATAAGACAAAAGACAACTTGAGTAAACACGATCCACAGTGGTCAAGTGATCTTGTGATTTATTGAAGAACAAAAACTCCCCAAAACCTATATATGGCACTGTAGTTGGCCAACAAAACGTGAACACGGGGAGTAAACATTTCCAGTACCCACCTAACCATGATTGACTGAAGGCAAGTTCACGCTTGCTTGTTCTGCCTGTAATACCAGACAGTAGAGATTTTTTTTGTATTAGTCAGTAACTTGATTTGTGAACTGTTCCAGTACAGAAATTTTCACAGTGCATTTAAAAAGTCACGATAAATATGTGAAATGCATTAGAGGAAAAAGTTTTCCTAATATTAATATATTGTTGTTAAGGAAGCCAACTTTTGCATTTTTAATATTACATCCCATAAATTGTTACAACTGACCTTGTATCACTTGGTTCAGTCTTTCAAGCTGAATACTATAATTGTTGTTTGTTGTGTGAACCATTAAAATATGTAAATTTCTGACATACAGATGCAAGATTTCTTATATATTATGTTTGCTGTATGCATGAGAAAAGGCTACTGAGTAAAAATGATTCTGAGAATGAGACTGCCATACTCCTGTGGTACTCACTAGCACTGTTTGCTGGCAGACTTTGGGAAGCTGATCGAATCTTGTGTTGAAATGGAAGATAATTATCCATCCACATGCCACCTGCTTATTGAGTATAGGATGACAGGGGCCTGCAGGCTATCCCGAACACTGTAGGGCACAAGCTAAGGATTCACCCAAGTTTGGATGCCAGTCTGTTGCAAGGCACACGCGTGCGCGCGCACACACACACACACACACACACACACACACACACACACACACACACACACACACACACACACAATCCAGCACTATGGATAATTTAATGACCCCAGTTTGCCTCACTCCAAATCTTTGGGCTGTTAGAGGTAACTGGAATTATGGGCATCAGCCCCTAAACACAAGGGGAAAAAACTCCACAAACAAAGTCGATGTGGGCTTCAAACCCCCAACCCTCAAACTGTGTGGCATCTCTGCTATAAACAATCACCCCAATTAGTAAATTATGTATTTTTATTACTTTTTTCCATTTCTGCACGAAGATTTTTTTATCATTATATTCTCGTAAAATTCATAATAAACCCAACTTTTATCCACTCATATTTGTACCAGGTATTAGGCTATGCAATGTTCATCACTTTATAAATATAAAGTAAACTCATCACTTTCTGTGAGAATTAGTATACAGCAATACGTATATCTTTGAACCAAATGTATCAGACCGTCATATTTGGTACATGTACACATATCAATGCACGTCCATCAACTTCGAACAGGCAAATGTAAACAAAATTATTTTTTATGAAATTTATATTATGTATTCCCTACCCATGTCGGAAAAATGGCAGGCTAATTTAATTTCAATTACATTTAAAACGTGTGCAATTTTTAATGTATGTTTCCAAGATTTTGCAAGTCTGCAATACATTCCACAAGGTATACATTTCTCATTTTGCTGCAGTCCTGAGCACAGTATAAAACTACGTAATGAAAGTGGTTATGAGAATGGACACGAGAAACCACGTATCTAAACAATATATTTAAAAAGAACTTTTTAAATTTGAATGTCTCAGCTAAGGGACAATAACCATTAGCGACCCTTTTCGGTCCGCCAGGACCCCCGAGCCTCGGTCTAGGCCGCCTGAACCGATGGGGGGGCTCGTCTGCGCATGCGCACAGCAGCTGCTCCGTCGCTCGAGCTCGTATCCCGTCTGCATTTCGTCGCCAGTCGGAAAACGCCATTTTGTCCCGGGCCTTTTTCGTTAGAAACTGCAGCTTCGGACATTTGGGCGAGTAAAACCGTGCATATATATACACATTTTTTTTTTTTTATTAAAACCATGGCTGAGAGCTCGTCTGCATCGGACGCGGTTTCGGTTGAGATCCCAGAAGGGGCAGGGGTTCGCAAGCTGTCGGAATTACGAGTTATCGACCTGAAAGCCGAACTGAAAAGGCGAAACCTGGACGCCAGCGGCAACAAGAGCATGCTGTCTGAGAGGCTGAAAAAGGTGAGACCGGCTGGCCGCCATTCGCACTCCCCGCCGCAGGTGTTTCGTTTACCGTTTCGAAAATGGTGCACTCTACATCGTTTTTAAAACGCCAGGGGCCAAAGACGACAATCTGAAATGAGTGCACGATGTAGGGGGATCATCCATATTAGATGCGTTGGTGGACCCGTGATGAATCAAGCTGGTAATCGGTAACCTTTTAAAACAAATGACTTGGGTTCTCAGGTTTCGTTAAATCGTCGGCTGCATCCGTGTTCCGAGCTTTGCCAGTGCTGCTTTGCTGCCGCTGTCCACCAGTGTTGATGCCTTTAACCGTTTATTTTACACACCTAGCTATGCACTGAGACGTCATGGAGATGCCGCCTTACCTCCTGATGAGTATAAAAGGAGGCAGCCTTTAACGCCAGTAAACAGCATTCTTCTGAACACCTGAATCGGTGATGATCTGGTTAATATCAGCTCGGAGTCGACTGAGAAGAGAATTTTATGATAGGAAAAGGCACGTCATAAGTAGTGTGTCCTGCGTTTCAATTATTGAACTGTGTGTTAGGTTTGGCTGATTTCTTACACTTGAAGCTCCCAAATCAACTGGGGAATCTTCTATATTGAGGTCTTACCTTTTTTTTTTGTGGCAGAGATTTATTTTTTGTGTTGCTGTTTGTGCTTTTCGAAGGCGATTGAAGAAGAAGGGGGGAATCCTGATGAGATCGTCATTTTTCTAGAAGCAGCACCCAAAAGGACACCAAAAAGGATGGCCAAGGGTAAGACTGTCACTGTGATCACAAAAGGGGGGAACGGCAGAAGGTTTTGCTTGCTTTAGATGGGCTTACTGAGTTCTCGATGCTGGTTCCAGAAGGGAACTTAATACTGCTTTTCATTTCTAGGCAAAAGACAGGAGGCCGATGGCCTTGAAGACTGCACTATTGAAGAGGATTCTGGAGATGGCCAGGTAAGTGGACAGGACTCAGAAGGACCGGTTATAAATAACTGTGGATGTGTGTGAGAGGAGTAGTACTCTACCCCTTCTGGACATGGATGCAGGTTTTGTCCCACCTAGGAGTAGGACAGTCCTGTCCAGATGAAAATCCACATCATTCTGACTGCTTTTATTATACTCCTAAAAGGCAGCTTTTGTTTGGCTGTGCCCGCTTGACGTGGCTGCTGTTCACAGGAGGACCCTGACATAAACCTGGACAGCCTGCATGAGATGGACATCATGGACATGAGTGTGCTGGACGAAACTGAGACCGACAACGGCATTCCCGCTGAGTGCGAGGACTATGACGCAGACGAAATCCTCGACTCCCTATCCAACGAGGGAAACCCTGAGGCAGTTCGCGAGGAGAACACCAACGACGATGACGACGACGATTCTGGCTTCCCTGACCCCCTGGCGGATGTCAAACCCGAGGAGGTGAGATGGGAATGGAAATTAAGTGTTAGCTGAGGGTAGAGTGTCTGGGCGGACAGGAACCATCTATAACACCATTTTATTTCCAGCCGTAGGGAGGGTTTCTGGGGCGGACAGGAACCTTCTTGGGGCAGAAAAATTAACGCAGTCATGCTTGAATGTCTCTCTCATTACAGCTTCAGTATGGGAGACATTTTACCAAATTAGTTAGATAAAGCATCTTTTTCAAAAAACTTCTAGTTCAATATATTTTTTTAAATCTGCCTGTCGAAACAGATTATGGATCCCGAAGGTGTCGACCTGGGAGCCGAAGACGAAGATTTGAAGTACGCGGCAAAAGAGGTAATTTTGCAGGAGGGAAATGAGCTTCGTCTGTATGTGTACTCTTTGTTTGGTTCCATAGCATTTAGGTAATATTTGGTTATTCACAGTAGATTACTGTATGCTGCAGTTTGCTTAAAAAAACGACTCACCTTTTTCTCTAGGACCTGGAGCAGTTTGATTCTGAGGATTTCACAGAAGAAACAGGTACTGTTATGCTTCCATGTGAACTCAGAGCGTTTCGCCTCAGTCTTAGTTTTGTAAGGAAGTTCAGCTTTTCCTTTTTTCCCCCTCGGAAAGAGACTGGAAAGCCAAAGAGGATTACTGGCTTTGTGCTAATCTGTTAACTATGAGGCCATCTTGGTGTTTAGACTTTTTTTTTTATATAAATGGATAATCCTCGGTGAGTGCTGAGGTGTTTGAAGTGATGCAGTTAATGAGATGTAACACACGGCCAGTAATTTAAACGGCCCGCTTAGTTTTACTGAATGAGGTCCTGGCTTAGCTGTTGCAGATGCTGTGCAGTGTTTTTAGGTTGTCACAAAAGAAGATCGAGAAGTTCTGAAGAGAAGAATGGGACGCCCGTCATGTGAAGCGTTAAAGGAAAAGCCGCCTGAGCTCATTTTAGGATTCCGTTAATGTAATGTACGCTGCGGAGATAACTCTTAACGGACTAACTGCCCATATGCGACAACCGAGGGATTCCGACTTCCTATGTCACAGAGACTCAGGAAGGCAGGAATGACACGAAGATGGACATTTTTCTGGAGCCCGTGCGCTGGTCTCGCAGCTGCCTTCAGATCAGAACCTATCCCTGCCCCGGAGCAGGTGAAATGAGAGGGATTGAAAGAGGTCAGGGTTTAAATGCCAGGAGCTGCTCGGTCTCTTTGGTTATTTTCCAGTCTCTGTGTTAGCTTTGCTTATGTATGAAGGGTGAAGTGAAGGGTCGAGTCCTGTCCCAGCCTTGCCAGTTCCACGTAATGCTTGCTGTGTTTCAGAAGTAATTAAACTCTGTGCCATTCTATTCCTATTAAATCCGTAGAAAATGAGAAAGTAGCCGGGTCTTGTAAATCTGAGCCACTTAAAGAAGAACACCTGGAACCGCCGTCCGAAGAAGAGCCAACCGCCGTGGAGGGCTCTCTGAACGAAGAGCCAGAGGAAGACAATGTGTCCGTCGCCATTAACGCTGACGATGCCTTCAATCTGGAGGGCGAAGTGTCGGCTAGCGACATGGAAAGGGGCGAATTGAAAGAGAGCGAGAGCAAATCGAGCGTGGAGGCCAAGTGCGATGCTCAGGAGGACGTAATGGACACGGACAGTGCGTGCACGCAGGCTTCTAGCTTAAACGAGCAGGGTTCGAACGAAAACAAATGCGCTGTCGAGTCGGAAACGAAGTTGAAAGCGGTGGGTGAGGAAGATGGCAAGAAGACAGAAGAGAGTGCTGCGGAATCCACGGCAGTGAAAGAGTCCTCTGCTCTTGAGGGTGATGATCAGAAAAAGAGGTTTGTTGTTTCCTGTATACTAGAACAATGGCTGTCTTTGTTACATTGGCTCCTTTGTTTATGAGCTTGGTGCACTTTGGAGGTAAAATGGTCTCCGCATTTTGTCCCATTTTTATTTTCATTTTTTTGCCACGCTCATTCCCCCCTCTTTCGTAACGTACACAAAGTTTTGTAGGCCTTTAACGTGGCCCATCAGACACAATGCCCAGCATTGCTGTTTGTCGATTTATCGTTACGTGACTCGGCGCCAAACGTATCCGTAAAGCTGCTCTTCCGCTCTCGCGTCCGAGGTAGGTGTCTTCGCTCCGGACGAGTTTCGCCCCGGGGGGGGGGTTGAAACCTTTCTATACGCTTGACATTTTCTCTCTCTCTGTAGTGCGGAGGAGGACAAAGGTAGCAAGCCTGAAACGAAGGATGAGAAAAGTGAGTTTTGATACCCTCTTTCCACTATTTTCTCAAGTTTTCAGTGGTGAATTTTTGAGCAATTTTTTTTCCCCCATATTTCGTTGACCTGTTTTACTGTTCTGCCTTTCACAATGTCGTTCTTGTGAGCAGACACAAGTTGGTCGACAGGATGCCAAGGTTCTCTTGAGCTTTAATCAAAACATTCTCATGAACTGCTAGCATCTTGAGGTCTCCCGAAGCCTGACATGGGCCAGCATTACGTGAAATCATGTCACACTCAGTGTCCCGTTGTTTTTGTGCGTCTTAAGCCCCAGCGAGTACCGCCGCAGCCAGCAGCGGACGGAACCTGTGGGTTAGTGGACTGTCTTCGACTACTAGAGCGACAGACCTTAAGAATCTGTTCAGCAAGTACGGCAAGGTCGGTGTCCCGCCTGTGAATCGCAAGCTTGCAGTAAACGGGCATAAACACAGCCTCTGTCATGGTTTCCCAACGTGCTCTCAAACACCTCCAGGTTGTCGGTGCGAAGGTGGTGACGAACGCCAGGAGCCCGGGAGCACGCTGCTATGGGTTTGTCACCATGTGCTCCACCGAGGAGGCCACCAACTGCATCAGCCACCTGCACAGGACCGAACTGCACGGGCGGATGATCTCTGTAGAGAGGGTGAGAAATGATGGCTCATTGTAGATTTGGATGTGAATTTGTCCTGGGATGTTTTACCTGAAGCATCACTGAAGTTCATACTTCCTGTCTTTTGATTCAAGGCCAAGAATGAGCCTGCTGGAAAGAAGCCTGCAGACAAAAGCGAGGCCAAGAAGTCGGCAGGCGACAGACGCCATTCCTCAGACTCAAAGCCAGAAAAGTAAGGAATGGGTCGTGGGTCATGCAGCGCCAACCTGGATTGGGCAAACTGATGATTCACCTCGCTGTCTTGCTTTACGTGATGAAGGTCTGAAGCCAGTAAGGATGAAAAATCAGAAGGTGATGAAGCAGGAAAGGATGGCAAAGGTGAGATGTCTAAGAGCTCCGGCGTGCCTTAAAAACGCCAAGCGACTGTTCTAAGGATGGTATGTTGGGCTGTGCATTTGACTTGAAATTCATAATCTGAATTTAGAGCAGTTCATGTGTAGACTTAAGGTTTTTCTGTGAAGGTAAGGGGCAATAATAAAGGTGGGACCTGGGATTGAGATGGGGGGTGCTGTTTCAACATGTTTCCTGGCCTCAGTGTTGGTCAGGGTGAAGTGATGGCCCAAAGCGGGGTAACATGAATATACATCGTGACAGGAGCTACAACCTAACGTGTGAGGTTACAGCCAAAACCTGCTTCGCTTCCGCTAGGAAACTTAAATCAGACAAAGTAAATGTGTTTAACTTACTTGAAGATAAGGGTAGTTGGGGTCAGGTATCCTTGCATGGTTATCATTCTGTAGTCCAGGGGCTGGTATAGATTACTTAGTCCTTTACATGGCACGAAGACATGGGTCTGTTCTTCCATCATCCTGTAGCAAGCCCGGATACCATTGAACCATGGGCCCATCTGATGAGACACTGAGCTAAATTAATTAGGTTACTGGTCGCAATAGATGTTCAGTTTTTGGTAAGGGTGTCCATGTCGTATGTGTAGACAGACGCCAGCGTGGGTGTTAGAGAGGCCAGAGTGCTTTGCAGCACATGTCATCATGGAGAGCAAGATGGGATATGTAAATAGACCTATGTACTGTGGGGAAATGGTACTTTGGCCTCTAAAGATTTCATTTCATAAACAGAACAGCTCCTTTGCACAGGTTGCTACTTAAAAGTGCTGAGGTTCCCCTTTATAGTCATCTAAAAGGCCAAACTCAGCTTGTGTAGGAACGTGTAACTAAAGGGTTTCTCCCCTGGGATAGTCCAAGATGTTTGTAATGCCTACAGTACAAATGAGATGTCATCTTCTTTGTTCTAATTATTGTTCTGTAGTGGTGGTATCGAAGACCGCCGTTTTAGACGAGCGTCTAATCAGCCAAATGACCTATGCTCATCCCGTGTCTCAGGCCGCGGTGCCGAGAGGACCGTTGTCATGGACAAATCCAAGGGAGAACCTGTCATCAGCGTCAAAACTAAGAGCAAGGAGCGAGTAAGTCCAGTTACCGTGCGTCATGGCCTCCGTCGACCGCCAAATGTACATTTGTTTTAATCTATGCACAATGGCTCCTGATACCCAGAGCACCAAGAGTCGTGATCGCCGGTCTTCGAGCAAGGAGAAGAAGGACATTCTGTCCTTCGACCAGATCAAGGAACAGCGTGAGCGCGAGCGCCAGAGGCAGCGGGAGCGAGAGATCCGTGAGGTGGAACGACGGAGGCATTCTGGGTAAGGATGCCCAGCTGGATGCAGCTGGTGACAATTCGCCTTACCCTAACTGAAGACCAGCCCTAACCAGCAGAGGGTAACTTTGTGGGGGTGAAAATAAGTGATGTCCAGTTGGCGTGAAGGTGTGGCTTTGGCCTTTATCGCTGCAAAATCCACGGGTGTACATGAGGCGGTTAATCGAAGCTCGTCAGAAGCTCTTTGCCGAAATTAGGTCTTCCCTCGAGACCCCTGGCATCGTAACAAAGTCGTCTGAACCCGCAGGGAGAGAGACCGGGACCGCGATGGGCGCGCTGAGCGTGAGCGCATCCGCCTTTTCCGCGAGAGGGAGGAGCGTGAGCGGCTGATGCGCAAGCGGAGCTGGCTGGAGGTGGAGAAGCAGCGGCTGGATGCCGACCGCATGGAGCGGGAGTTCCTGGAGCGGGAGCGCATGCGGGTGGAGTACGAGCGGCGGCGTGAGCAGGAGCGCATCCACCGGGAGCGTGAGGAGCTGCGGCGGCAGCAGGAGCAGCTGCGCTTCGAGCAGGACCGGCGCCCCCTGAAGAGGCCCTACGACCTGGACAGGTGCTTACCTGGCCGTGCGGGGGTCGCCCCCTACCTACCTGTCCGGGGTGTGCATGCTAACAACGCTATCTGTTGCCGTCAGGAAAGACGACTGGCAGGACAAGAGGCTCGCCATGGATGACCGCTATGGGCGCTCAGACTTCGGACGCCCGGACCGCTATCAGGACTTCGACCACAGGGATCGAGGCCGTTACCACGATGACATCCTCATGGACAGGTACGCCGTTGTGAAAGCTTTACTGATGTCAGCCGGTTTTGCTGTTCTGCTTTTCCCGTACTGTTTTATTGTATCTCAGATAGCAGGCTGATAAAACAATGAAATAACACATAGCCGTGGAAGCTCATCCTGAAGGAGGTTTTCGGTATCACTGTTATCTTTGATTGGCTCTCGGCCTTCCTCTCGTCAGCTCACTGTTCCAAACATTTAATGTAGTAACAGAAGTGTGTTGCTGATATGACATTTGTGCTTCCAGGAGGGATACATCACGGGGCATGATGGGTGACCGAGACGGTCACTTTGACCGCGGTGACAGGCATGGCAGGGACTCTCGCGACACCTGGGGCTATGACAAGAGGGGCCTCAATCCGAGGTTAGCGCCCGTTGACCTGTAACCTCATGCCTGTGATTTATTGATTTTTTTAATTTGATACACTTACATTTCTTGCCTTGCTTGGTTCTTGCACAAAGTCAGCCGCTTTATGTAATGTTATTAAATCAATGACCAAATTTGAAAGGTCTTGTAGACACCTTCATGATATATTTACATTTAGAAGTGACGGGCACAAAAACTGAAAAATAAGGGAAATGGTGGCTTAGCCGACTTGTTCATGGGACCTTCCATTTTTTTCTGTTCTTGTCTGCCCCTATTCTGCTTGTCTACACATGCACTTTGGAAATGTTTGTTGCTGTCAGTCGTATCACTAAGTCCTGAGAAGGTTGTGGTACATCAATTGAAAAGAAGCGGATTTTCATTCTTGTTTTTGGATTTTGAGTTTTGTTTTTTGAGTCTGTCATTCCTGTGAATTGAAAAAAGTCAAAGGCATCTTTGTCTGCGGGCATTACTGTGTCTTACAGGGACGGGCGTGATTGGGACTCTGGAAGGAAGATGGACGGGGACAGAGGTTGGCAGAGTAAGAAACTTTGTCAAAGTTACCTTCTCAAGGAATACTATGCTTAAGCTTGAGTAGACAATTTTAGCATCAATCTGTTGTGGGATGTCTTCAGGGTAAAATCTGAAACACCATAGCAAAGGGTGTTTGGGTAGTAGGTGCCTAACCCTAAAACACAATAGTAACAGGAAGGAAATTCTGAGCTGCTTGCCTTCTGCAAAGCATTGGTTTTTACTCAAGTCGATGTTAGGAGTGTGCCCGTGACCTGGCCTTTTCTCATAGGTGATCGAGGCATGCCTGGACAGAGTCACATGGGTCGAGGGGGCATGCCAGGGTAAGTATCGGAATGAGAATTGTGTCATAGCTGATGGTGACGCTGTTTTCCTGGATGGAGTGCTGCCGGAATATATGTCGTGTCAGTTCACCTGCAGACCTCCGTTTAGGTAGAGGTGCCCACAAGTCATGTAGCCTAACGGTTTAATGAAAACAGGCCTACACAAATTAGTTTGCTCACTATGTGCCGTGTATGACAGCAAGGACCTCTTGCCTGTGTGGAATGTGGTTTCCCTGGTCTCCTCTGAAACTCGTGTCTCTCGTTCTGCAGCCGTGGAGGCTACATGCAGGGCGGAGCCTCGCAGAGTTTGTCTGGTGCCTTAAACCGGCCCAACCAGATGATGCAGGGCAGCGGAATGCAGGGAGGGGCATTTGGTCGACGTTACTAAGCTTTTTTTTTTTTTTTTTTTTTTTTGGTTTTCTATCCCTGTTCAGATGTCAGTGTTTCTTTGGCTGCGTAAATATTGCTTCTTGCTTTGTCAACTCACCCCTCCCCCCCAAGAACAAGCCAATGACCAACGTTGTATCAAACCGTTTGATTTTTTTATGCTTTTTTCTTCCCATTCCAAATGTCTTTGTTTTAAAACAAAATGATCTGAAACTTTTTTTTCCTCCTTGTCTTTTAAATGATCAGCGTTGGAAGTAAAATCTTGGTGAGGAATGCTCAGGAACTTTTCACGGTGCATACGTCTGCTGCAGCCTGTGATTTGTGAATTTTAAGGATATTACGAAACAGTTTTGGACATCTCAATAAACTTTGATTGTAACTGTCTCACCTTTTGTATAGGCCCGTTGTCTTTTTCAAAGCATGGTCCACAGCAGTGAGGTCTCCTTTGTTCAACAGTGTAGTTTCCTTATCTCACCACATGGTGTCACCGTCAGTGCACGATTTTGGCTGTTTTGCTGTGAAATGGACCTGCTCTGTTAATAAAGAGATTACCGTGTGCAGTTATAGCTAGTTGGAACCGACTGGTTTATTGGCTTTCTGACTGTCTGGAGTAGATGTGTGTAGTCAAGTGACAAATGAGGCTTCAAAACCTGTGTTGGGTGGGAGTATCCTGACCTACCAATCAAATCTGGTGTTAAATGAGCCTTCAAAACCCACAAGCTCAAGTATCTCAAACCAATCAATCAATGAGGCTTCAAAACCTACTCCCACCACAGGTTTTGAAGCATCACCTCTCCCATAATTAGTTTTGGCTGCCAATGAACTCATGTTCAGCAGAAAAGGGTGGAAAGCACTGCACCATAAACCAAACGTGAGAATGACAGGTACAGCCTGACTGTGAGGATATCATGACTGCATATTTCCCGCTTTAATTTTTGGCATTGTCTGCATATTTTTTCACTTTTGTCTGAGTAAGGTTTTCACATTCCCAAGCAATGTTGAAAGGATTGTCCATTTGGTGATAGTGTTGTAGTAACTGACCAGCCTAGCCTGTTTTGATGCATATGATGTGTTTTCAGTGTTTAGGTTCTTTTACATAGGTATGTTAGTGTGTTGCGAATTGCTGTGACAATTGCATTGAGAGTTTGAGAATTCTGGTGTGAGAAATGTGTGAAAGCGGTTGCTAAGAAAAGTTGATCGTTTGTCCAGTGTGGCCCTGAAGGGTCTGAGTTTCATGCTTTATTGCAACACAAGTCAGGAAGCTACAGCACTGATTTTAGCTGTTAAAACTATTTGGTAATTAGCAGCAAACTGCTCTTACTTTGGCTGATAAGTCAAACCCCCTGGGGAGATACTGTAGATGAGCCCAATAGAATAAAAAGTTGGCCAGTTGTGTAACTGCCTGTGATGTGTGCATGTACAGTATGCAAGCCACTGTACTGAGTTTGAGACTACGAGTTTGTAGTGAAAATACTGACACTAAATAGCCATCATTTGTGATTAAGGCCAATCTGATCATTTTAAGGGGGGGTTGCTACTGTATTTCTAAAAGCGATCAAACAAACATAGCCTTGTGTGGTCTTAGGAACCTTTGATTCTTCATGTAGATGGTCATACCTTATTTGTAAATGTTTAACTTTTTAATACACTGTAAACTAAAGAAGCCTCAGTTCTTATATGCTGCTTTTTAAAGAATGAGGTCATCATTTGTTCTGCAATGACCACATTAACTTGCCTGTACGTTTCATTATCCCAGAAATTGTCATTAACCATGTTCTATAGAATACATATGACAAAATATATGTATGTGAAATATCACATAGACTTCTAAACTGACAACTCTTGTGCCTACGAACCAGAAGCTTATCTTTCACCTGGGTGTGGTTAAATAAAAAGGTTATATTTTACCCGAGTGTAGCTCAGTTACGCCTGAGAACATGGTGACCATCTAATTACAGAATTGGTGCAGACGCAGGGCTGGGGGGGGGTTCAACATTGGGAGGGCACAACTACAAATCAATTTAGATTCCCAGTTTTCTCTGGGGGGCACAAAAGTACCTTACTGTATCTGTCCCCATTGTTGATTTCCTTGATATGTCTTTGAATGTGGACAAATTCTCTAACTGGATGGTCATAATGTTCCCAAGTGTCAGGTGTCTCTAAAATGCCTTTAGTGTGATACCATGCGTCCTGCAGTGGACTGGCATTCCCTCTGGAGTGTGCCCTGCCCAGTGCCCTCTAATCCCTAGGGTATCAAGGGTAGTCAGGAATTTCAGGATCACTGAGACGGTGACTGGATAGGCAGGTACAGATGATGCACTTGACTTCAGAAATCATGGTGGCTCCATTCGCCATTGTCTTTTTATAAAGGTGGGGTATTGAGTAGCCCTATCCTGCAATAAATGAATTTTGCATTCCAATCAAAGTATTTCTGACAGAATCATGACCTTGGTGGGGCAGGAAGCCAATCGATTCATGACATGCCTGTATGGCAAATCACATTTACATTAACAGTCAGGCATGGGGTGGGACTAATTTTCAGTCCGGGCGTTTTGTGCCCAAGACCAGCCCAATTTTTCGTTGTTCTGGGGAAACTTTGAAAAATTATGCCGCAGTTCAAGTCTTATCTTTGTTATATCCTGACAGAGGCATCTGAAGACAATGTGGCTTTAACAGGTTTATTTCAGCGCTTGCAATTTACACTAACAGACCTAGTTAGCACTGACCGTGGACACTGGGAATTTACTCTCTACGGTGGTCACACACGCAAAACAGATTAATATTAGCACCCTCTCTGGCGAACTACTCCCAGTACTGGTTACAAGAAATAATGAAATATTTCTCACGATACTACATCTCAATAAATTTATTACTGACATTTCATGAAGAAAATAAATAATGAATTGCATATTGAACTGTTTAAGCAAAGAAATTTCATTGAAATCTATGAACAGGCCATTTGCATGGTTGAAAAGTACTGTAAATACAAAAGTCAAATATAAAAAGAAAATGAGTTATAATCTATAAAAGTTTGAGAACAAAAAATAGACTTCATGCACTGTGGAATTTTTAACAATATATGTCCAATGAAAAAATTATATGGAAATGAAACCTCAGTGTATATTGCACTCCTATAAAAGAAAAATTCCATTTTCCAAGCCGCATTATTAATACATGAACAACATGTAGATGCTTTAACTGAGGACGAGCAAAATAATCAAACATCTCTGTATCCTCATCTACAGTAACATTCTCATGTAGCTTAGGGATCTTCTGCTGGGATGCTGTTGTCTCAATCAATGTCTGTATCCCTCTTTTTTTGCCCCTGCCTCAGCATCATACAGATGTTTTAAATGCCATTAAATTTATTCCGAAGGCTATGAGCATTAAGCAGTAAACAGGATAATTTCATGGAAACAGCTAGCCAGAGCAGCTATTGATTAAACAATTGTTACCTATTATTTATATGTTAATTTATTTAAAAGCATTTTAATTTAAAGGACATTGAGTTTACTTGTCTTTGAAATATGCTACATAAATCAAGTTGAGTGCAACATGACTTTAATTCAGATGTTACTTGTGCTGCTCCCTCCTCTCTACCTGTCAGCACTCATGGCTTCCTCATGGCTTGTTCCTGGCCCTGGTTTAACCTCACCCTCAATAGGGGATTTATTTTTTATGCTTAGAAGCTACAAAGCGTTTAAAGGGGTTATTTTATTGAATTCAAAGTCATGCTTTAAAATTCTATTAACTAGGCAGATTGGCAACATATTGTCACAACTACCAGCCACATCATCGTCTTTACCTATGGTTACAAATTGTTGTTGTTGTATCAGCATCATCTTCAAACACCATTTTTTCAAGTCTGACTTTTTCAGCCCCGCCTGGTCTCTTCCTACCCTCCCACCAGTCCACTGGGAGTTCTCCTGAGTCTCCCGGCTGGCCACTATTGAATTTGCTCTGCTGTTGTAGCTGCTAGAGGAGGCTTCTTTGATGAACCAGAGATAGGACCAATTTTCTTGCTAATGAAGGTATATGAGGGACGCTGAACTTCAA
This sequence comes from Gymnarchus niloticus, assembly GCA_009936485.2. NCBI lineage: Eukaryota > Metazoa > Chordata > Actinopteri > Osteoglossiformes > Gymnarchidae > Gymnarchus > Gymnarchus niloticus. The sequence goes on along the minus strand of JAACJT020000028.1, from coordinate 1,406,198 downwards.
TGTATTATTTTTTAGCAATGAATATTTAGTGTCTGGAATTTTTTGTAAAAATTCTTTATAAAATATATAAACAAATTTATATATTTAATTTATATATTTTATATGTTTAAAAAATACTTTATAACATTGTATAATATTAAGTCAGCATCCAACGCCCAACCGTCACTGTGAAAAATAAAATAATTTTATTATTGTCCACCAGGTGGCGACTCGTGTTCATGTTTTCGCTAACAAAAGCAATAAACCATCAGTGTCACTGTTCAAAGGGAGAACATTTACATTGTGGAACTGAAATCTAAAGGATTTTTGACTGAATGAAGCATTGTGGTTCTCCAATTGTTCATACTTAAAGTTGTTTCATTACCATTGTGCTGCAAATCATTTTTTTGTTAGCCAGTTGATTCATTTCTCTTGGCGTTGTCATTGTGCAACATCTAAGGAAAATGTGTGTTACTTGTTTGAGTAAACTACAAAAAAAATCTTAAAGTACAATTATGGTTTAAGGTGGCATACAACATATGCATATGAACTGAGTCTCTTGCTGACATAATTTTGAATGCAATAGTTTTGTGTGTTGGAAATCTTTCTATAATTTTACAATTTTTAAACTCCACCACCACACTCTCATTTTCAAGATAAATCTTAATAGCAAAGCAATGCATCAGAAAGCAACTTTCAAAGTCACTGATTAGACAAAATAAACTTTTAAGCATGGAATCAAATGCAATAAATAATTTAGTCCTCCAGAGAACTAGAAGAAAAAAGTTCTTCAAACTGAATGTAAACATCTGTGATGTGTTACTAGAAAGGAAATGAATACTTGTCTGAAATTAAAGCATGTTAGAATATAGAATATATTTAAGGTATATTGCTTCAAGTCAGATTGCATCTGCTGATCATACTGGTTTTTTGGCTAATGGTAACAAAGTTAGTCATGTATATAGGCAATGCTTTCATCCCACTAGAATATACAGTCCCCTGCATTCCGGGTTTAAATTTGTCCCATAGTAACCTTCTCTCGAGCATGGCTCCTTATAAGAGGGTGGGCTATATGATGTCACTACTTGAGATCAGGCCGTTCCTTCTCAGCCAATCACTCTGTGCCAGGGCATCTGGGGGAGGTGATCAGTTGAAGCATGGAAAAAAGACTTGGAGTCACGTGCCTACAGGAAAATATAGAAATGAGTTTCCCTCTGCAGTAGAATGTCACAACTGCTTGTGTCACATATCACATGAGAAGGAGCCTCACACTTTAGACTATATGGCTAAAAGGCTTCACAAACTCATCTTAGAGTCAGTAGAGTCTCAGTCTTGGCCATTGACTCTAAATAATATACAATTTTAGTTTATTCCATTGTCCACAGGTTAGTCTGAAGCAAATAAAACCAAATCCTAAGGAAAAATGCATATAATGTGAGGCAGATTGATCTGTTCTCAACATGCATAAAAGTGATTGACTAAAAGCACCAGTTCTATCATTTGTCTTTCCTCAGTGTAGAGTTCATTCATGTGACTATTTGTGCTTATGTCAAGCAACAAAATGTCATCCATACATTTTATCACAAAGATGGCATAAGATAAGCAGAGATAAGCCTGCATCCCTCTTAGGATATTCCCCTACCTTCTACTGCAGAAGCAGCTGAAACATGGATGCATGGATGGATGGGTAGGTTCAATACCCATCGAAATGTGGTTCCTGACAGCTGTGATGAGTCTGAATGAGTGTGGAGGGGTCTTGTCCTCCAATGGGATTTGAGGGAAGTGGTGATGTCACTCATTCCTGTCCAAAGAGAGTTCAGGTACACATCTGGCAAAACAAGGCGGAGGAAGCAAAGCCATGAACTTTGTCTGTTACGGACTTATGGTTTCACTGCTATATTCAGGGGGACCTCATGCAGGTAAAGCATCTCTTCTTCATCCCGTCTTTGAAACCAGCCAACGCTTTCGAAGGCTGTAACTGACATTCCAGCTACCATTTTTCATATTCCTTTCAGTTTGGAAACAGATGCCAGTAACAACACGCTTTGACCTGCCTGATCCGGAATGCAGTGATGCATGCAAGGGCGCAGAGTTAGACACGCTACACAGATGCAAAATGTAGTTTTCAGTATTTTTTTAATTGATCCAATGGAACCATAGAAAAGCTGGCCTTTTCAAGTTAACTCAGACCACATTTTGTTGCCAGCAATGTAATTAATTATTTTCTTGGAATGGAAGCTGCTCTGAGCAGAAAAATATAAATCATATTTTTATTGTATTTTGAAACTGTTGATTGGACAAATGACCCATGGTGGGTGGGAGGTCCCAGAACTACAAATCATTTCTGGCATGTTGAAGCCTCATTTAGTGATTGTTTAGTTCAGGATACTCCCACCCACCACAGGTTTTGAAGCCTCATTTGTCCCATCACTAGTTGAAATGTCATTTTGCAGCTCTTTCCTTTTCCCACTTTTACTCGTCCACCAATGAGGACACACTTTTGATGCTGCTCACTTGTTCTGGTATTATACCAATAAAAAATGTAAAAACAAAATCATTAAGACCTTCAATATAATTGTTAAAACTCAAAGGAAGTCAAACCGTTAAACTTCTTCACTTATTTATATGATGCTTGACTTATTACCACAAATGCCATACTGTGTGTTTTTGGAAATTAAACTTCCGTGTGCATGATGTGTTTAGATAAATTTCAAATAAAGCGTAGGGCTATTCTCTCAACCATGCTGCCTAAACAAGACCGGTCAGCCTGAAGGACATGAATGTGAATATGGTCTTGACACAATTGTTTTGCAGGAGCTTTGACTGCCATCAGCCCATTCATAAGCCACTATGAAGAGCTGTCTTACGACCGAGAACTGGTACACAGGCAACATGAGCGGTCGAGGAGAGAAGCATGCTCTCAGAGCCATGTGGTGCAGCTGGACTTCAGAGCCTTTCACAGGTACCCTATCATCATCTTCATTCTAGTTTTTCAAGGTTTCTGCACATTTCCTATATGTCACTTGACTTTTAGAGCCTTCCTCTTACGCCTGAAGAGAGACACGTCGGGCTTTACGGACAACTTTAAGATTCACCTGAAGAACGTATCGAGGGAGGCAGACCTCTCTCACATCTATTCAGGACGACTGGAAGGTATTGCCAGTTCTCTTTTAATAAATACCATCCATCTTCTAACCACTTATCCTGGTCACAGTCAGGGTGCCTGGAGCCTCAGACACAATGGGGGACAAGGCTGGGGTACACCTGGAATGGAATTCCAGTCCATTACAGGGCACATGCATGCATACACTCACACACAATCATATCATACACTATGGGCAATTTACAGACACTAATTAGCCTAGCTGAATGTCTTTGGACAGCAAGAAGTAACTTGAATACCCAGAGGAAACCTATCAGACACAGGGAGAACATACTTTCACAGCAAACTCCACCCACATAGAGTGGAGGTGTAAGGCAACAGGGCTACCCACGGAGTCACCTTCTCATTAAAGGTCTTATATTTGCAGCTGTTTGTAATAGGGGTGCAGTGTTCGTTGGGTTGCATTTCACCTGACTGTCGAACCTATGTTATCTATGACAGATGAAGATGGCTCTTCATGCCATGGTTCCCTAATTGAAGGCCAATTCGAGGGCGTCATCTATACAGGAAACAGAACCTACTATGTGGAGCCGCTTCACAGATATTCTGCTGCCCAATCAACACACCACTCAGTCATCTACCGTGAAGAGGACATCGGTAAGAGGTGGACCCATAGTAAAATCTCAGTCTGTCCAATTATGAACGCAGGCATTCTTAATCTCACCCTGAAGCTTATCTGACATATATTCAATCCAGCTGATGATCCACTGCAGGGTCTCCGTAAATCTGGAGCCTATCCTAGGAAGCCTAGTGAATGAGGCAGGTGACACCCTGGATGGAATGACACATACGATGGGCAATTTAGAGATACCAGTCTGCCTAACAGCATGTTTTTGGACTGTGGGAAGAAACCAGATCACCTGGAGGAAACTCATGCTAGCCAAAGGAGAGCATAGAAACTCCACACATACTGTATAGAGCTGGGAACGAGAAATGAACACCTATCCTGCAGATGTTAGGCCATGATGCTATGCTCTGTGTCTCTGTCGTTGTACCCTTTGATATGAGAAATCAATGATCAGTTACTAAAAGGTAGACAGGCCCAACAACATAGCATGACTGGAGTGAAGTCAGACTGGCAGAGTGCCATTTAGCTGTTGGTGGGAATTACCTTTCAGCTTTTCATGTGAATATTTTGAGAGTTGCTCAAATCCACATCTAAGTAAAATACAAATATGATATGGTGGTTCCTCTACTAACTGTAAGCTATGACTCCAGCAGTGTACAGTAGTGAAGCCCTCTCGAGCTGAAGCACACCGACCTGGCATTATCTGCCGGAGAGGCCCTCCTGATTCCAGGAAATCCTCTCCTGGAAGTGTGCTATTAACAATGGAGCCGAAACATGGCTAGCTCACCCCCCCCCATCCCTTTGAGTTAGTTTTGTGAATCCATAGGCAAACAAGTGAACTTTATGACTCCAAAGAGGCTTCGAAATTATGTGAGCACACCAAGCTTATTCAATCGGAACTACACAATGGATCTCAATTCATTGCAAAAAGGCCAACCTTGAACTGAATTATTGGCCTACCGCGGTGTTTTTGTATAACTTTCAGTTCTAATCTTGGACATTTTGTTATTCTTTGTTCACTTTTTCTAGAAATGTTTTGCAATTATCACAATCTCTAAGTCAACACTGGGACTCTTCAGGTTTTGCGTCCCTTTGTCTTGTATTGCTCCAGGCAGCACTGCTAGCGAATGCTGTTGCGAAATCAAACACATGCACAGCTGTCAAAATGTAGACACGTACTCCCAACTTCCTGTGCTTGGACAAGCGTACATAGACTCACAGAAATTGGCATGCATCTGTCGCATGAAAACATGCAGCGTCAGTTAATCTGCTCTTTGGAAACAAATGCCCGTTCAAGTGTGAGCCCCCCATGAGAAATGTTGTCATGGCAGTTTATTCTTGAATTCCCACTATGAGTATGCTTCTGCGATTGTTTTCACGGTAAGTGATGTTTGGATTGTGGATTCGGCTGCATTGCAGTAATAGGGACCTCGGGCCATTTTTGGTGTGATCTAGGAACAAATCAAAAGTTTCCAAGTTGATACAATTGTCTCTAAGCGTTCCGTTTGGGTAGAGCAACTGAGGACTTCCAGCTTGAATGGTTGCTGAATGGTTATCGCATAAACGTCAGGAAAGATAAAATTTGTATAGGCAAATGTAGGCAAATCTAAAGTATATTTCCAAAACTTAAATTAAACAAAGTCAAAGATTTACTTAAGATCAGTCCTGAGACTCTACGGCACAGTGCACAACGGACCTGACTTCCTGATTATAACATTCCTTTGCTGTTCAGTAAGCATGCTGAGGCGGGATGGGGTCAGATCCAAGCTGTCTGCTGAAAACAGGGGGTACATCTCCTCCTGGGGGGCCAAGTTAAACAATACCAGAGTGAGGCCCCCTGGAGTCTGTCCTCTGTAGGTGCTTCCGGTCATGTGAATGCCCTTTCAAAGTCACACTAACTGCCTAAGGGTAACTAGCGTGCATTCCATTTATTGGCCCCTCTGTTTGCCTTGAAGGAAGAGGTTCAAGGCTCAGGAAAATCTTCAGAACAACACTTCATTAACAATATGCTGAACATAGAAGAATTGATTATTTTCGATGCAAAAGAAAGAACTGACAGTGACAATGTATTCAGGTAATTTGACAATACAGAAGTAGAACAACCACACGGTGCAAAAATAATTGCCTGACAGTAATGTACTGTAAAGCATGGTGAAAAACAATAGTGCAACGCAACGGTGAGTATGACAGTACTAAGTGCAAGACAACAGCAGTAAGTACAACACAACTGTAAGCCTAACAACAGTACGTACAGCATTAAGTGACTATGGAGGAGGCAGAAGTCATGGGGGGGTGCAGCTTTGGTTGAATACTTTGTTTATTTGGGCGGTACGTGAGTCAGCATTTAATACTGTGGAAGGCAAGTAATTTAAGTCATAAGGGAGAACTGGCCCATAGAGGTTAAAATGGTTAAGGCTACGTTTTGGAATGCTGGCATACCAAGGAGAGGAATAAGGTTAAGTGTAATGAAAGAGTAACGTGACAATGACCAAAAATAAGGACACTGTCCTGCAGTGTAAGATGGCTCAGTCATGACAGTTAGCCTCCTAACATGTTCAGTGAATCCACATGACAGTAATGGCTTCCTAGGATATGTCCAATTTGTAAGCTATGACCTAAGATGAGGACGTGCAATAAGCTTACCTCATAGAGAATGTCTGAAATTATGTTTTTATTTCACAATATTGATGACTTTAGTAGTCAATCAGGCAAACTTGTGTTACTACTTCTACCTCAAATGTGTCTGTACTTTCTAAAAATTAACATACTGTACGGTGGTCTGAGAAAGTTCACTAAGAAAGGTTATTGTAATTGTTTCCTTGCCTCTTGGCGGACATATTCACCAGCAGAAGGGTGATTTGTAATATTCAATATACGGACACTTCTGGAAATAATTCCCTGTGTAGGGCAACAGCCTGCATTTGCCCCTGCATTCTTTTTGCAGCATTAAACTCACAGTAGCATCCCATTGGTTGGTCGCAGGCCAGCATGGTGGTATGATCCAATCACACCCCTCCTCCCCCTCCATGGTGAACAGGGCAGCCTCCTGAATGGCTACATTTCACCATTTTTCTCAGCATCTGGAAAATTATCAGCTGTTGTTGTTCCAAGTATTTTTTTAGGATGGACAATAAGTCCTGCTCTATTTATTTAGCTGCACATGGGAAGCCGCTGTTGGAGAGCAGGGCTCTGCAGTGATGTCCAGTGAACGCTGCTAACTAACTGGTTAATATAGACCACATGGCTGTAGGTGGATCTGGATGATGCTTTTAATTCCTTACATTCAAAAGTATTGATCCAGCTATGCATATTTGGCAGCTGCCCTTAGACAAAGACTAATATTTTGGTGAGTTTTAAGATCTCCTAAAGCTGTGGAGCAGTTGCAGGCTTTGATACTGAAGGCAGGTGATTAATTGCTACTATGGTATATTTTTAGCGTTTTCAATGCTCTGCTGGTCTGACCTATTCGGTGTGCTTCCTTCAAGATGCACAAGAAAAAGCAGTGGGAAAATGATGACGATGACAACAATGATGGTGATATTCTGCAGGATCTATGTATAGTATTTATTAATATTGTCATGTTATTAGTTTTGGTAATTTCTCTGATGGCAACAGGACTGTTACTAAGACTTGATAAAGATGGCTGTGAAATTGCCCAATTCTCATGTACAGCTTGTGTGATAAGCTGTTGGAGACTCAACAATATGAAGACGTTAATGGCGACAGTCCAAAAGACAACCTAATGTCTTCCCCAGATCAATATTGTCTGGAGTAGATTAGCGGCCACGGTGAGCTGGGAGCGGTCCATGCCGGGAGATGTTAAAAGAGGAAATTGCTCTGACCTTGTGATTCTCACACACATTTATTTTTGAAATGTAAACAATAGTCGACAAATGGGCAGACATTATCTCATGCTATGGGTGGGAAAACTGCTTTGGGGGGGGGTAATTTGACATTTATGTTTTATTGTGTTGTTAGTTTATCGTTTACAAGGGTATGTTTTTCCGTTCAGTGTTAATTTATCAGTATGCATCTGCTGACTATTTTGATTCCTGTTTTAAATGCTTGCGCTCTTTCAGCCATCTCTTACAGGTGGACTTTGCCATCCGGTGCACCATCTCATAGCATCATTCTGAGAGATGCACAGTGAAATAATAATAATAATGACTTAGATTAATATAGTGCCCTTCACAAACCCAAGGTCACTTTACGAGGGGGTGGGCGGATATGGCTAAGCAGTTGAGTAAGAGAAATGTTCATGAAAGAGGAAAGTCTTTCATTCAGATTTAAACGTAGAAAAGGAGGAGCAGCATGGAGAGTATGAGGAAGAGAATTCCAGAGTTTGTAGGCCGAGGTACTGAAGAACTTGTCTCCCATAGTGGGAAGTCTGGTGCAAGGGACAGAGAGTAGATCACGTCTGGATGACCCGAGAGAGCGATGGGTAGAGTAAAGACTTAGCAGTTCACTGAGATAAAGGGCAAAGGTCATGGTGGATGACGTGACAGGGTGTACTGGTCTCTGCTCCCTCTGCTCTCTTCAGTCATTCACCTTTTCTCCCCGATTTTGCAGCTTGTTGAATGCTGCCTGTTGCAAGTCATGTTTAAATGCATTGTTGAGCACCTGCTTCATTTTCATTAACACACAACACTGCACAGAATTATGATCTGAAGATTATTAAGTATTCACATAAAATATTAGCTAACTGCTACCATCCATCCATCCATCCATCCATCCATCCATCCATCCATCCATCTTCCGATCAGGGTCCTGAGGGGCTTGGAGCTTATCCACAGCTGCATGAGGCATAGGAGAAGTGTATACACAGAATGGGATGCCAGTCCTTTGAAGGGCCTACAAACATACGCTACGAGCACCACCTGGCTACCTGTTATCATTAAAGATCATATATTGTTTTTTGGAATTATGTGCCAGAAAAAATAGGCTAAATTGCTTCAGGAATTCATGAAATCCATCCATCTTCCAACTATTTATCCAGTACAGGGCTACAGTGAACCTGGAGCCTATCCAAGACTGCATAGGCCAATAAGGCTGAGTTCACCGTGAATGGGATGCCAACATGGGCGTTGCTTGGGCCGAACAACCAGGTTTAAGCTCCGAATGTTGTTAACGAAGCCCTGAAACTTTTCAGTGATCACCACCACGATGGACATGGAACAATTACTCATTGCCAGCACATTCACAAATGACTCGTCGGCAACTGCCTCCCCCGTCACAGAAATCCATGGTCTTCTCAGCTGAGCCCAGGACCTTACCTGATTCTAGAACTATCCTTGGATGCCTGTCCGTTGCAAGCCACAGACAATCACACACTACAGACAGAAGGTGACACGATGAGACTGCCAGTCGTGTTGTAGGTGCTATCTGGATGGCTGCTGTGCTCCTTCAGTCAGCTGACTGTAGCTATTCTTGGCAGTCACATGACTTTGTGGATATTATTCGCCTCATCGTATTCAGACTACTTGCTTGGTAAAGGACCAGTTGGCATGACTCACACGTGGTTTATTTATCGGCTTAATGGAGCATAACGAAACAATGGATCCCAGTGACTATAGCACTTCATTAATCAGAATGCACTTTTGAAGAACTTTTAACTAAGTTTGTTGATTAATTTATTATACATTTTGATGGGTTGAATGGTCGGTGGCTGAGTGGTTGTCGTTTTGGAATCTGCCCGTGCTGTCAGGGAAATAAAAATCCTTTGATGGGATTACCTGATCATTCAGTAGATTCAGGTACTCAGCTGACTTCACTTTATTGCTGCATTACATTGCTGAGCCTAGACCAGACTATTGACTTTTAAGTAATGTACTTACTTATTTAAATTCAACAACTTTTTTTGGCCAGGCAGTGTATAACCCCAGTTCTCTGCTCTCTCTACTGGCTTTCAGTCACTTCAAAGTTCTTTTTTCATCTATAAAGCACTTCAGGGTCAAGTACCTGCCTACTTGACTGAAAAGATTAGTGCCTGTACTTTAAATCATTCACTTAGGTCACAAAACTCAAATATCCTCCTTATCCCTCATATAAATAAAATTACTGTTGGCATCAAAGCCTTCAGTTACTGGGCCCCTAGATTATGGAACAGCCTTTCAGCCTATGTATGGAACGCTGAGTCAGTCTCAGTAATTAAATCATGACTGAAGACCTACTTTAGTCTAGCTTACCCAAACCTTATTACGTAACACATTGTAATTTTGGCTACTATCAGTGCTGCTGCACGTGGTGATCCTCTGTATTTCCTAGCTAGGCATAAACATCCATTCTGACCTTCCATGCTTTCTTTTCCTCCCCACATGTCTGGATGGTGCACTCTCCAATTTGGAAATGGTATTAATCCCAAGGGTCCAAGTGCAACATCATTAATGTGGTCTGCAAACAAAATCTTATGAGGATCAGAATGATGAACCCCCTCCCAGATGATGGACCTGACTCTTTGAATATATACAGTATTGTTCATAACTGTGTCTTTGTTCTCTAATATGGTAGCATACCCAAGGGGTGCACAGCCAGTTGATCTTGGACCCCAGAGGTTTTTTCTCCTTGCTGAGGAGTTTGTGGCTCCTATCCTCTGTTGTCTTCTGACCCTTTCCTTTTTCATCACTGTTCATTATAATTACAACACTCTGCTGTTAAGTGCCTTGGGGTAACTGTGTTGTGAAAGGCACTATAAAAATAAACTGAATTGAACTGAAGTTGCTCTGTAATTTAAAACTGTGGCAAAATGACATCTCTAAACTTCCCATGTGTTTATGTGTCTTGTGATGGACTGGCATCCCATCCAAGGTCACCCCCTGCTGTTGCCAGGTGCATTGTGACCCTCTTCTGGATAAGTGGATGAAATATGGATGGAAAACTCTTGGAATATAATTCACAGAAAATTTAATTATAAAATGATAATAGGAGGTCAGTGACTAAACAGATGATTTTTGCAGGTTTTTTGTAGTGAATCTGAATACTGTAATGGTATAAAAGCTGTATTAAAATATAATAAGAATACTTCTTACCACCATTAGGACTTCTGCAGACATTATGAGTTGAACAAAACAATTTAATGCCTTCTTTAGGACAATGTTTTGGTTTAGACAAAAATAGACTCCTTGTACTAGTGTGGTGTTTACTGATAGCCGGTCCCATGTGTAAGGTGTGGGGTGCTGGTGGTTAGGTCTTGTTCATTTAAGTGTTCATGTCTTGGTCTGCCCGGACAGATCTTTCTCCCTTGAGAAGAAGCTATGGTGGATTCTGTGCTGCAGAGCAGTTGAAGCAAATTGTCCAAAGTCTCAGAGAGAAGGTCAGGTCACTGTGAGATTCCTTCTTATCAAATCCTTACTCACTCTACTTCCTCTACCTTCTCCAAAACCTTACTCGCCCTAGTTCCTCTACCTTCTCCATAATCTTACTCACCCTACTTCCTCTATCTTCTCCAAAACCTTACTCACCCTAATTCCTCTACCTTCTTCATACCTTCTTTTCCTATGAAAATGCAATAAAGGAGAATCAGTAGAGATTGAAAGTCCATATCCATGGCTTGGTTTTTATTGCCCACGTGAGACCATTAATATTGACCACATGTTTCTCTAAAAGTATCCAGTGGTCCTCACATGTTTTAAGTTCCCTCATTGACTGGGTCTGAACAATAGGTAGGCTATGTTTGTTATTCCAATGTGTCTAACAGGTGGTATTCAGTTGCGTGTGTTCCTTCTATCTGCATTGACATCTTGATCCTAGATGACTTATCAGGATTAAAATTGGGTGCCATTGTCAATAATTATTTGGCTAACATTAGGACCAGGATCTGTAAACAAAAGGTTACATACTTCGTAGGCGTATTAAGGGGCTATTTTAGTCACTGAATTGTATTACATAATGTATAGCTCCAGATAAGTTTTTATAATTAGTTTAGCAGAACCCACCAGCCCTCTTAAAATATGCCTCCTCTTTGTTGTCACTCCTCCGCATTCCAATCATAACCTTTCCTGGGAAATTTTGGATAATGGTGAATGATCTCGATGTTGTTGGAAATCCAGGGGGAGCCTTTGTCCAGGTCAAGGAGAACAGTGGACCACTTCAAAACCAGCTGTCACCTCCATCTTCACGTCGACTACCTCTACTTCAAGAAGTTCAGGAGTGTCGAAGCTGTGGTTGCCCAGGTGAAATTGAATTTCTCTTTCTTTTGACCCCAAATAACCCAGCCCGTTTTCAAAGTTTCCCCAGTTACACTTTTGGGTGCCACAGAGGATGGCATCGCTTCTCTTTATCACCTCATATGGTGTATATATGCATTTTTGAAAAGTCCTCATTTATCCTTTGCCATTAAGAACATTTTGGGGCTTTATATAACCCAGGAGTCCTCCTCTGCCTCCTTCTGTACGACCAGTTCATCACATCGGCCATGACAATATAACATTTATATATCAGAGATTAAAGCAGCTAATGTATCTACGGTTTTGTGAACATAAGTTGTTTCCCTCCTTGCTTCCTGAATGGTTTCTGTGGGAAGCCTGGAGGGGAGTGACAAAGGCTCTTCTCAATAGACGGATTTGTGGAGGGAGTTGTTTTGGGGCAAGGAACAACAAAAACACCCTTGGGGTTAGCGACAACAAAACAGGGAGTGAAAAAAAGCACAACAATATGCACGTGAGCACTTTTCTGAATGACTGTAAACAGGGCTGGTCACCTGATTTCCTGAGATGGAATTAGCACCCATCCACCTCCTATGCTGGAGTATAATGGTTCCTCTTCTTACCCTCGTGCTCGGAGCTTTGACCTCAGTGCAAAACAAAACGTAATCAGTGGAACGGCTTGATTTGCTCAAAATTTCAGACAGATGTACGTCTTGATTAAACGTACATTGATTAAAAAGGCTGTGTTTAGTATTCACACGATTTATTATCTAAAGTGTTCTGAACTGTATTACATGACTTAAAGAGCGTGTAAGGATCAGCTGACATGTCACAAAGAACTTCTGAAGTTTCAATGCATCCTATACCTTCAATGGGTCAGTTTAACCTGGTGCTGTGGAACACATCGTACTGCTAGTACTATCTGTTGATGTTAGCGTCATAAGATGATGTCAATGAATTGTCTTATGCCAATATCACTCCATTTTTGATTAACACAATATTGTTATTCTGTGCCAAAATACTATTTCTTTGTCAGACTGCCCTAATTGTCATTCATAGAGTAAGGGTCTTCCACGTTTGTCTTTTTTGTTGTGCATCAGAACATGAATTTTCAGATGTTGCCACATAAAAAATAAAAGCAAGATTTTCTTCCTATCCTGTTTGAAATTTCTCAGAATTATGTTTATTCCTGGCTTGAAACTCGTAATCTGTAATGAGAATTTTTGTTATTCTTTTAAACACATGGAAAGAGGTGAACTTTGCAAGATCTTTGCATTCGTACACATTATGATATATGCTTCAAAACTGATTTTCCCTGAGAAAGTAGAAATAACTGAACAGATTTCTGCTAATACTTGGCACTCTATTCCTGCTGTGAAATTACCGAATAGAATTCCATAAGCAACACTGCATTTGTTTTTCAGTCTCATCTGGTTTCTGGGTAAATTTACTCATTTATGCACTGTGCCGTCCATTTTTCTATTTATATATTACAAACGCCAAACTAAAAGGAACGCAGTGGTCTGTTTTGACATTGGAATCAGCGTCACGTTCACATTTTGTCATGGGAAAGCTTCCCATATAATTCCATCTTTATGAAGCTTTTATTGAAAATTCCATTCCATTCAGGGGTGCTAAATTTTCAGGTTAACAACAAAAGCAGTGGCTGATCCAGGGAATTAAGAACAATAGGCATTACACAGGTGAGCTTAGAAAGACCTGGACTAATTACTCTGCCTCTTTTAGCTACATTTTTGTAATCCTGAGATCCATGATGTTAGTAAAGAGTTTCATGCTTTCTGAACCAGGGTTATTACAGCTGTAGCGTATTCCCATGCCATCACACCCATTAATAATGTTGTGCTGTTGGTGAGGGATCTTGGAGGTTACTGCTGTTACCTCCCTGTTCTGAGTTCAAATCAATCAACGTATCGAATGTTGTGAAGTTGCTGCAAAGGGCATTGCTGAACGTTTTTCGAAGGGATTAAAAAAACAGGAAACCCAAAAAGCTGTGTCTCTCGGGATACAGCTGCCAGCCAGATTTTAGGGTACAGAGGGCGGCGCGGGGACTAAACAATCTGGGAGACAGAAGACAAGACATGTCAGAAATAAGCACTACATTTTTACATTTTTAATGCTAAGGTACTAAAGAATATAAATAGCCAAGTGGAATGCAAAACAACATGGCTGAGCTAAACAACCATTTTAAAAATGCCAAAACTAGTGATGTTTATTCCTATATTCTAGTACTAACTGTACTACTTAAGGGTAATTTGTATAGGCTTCCCCTAAGGAGTACGAAAGCCCTCAAATGTCACTTTGAAGCTGTACTAAACTTCTCCAGCCAAGGCAGGTGCCAGAACAGGAGGTCACTTTTCATTGCTGCCTTGTTTGTCAGCAAGTTCCTCTGTTTCTGGCTCAGTGCCCTGAAAGGTTCGACTCCCTCCAGCTGCCATTGGTCTGTAGCAACCTGGTGACCATGACAACCCAGATATTTGCGAGGTGCTGGCCAGATGGCCTGCTCTTTGCCTCAAGTCTCTCCTGAGCAGGCCTTGCGTCATTGCCTGATCTTTTCCCGTGATTGCAGAGCCAGGTGACCCTGAGTACTGGCTGTTGTACAGGGACCTTTGTAGTATGCAGTTGTGGCGGAATCTCTGCCAAGTAACGTTGGCTCAACGGCTGTGCAACTGAGCACTGGACAGTGATTTAGAAGAAATGTCTGCATTTGCTGAAGAGCTGGGATTTTGTATGTGGTTGTGAAAGTGTGGGTAGAATGTCAGGAAAGTGAACATCTTTGGCAGGGATGTGGGTAAAGTGTTCTTTTATCATAGTGTGAAGTAACTCATGACTTCTGAAGCCCGATTCGGACGTGAAAGCTGAAGTGTCCTTAGCTCAGCGTTCTACTAATGACAGAGAACCAGAGTGGACATGGCACTCCATCACAACATACATTTACTTCTCTACACACAAGCCACACATAATTAAGACATAACCAGGATCAGACATTAACAGAACTTTAATGACTCCTCCTCCTCCCTAAAATCAGAAGTACTACAAAGAAAACAATTGCAGTGTTTATGCTACCAAAGACTCTTTTTATTCCCATCAACATACATATGCAGTTATTCTACCACAACTAAGAAGCAGAATCTCAAATGAACTATAAATATACACATCCCATACTATCCATGCAACGATGTTACTATTAGCCTCTGTGGCAGTTTAACTTGGTAGCACAATGGTCCGGTCTGCTCATTGACTACAGCAGAATCCATGACGATCTCCCCTGTAGCTCCTAGTAAAAAAACTGCCTGTCCAACAGCAAATCTGCATGTTGCTCTGTAATGTGCCTTCTTACATTGCTTGATCTGCCTGCCAGTCTGTTTAAGATTTGGCTGCATTAGATCTAATCTTGATCCAAGAGGATATCCCATAAACAACATTTCCGGGGTCTGTTTAGCCATAGCATGGGTGGCATTTCAGGATACAAACACGAAATGGTCCAACTTTTGCTTGACTGTGAACTTATCGTTTGCCATAGCTTGGCGGGCTCATTTGTCACTGGGTGCCATGGGGCACATTTCCTCTGCTGTTGATCATGCAAACCCTGGTCTGCCTGGGACTTTAAGTTATTTAGTCTTCACCTTCCCACTCATGCGCTCTTTTGGTTTCTCAGATTGCCTTCTACATGAGAGTGGTGAATGATATCTACGGCAAAGCAGACTTTGATGGCATCAGACTGCTTAACTTCAAAGTGAAGTCCCTTAGTGTAAGGAATGGAGAGTATTTCATACCTACAGTGTTTGACAGTTCCTTGAGTACATGTACAGTTAAACTTCTAATGAGTTCTCAACATGTTTATGACATAAGAACATCATTTATTTACTGTCCACACAAATCTTCATAACACATGCTTGGGCACGGGGCTCCTGTTGCAGTCCAAAGACTATCTTTTGAGGGTCAGCTTGGAAAGCGTTACAGCGATCTGTCTTTCAGGTCATTACGGAGGAAGACGTCTCCAGTCCACTCTCCCAGAAATTTATCGGCCCTGAGGGACTACTGACCGTCTTTTCAGAAATGACCTGGGGTAACTACTGCCTGTCCTTCCTGCTGACCAACCGTGACTACAGTGGTGTCCTGGGACTGGCCTGGGAGGGTAGGCCAGGTGAGGGAACACTGGGGCTATGACACCACATTGTCCTTCTGCACTGAATTCTTCATGCTCTTTTATTTTGTGTAAGAATCGGAATATCATCACATGTTGTCTTAATTTCCATACCTGCATACACCTATTGAGAGGATTCTTACATCTTCTGTACTCTTAATAGACAACGTTTTGCTTTGTGATGGACCCTAGGCTCCACATGGATTGATGTTGCTCAGGATTTGATTTTTCCTTTGGGTTTGAACTGCATTTTGAAGAAGCATCATAAATTAAGTGTCCTTGGTCTCACCGACATTAATTTTATGATGCTAAAATCAGCTAAAATCATCCCTGCATCTGAGTAAAAGTTAAGTGTCCTTGGTCTGAAGGTCTGCTTAAAAGATCAACATAATGCAGGACACTTAACTTTTACTCAGATGTAGGGATGATTTTAGCTGTTTTCTCAGAATCTTTCTTCAATGCAATGTTTTAAAAAATTGATCTTTGAATTACTTAAGAGACCTACAGCTTTCTATTCTCGGCACAACATTAGCATTGCTGCACATTAATTAAAACAGAATTTGCTATTTGGTTATCATTATATATTAAAATTCAAACAATATTTTATGAATGGTGAAAGCCTCTCTGAGATTAGCCCATCAAATAATCAAATAGCACAACTCTAGGAATTTTTACTGCGGTAAAAGCAGTCATTTAGAATCAAGTGTTTTCTAGAAATGGAAGTCTCACTGACTCACAGTTTGAAGTTTAGTATAAGAGCAAAGCAGCATGGGAGATATGATTTGGGGTCTTTACAGAGCTAACTAGAAATTTTTATTGCAAAATATCAAGAACAACTGGTTTCCATAAAAAATGGATCGTTTTCATACAATTGATCAAGATTCTATGAACAGCTTCTGAAAACATTGTCTTTACATTTTATTCCAGGTCCAGGAATTTTTCAGTCGATGCACACAATACTGGCATTGTCTTTTAAAGCAGGACGTATCAGCAATGTGTACCCATTCCCTTTCCCTTCGTGGGTTAACGTCAGTCAAATTTCTGCATACTAGTGACAAAGTCTTCTGTGTGTTGCTGTTTTTTCATATAGGGGTAGGAGGGATGTATTCTTAGCTGTACACATACTGCCATCCCTTTGGCCTCTGAGCTGACAGGGATTGGTTAATCTGAGGGGTGTGAGTGAGGTCTGATATTTTGACATGTGACAGGACTGCAATGTGATGGGAGCCCCTCCCAACCAAACCAAAAAAAAAGAACAGCCGCATTCCAGAACTCACTACTGTGGCATGCGCTGCCATTGTGAAGGGTTTATGTTAGGGTATTTCGATACCTATGCAAAAGAAATGTAAAACCACTTTATTGTTTAATGCTTGACAGATGCTATTATCTAGGGCATAACTAATGCTCTGTAAGTCATTCAACATATGTACGAGAGCTAACAGACAGCAATGTTAATAATCATGAGGTGTGTGTCATATTCCTTTGACTTTGGACATAACTGTGTGGCAATGCAAGTCATTCCTAGTGTGAGAGAGCTTGAAAAGACAGCCCTTTGTCAAAGGAAAATAACCGTCCTCATAATGAAACATACCATCACAGCTCGGTAACACAAACTGCTTGCGATGATGCACTGAAAAGAAGGATCCCATTGCCACTGTCCACAGGAATTCGGGAACAGTGCCTGTAGCCGTCTCCATATTGTTTTCAAATTCCAGGCAAAGCCAGAAATTGCTGAGGCACCTTTAATGTCATAAAACTTGGGTTTAACTTTTAGCTAAATTCCTCCCTCTTTGGTTATGAATAAGCGCAAATTTTTAAACAGAAAAGGGACGATCTTACCAAAAGTACAATCATTTCCAAACAAAACACTTAGACACTGCAAAGCATGTCAGCATGCTGTTGTGTATGTCACAAATAGGAAGATTAGTAAAAGCAGAGGTAGAGTGGCATTGTTCAGTTCTATTTAGCTCGACCACCTTCTCCTCTTTCCAGAATACAAACCGGGCTCAGTGGGTGGTGCTGTCGCCTCCCACTGTTGAATCTCACCTTTGCTCTGAGTGCGAGTGCAGCTTGCATATTCTTTGCGTGTCACACGGCGGTTCTCCAAGGTACTCCGGTACTCCGTAAGCATGCCATTAAGTGAACTGGCATCTCTAAAATTACCCATAGCTCCTCTCTCCTACGACTGGACATGGATGGACATTTCAGAAAGAAAACGATTGTAAGGGAATGATAGTACTAAGACAGATGAGCATGAGAACAGCCTGCAGGCTCGTGGGTTTAGCTTTTAAAAAAAACCTTGGACTTCAGAGACTAATTGTCAGGGGTGCAGAGATGCTGAAGCCAAATGCAGAACTGCTCCAAATCTTAAACAATACCTGATGTGTAGCTGAGACTACATTCCAACGTGATGTATTCAGCTGATTGCTCTCCCAAATTTTGCACTCAAAAGTTGTTGTTACACTTAAAGGTAAAAGTGTCATCTTACATGAGGAATAAACAGTTCTTAAATAATCACTCTTTAGAAATCACACTAAAACTGCAAAGCTTGAATAAGGATCAGATAACCATAAAATGTTTCACAAAGGAATATTTTGAAATGATATATTTCTCCCCGAATACAGTTAAAACTTGACGTAGATAAATCCCCAAGATTTTAAAGACATCATCAATAGTGGAATTAACATGAAATCAGTTAAATGAATGTATCAAGAGACTGACTCTGAACAAAAATCAGGGCACTTATTGAAATTCCAGGCAGAATTAATAAGCACTGTCCCATAAGGATAACTCTTCTTCTTTAAATATTCACTTTTGGATCCAACAGTCCACCCCAGGCACCTTTTGCACAAACAACAGTGAATTGATGAGTGGGCCTCACAGGTCAGCTGATGGGGCTGTGGATTGCAGCAACAGAAGTTCTCACCCTGACCCGAGCATTCAGGAGTATTCAGCAAAGGCCACTCCCAGCAGGCAGCAGCGGATGTGAAGCAGGCTGACCTGTCTGAGAAACGTTCTGGTTACTCTTGCAGAAACAGCTTGATTAGCACGCAGAATGCAGTGCAAAACATAGGAGGGCCTCAGCTTGTCCTCCCAGAGGCTCTATCAGTACCACATGTAACAGGAACCCTAAGCTGTCTGTAGTATTCTTGTCGAGTTCACTGACAACACTAATTCGATCCATTTAGTCATGAGGCTGTGATTAGGTGTGGAAAGGTGTTTACGAGTAGAAAAATGCAGCAATAGAACAAAGACTGACAACGATGACTATCCTTGATAAGTGACTTTGTGTTTCCCCAGCAATGACCTTTGACCTGTCTCTTGTAGGAAACTTGGGAGGTATTTGTTCACAAGCTACTAGAATGCAGAACGGGGAAATGGCCACTCTCAATACGGGTCTGATCACCCTGCAGAACTATGGCCGCTACCTGACTCCTTGGCAGGTCCAACTCACCTTGGCCCATGAGCTGGGTCACAGTCTGGGATCCCCCGTAAGTCACAGAAGTCCCTGGCCCTTCGTCATTGACCTGTCATCACACCAATGGCTTCTCAGAAATGCTGTTTAACTTGTGAAAGCACGATTCCAAGATCTGTTCGTGTAGAACTTTTTACATTCTGTATGCAGGACCCGCATCTGGTCAGCTTTAGATCAATTTTATGTCAAAGTTTGGTTGTATTTTTTCCACACAGCCTGTCATGCTCAGTGTCCACTGTATTAGTTGTATTAGTTGAGACTCCTATTTGTCTCCATAACTGCTTTGAGGGCTGACGAGTCACATGTTCAAAAACCCATTTCTGTACACCACTAGGGCACACAGCTGTTTTTTTGCACTTGTTTTTTTCTTGCAAACTTTAATGAGTCCTGTGATCACTCTCATTAACTCGGTGTTTTCACCTACATTATCCATTGACTAGGTATTTTTTGTTCATTGTACCATTTTCAGTTAAGTCTAGACACTGTGCCGAATCCCAGGAGGATGGCTGCTTCTGAGATGCTGTTTACCAGCCTGTATAGTGCCATCAGTCACACTATGTTAGATCACACGTGTTAGCCGTGGCGATGCTTAGTTGAATGGTAAACCAAACTCCAGACCCAATCTTGACCCTGTGTTCTGTATGCATTCAGTTGCAGCCACATGATCCACTGTTTGGAGTAGAGGGTTTGTTTGCTTTAGCAACCAGGTCTACTAGTAAAGTTGGTACTCATTGCATATTCACTTTCTTTAAGTACCTCTCTCAAAGGTATAAAAGCAGTGGCCCACCTGAAACCTCAATGTTCTAGCGACTTTCATCTGAAACAGTGGTAGTTATAATTTGTATAAACACTTGGTGAAGATGTTATTGTCCTGAAAATAAAGTTAATGAAGATTACTAGATCTCAACTACTGCTGGTTCCCCTTTTTGCTGACTTTACATTGGTCATTTAGAGACTTTTGACCAAAGTGATGTACATGCGAAGACAGGCAACACCCAGCAAAACGTGTAGAACCCAACGGTGATTACTCTGCTAGCCTTGGGATGTGAAATCATGACCTTCTGCAAATGGGTGCAGATCCCTCACCTTCTGAGCTACACACCACCCCTACTGATGTAAGGAGGTGTTTGTTCTTCCCTTTTTTATCACAGACATTGCCACTTACTGCCCCCAATATAATAGCCATTCCCATTTACAATGCAGTTATTCACAGACTGTTTTACGTAATATTCATTTCAATCGTATCTTTCAACATGTGCCGGCTATTGTCAGTCTGGGCTAGAAGTTAAGTTCCAGTGTCTACAGCTAGCGCCCGGCTCACACTGATGGCCGTGAGCCATTGTACAGAGACGCTGTGAAGTACAACCCCCAGCCTACAGCTGAGTGTGTGGCTAATATTCTCAGCACTCGCACATTCCAGCATGACACTTGACCTGCAATGCCGGCTGCTGGTGTCAGACACGCAGGGCTGGGTCCATATAGCGAAACTTGTGGTACGATTTGAATAAAAAAGTACATTGGGAGGTATTTTTTTTGCATCTTGATGGTTTTTGGCATTTCAGTTTTAGTTGTGTGAGCTGTGGGGGTAGATTCTAAATGGGGTGGTTTGTCACTGACGGGCTTGTAAGCGAATTATAAGAGATGCGTCCTCTTAAATCTGACATACACGGAGCGGCACTCTCCATATATGTTGGTGTTCCACAGATTTGCATTGCTGTCACCTTCATGAGGGTTTCAGCTTTAAAACCTTTTGGTTTGCAGCTTTCCCTACCAGCGTGGTCTTGTTTATAGAATTTGAAGTATCTATTTTTACATTTAGGCACTCAATGGGAATTTTCAGACCTGAAAAATTAAGCAGGGTGGAGAAGCAATCAAGCACCGCCTTCACATTGAATCTTCTTCTGATGGGTTGAGTTTCAGCCTCTCTGTTCTAGCACGACGAGGGCTCCAACTGTGGGAACCTTGGATCCACTGATGGCAAAGGCCGGTACCTCATGTTCCCTCATGCCACCACCGGGTTCCAGGAGAACAACGAAAAGTTCTCTCCCTGCAGCATCAAGCACATCAGTCACATCCTCCGAGTGAAGAAAGATGACTGCTTTGTTGGTGAGGAACCTCTAGGAGGCCTATTACGAAACCTCGGTGTCTTACAAGTTCGAGTTAATCAGGCAACATGAATATCAAATGAAGCTGAACAGTCCTGCTTTGGATAAGACTTCAGCTCATCATTACTCTTGTCATTTGTCATAAGTAAGCGATCAGCCAATCTGTGGTAATCTGATTGTGGAGGAAGGGGAGCAGTGCGATGTGGGCTACAGCGAGACCGATCCATGTTGCTATGGCGCCAAAGAACGCAATGGAGTGAGGTGTCATTTGAAACCAGGCAAAATTTGCAGGTGGGTCACAAACGGAATGTTTTGTGCTTCTCTTGTTTTAACTGAGAAAAGGAACTTGGGTACACCAGTGGACCTTGAACCCTCAGAAGTTTGTTCTCTCCTCATTGAAGGAGTGTTTGGTTTCTCTCCTCTGTTGCCTTCTGTGAGGGCTCTACCTCTCTTTTCAGGGCAGCAACCCCATACAGATAGTCCAGTGCTAATATCTTAGTAGACTCCAAATATATATATATATATATATATCAGTAAATGTGCAGAAACAAAAGCATATAAAAATCCATATACGACCAAACGTATGTGGTCACCTACCTGTGCAAGATCTCATTATTAAACAAAGGGTATAAACAGGAAGTCGAACCTCTCATTGCTGCTCTAACAGCCCCTTCTGAGAAGGCTGTCCACTAGATGTTGGAATTTCATTGGTGGGATTTGCTGCCATTCAGCCATATCAGTATTAGTATGGTTGAGCATTGATGTAAGACAATCAGGTCCCTTTCAGTTTGTGTGGTCTACCAGTTCATGATTGATCTCTTCACTTGCAGTTGACTGAGGCAAAGATCTGACAAACTGGTTTGTGGAGTGGTGCCATCCTGTGATGACACCATATTGAAAATTACTAACTACTTCAGTATGACCCGTTTCGCTGCCCTTGTTTGTTGCTGGAGGTTGCATGGCTGTGTGCTTAATTATACACAGGTGTCAGCAGTGGGTGTGGATTAATTAGCCAAAATACACTAATTAATAGGTGTGTCCAAAAAATTTGCTCAAATAGTGTAAATGACATAAGCATATTAGCTTATGGACTCTAGCTCTTTGTTTGTAGAGGGTCTTTTTTTGTCTAGACAAACTGACACTGGAAGACCACAGGTGCTGTGATATAAGGAGCTTTGTCCTGAGAGCTGGGGTGATCCTCTGCTGTCTGGTGTCAGCCCCAGCCAAGGCCTGTGCTGCAGCTCAAACTGTGTCTTCAAGCCATATGGGGTGACCTGCAAGGAGGAATCAGAGTGTGGCCTGCAGAGTCGGTGTTCTGGAATCACGGCCGCCTGCCCCACTGCAAGTCCCAGGCCTGACATGACAGCCTGCAGCCTGGGGACACGTATCTGCCTTCGTGGGGTGGGTACCCTGGCTGAGATGTGGTGCATAGTCACAATCTTCTTGTTCTGCCCTCAAAAGTAAATATTATTTGTAAGGTTTATCGTTGGAATAGGTTTCAGTGTGAGATTTTGCCTCGGCAAAGGAACCCACCAGCAGGTTTTTCCATTCCATGGAATTGCAGCACCGTCGCCTCTTTGTACATGTGGCGTGCTGTTCTCTCCCCAGGAGTGCACTCAGTCCATGTGCGTGAAGCACGGCCTGGAGCAGTGCGACTGTCCCGGAGACTCCATGACGGAGCGATGTCACATGTGCTGTCAGCAACCTGGTACAGTCACCCTGCCAGTGCTTCCAGAACATTCACATGGTGCCGCTGTAAAGCGGGCGTGAGGTTAGGTTGTATGGCGTGGCTGTTACCAGTTGTGTCAATATCGATAAATGTTGGAGTATGTTACTCCAGCAGCTATAGATAATTTAACGGCACCTTCCTTTATATGTTCATGCTCACTCACATTTGTTTCTGTTTCCTTAAAAACATACCTAGTCACCTGCTTCTCTTGTCAGAATAAACCTTATTCAACCTCCAATCTCTATCTTAATTCCATAACTAATATCTTGTATATACCAGTGTTCTGGATCCCCTGGGACTGTCTGAGTTTTGAGTCCACCCATCTGCATTGTTTCCCTATTTTTGTTTAATTGCCTTTGCCTTGATTGCCCTCGTGTGTCCCACCTGGATCCTTTGTTACTTAATCCTTAGCTCTCCTCTTGTCTGGGTTGAGTGTAGATTGTTGTGGTGTTATTATCTTCTATTATTGTACTTCTTGTTCTTGGTTCTGGTCTCTTGTGTTCTTTTTGGTTTGCCTGGTTTAGTTTGGTTAGAACTGTAAGGATTGTCTATGTAGTCAGTGTAGGTGGCAGTACCAGTCCTGTTTTTAATCTCTGAGTCTTGTTCATGGGCTGGTAATGCCCTGGTCATGTTTGTCTGTCTTGTGCCTATGGTATTGGCCTTGTCTTGATGAGTTTAGCTTTTGAGTTCTTTTCCTTGTGTTTAAGACAAAGCCTTTGTTTATTCCTTTGTTTATTTAATCCATGTTTGCACTCCCACTTGTGTGTTTGTAATTGTTCATTCATAATAATTGAAAATGTTCAGTAATATCTTGAGGGAATGTATATAAAGGATTAGCAACTGTTTGTCTTTATTTTTACAATTTATTTCATTTTTTATTAATCCTAAAGGTCAAAGATTAAATGACTGTCTATCTATCTGTTCATTTCAGGAAACCCAAGGACCTGTGCGAGTACCACGTCTTCGGTCCTCCATAAATTCTTCCAGGGAAAACGCTTACCACTGGTGGCCGGTGCCGCCTGCTCGGACAAGAAGGGCTATTGTGATAAATTCCACGTCTGTCGTTTGCTGGATGCCGACGGCCCTCTTGCAAGGCTGAAAAACTCCTTCTTGCATCTGGATGACTTTGACGACGTGTCCGACTGGATGAAGGTTCGCTGTAGGAGTGGCTGTTGATCGTCCTTGCTGCACTTTGTGTGGGGGCACGGGAACGTCTTAGCAGATGTGCTGCTCTGTGCGGTGTGTAGCAAAAAACATCCTGTCTTGGCACACCCTATACTATTTGAGTGTAATATTTGTACCGAAACACCTTAGAACAGTCATGCCATGAAGCTTTATGAAGCATTGTGTTCACAGGCTTACATAATTTCGACCTCCCTGCCCTCATGTAATGTTTTTTTATTTCCCCACCTCTTGGCTGCATACTTTGCACATGCTGACCTCCATCAGCTTCGGTCTGCAAAGGCTGGACTCACACAGTGTATAAACATAGAAGTAGCCGTTTTGTCTAAAATACTCCCTGAGCGTGTGCTGTCCATAACTATATATGATGCGTCTGTGTTTACTCGTGTCCATCTTCATTGTCCAGGTGTCCACTTTTCTATACCTGCTATACTGTTTGTCCCACTGCCCTTTTCTTCCTTATTGCTCGCTGTTCTTTACGATGTTGACTCGCATTAAATGGCTGCTTCTCACACTCCAACTGTTGTCCTCCCTCAGGCACACTGGTGGGCTGTCTTCCTGGCTATTCTCACCCTGGCAGCCATCACGGCGGGCACCGCCTTCTTCTTCGGGAGAGAAGCGTGATGAGGCATCGGCGAAGCGTTTTGTCAGCGAAGGGAGACGTGAAAGTCGTGTCACGCACCACTCCCAGTCACTTCAGATTTCAGTTAATGTCCATGTTTTCATTCGCTCTTGTCAGAGTCAATCTTTGGGTCAGTTTCCTCTGTGCAATTTGAAGTTTAAATGACTTTGATTTGCAAAATGGATCATCTTTAAGTAAGATGATCTCGTCTAGTTTCATGGTTCTCTTCAGATGAATCTTTGGTTTAATAAAAGTATGTGAGCCTGATGTCTGATGTAAGCATTGCTATTCCTCTGCGTTTATGTTCTAACACTAAGTTGTTGGCCTGACCTCAGTGCATTGAATATCACATCAGCTGAAACATGGGAAAAATTAAAGAGCGCAAATGGTGGATAAACAGCACTGGGTGTGATGGAAACTACCTTTTTTACACGTACTCAGCTGGTGAAGGCAGTGTGTGAAAGTCCCTCAGATCTTCTGAAAGGACATGATGAGGAGGAAGCTTCAGGTGTCTCCTGTTTGCTCCTTCTTTTGTTACTTACTTCTTCTTTATATGTTATTAATTCCATCTACAAACACAAAGCAGCTGGATTAAAGGTCCACAAATTTTCACCAAGAAGGAAATCAAGCTAGGATTCTACCCAACATCTAGAACCCCCACCTGGTCTCTGGAAGACCTGGACATGCATTGAGACAACGTGATAACACTGTTGTAACAATGGTGGTGTTACACTACGGATCGTTTTCAGTATTACACAGAAAGCTCTCATTTAGAGAGAGAAGGAGACCGAGACGTCTTGATGTAGCTCTTTAATTCTTTAAGTTCAGATGTGCACAGCCAAATTGTGTTAACCGTCCATTCTGTTAGTCAGAATGCAACTAAACAAAGTGAATGCCAAGACATCCAAAAGTTGTTTAATGGTTAAAGAAGGATTTTATTTAGATGTAATTCTGTGTTGCTTGTCCTTTTTTCTAGGACAACTTTACACGAAAAAGTATGTTTAATAAATGTCTATGTTTAGAGGTATGTTTACACCATCCGGTGAGTCTCACATAGAATTGGTATATGCTCCAGTGTGATGCACACAGGACGTGTGAATCTGTATCCCAAGCACACTGATGATTTACCTGCTGCATAAACAAAACCACAAAACAAATCACAACTGACATGTCTCGATCAATTCAAATGGTAGATTTCTTTTACGGGAACCGTGGGGATGTGATCTAGTCAAGGGGGTTATGATACTGTTCCCATTGGCTGATGGTGTTCCCATTACAGTTAAGCTGAATTTAAATCTGCACTTATACAACATGGATTGATAGATGATGTTTATTAGCAGGAACATCTGCAATGCTTTTCTCAGATCACAGCTTGACATTCAGAATTACGAGAACAACCGGTGCTCCTTCAAGGTCACAGCCAAGTGCCAGACCAATAACCTGCATACTTTTGCTGATTCTTCACCTTACATAAATGTTATGCTGGAAAAAAATCAGCTTCCTATTATATTCCCATTTTTTAATACAATGTAGATTTGTTTATATACTTTACAGGGCCAAATACAGGCTCACCAGCAGCAAATATAATTTATAAAGTATATATACATCAAGATTATGAAAAAGACAATACAACATGAAGCCTGTACCATCAATTAAGGGCCTTAAGAGCTATCAATAATTCGTACCATTACACATTTTTCACATGTGCTAATACATGGTATTAACATTTACAGTGGAGGTTATTACTGGTCTATGACCTCTACTAATCATGACCAACACAGTACCGCAGTTTAAAGCAACAATGGATTTCATCTGCATAATTCATTTAATGTAACCATCATTATAGTGCATCTCTGCTATTATAGACAGGTTCAGGAGTAACCGTTCCTCCATCACAGCATAGTTAGGCATTACTTACAACAGTCTTATTTTCAGTCAAACACCACCTTTTCCCTCCATGATGGATGCTGGTTTACTTGGATCTATATTTGATATACAAGAAAAATAAACTATGATTACACTATGTAACACAAACTTTGTTCCTGGATAGTATGTTATTTTTTAATTGCTTATGTTGTAAAAGTATAGAAAATGGCCATTACTCCCTTCAAACTTTGCTTTTGCGACCTGGATAATGAAATGTAATGTAATTCATTCTCATGTATCAGCACCCAATTACCCAGGTCACAAAAGCAAAGTTTGAAGAGAAAAATGGGTCTTTTCCATTTACTTTAGGCATAAGCAATTGGGAAATAACATTTTCTGCCCAGGGACAAGAAAAAGTAAAAATTTTGTTACATATTGTTATAAGTATGCCTTTTGGATTTTCACTTCATTTTTCATACAAATGGAAATATGCATATTTATCAAAAATCACATTTATCACGTACTTCAAATCAATCACAGCATGTTTGGTAATAATACAAGTGATATCAGTTTAAAATTCACAAATTATTCTCTGTATCTCTTTCCTAGAGTAGCCTAGAAGTAGCAGTAGGGGAGTGAACTCCTACAACAAAACAGGGTAGAATGAATAATACCTAAATATAAACTGTAGTACGCCGTACTGATGTGAGACGTTATTGACTTCTGCTGGGATTAAAGCAACACTGGCAGTTAGTGCATTTGACGCTTTCCCCTCATTCAGTAACCACAGTCAGCACCGTAACTTAAAGTCGGAGATGATCAGGTTATCTGGCAAGCCTGACATACAAGTAACATAATTAAAAATGCAGAAAAACAGGATAAAACAAGTGCTGAATATATATTGACAAGTGCTGGTAGCTATACCATGAGAAAAAATACGGCTTAGCAATTACTCAACATCAATTAGGTTTTTATTATCTCAAAAGTTTAATACCCCTTAAAATTAAATTAAAATGTTTTCTTTTCCTCTATAGCAAAGATGGTCAACGATAGCTCAACATATACTTTGCTTCATCTTCAGTTTCACACTCTGATGGGCAAAACAAAATGGCTCAATCATGTAAAGCAGATAGTTTTTTAGGTAAATCGGCTGCTACCCCCACTGATGTCCGTACCAGTGTCTCACATTACGAGGTCGAGGCGAATGTTCCTTTTGTCAAACTGCCAGACCCACACCCTGGATCTGTGCAGCCTGTTAACCATATAGAGTAAAGGCCTGAATGCTCACAGGCCACCTTTCATGGTGTCACAGTACTCAAAAATACAGTTAAGCGCAGCCTGCATCACATAGTAAACAAAACCACCCTGCAATGCGCAGCTCTCCCATTAAGCCACCTGGGCAAGGTCCCAGCAATGCCTTTCTCAAAGTAGTTCAGATGTCTCTACTATTTCATTAACTTACACAACACTTTTCACTGACCGGCCTCCCTGCAACTGAACTCTGAGCACACAGATATTGTTAATGTCACTTAAGTAATGTCACACAAGTTGCCAAATGATGTCAAAATTGCGCGTTTACAAAACGGCTCCTCTTGTCTGAACTTTTTACAAGAGGTCGCTCATTAAGCAAAACGCTAGCATATTTTTATATCTTCTCTTATGTACAACATACTGTATATACCTAACATTTTGAATTGGCTTCTTGAAACAAACAGAAATAAGTTAGTTTCATTTGAACTGATGGCTCTCCGAATGCTTTGGTCTGGTAAAATCCTTCAGCTAGTCCTTACTGTCTTCTCAGGCGGTCCCTACAGATACAGACGAATATGCAGAGTGACACACTGACAGAATATATACTTAAGAATCTGATGCACAGTGTAGTCACCATGGCTGATATCTACAAGTGTACTGGATGTCACCCACATGATGGGAAAATCACAGGCGGAGTGCCTAACTACAGGCCACGTTCTACCAGTGCTGTATAGACAACATCTTATGAAACCATCTTAACACCATGTGGCCAGTGTTATTAACATTCCTTGTAGATCACTTAAGTTAAAATATAATTACCATTTTGAGTGCCTTTTCCAGCTTTTGTTACATTTAACAAAGGTGAGTTCTTGTGAGACCTCAGCTGTTTCAGGATTTTTTAGGCAAAATACCATCCTGTGAATAAAAATATTAAAAATATGATTAATTAATTAAACAGTATCCAATATAAAAGCTGGATAGATTATTTAAAAAAATTTTGCTATAAATCTGCGGTGTTATGGGTGTCATTTAAGCTTTTTTTTAAATCGGTATAGATTAATACAAAAGTGATGACATTCTTACTTTTTCTGTGTCTCGCCAGCTTTAACAAGGATCTTGTGGACTTCCATGTCAGAGCTGGCAGCAGACTCTCCTGACCACCAGGAAGACACCATCTGTACCATGAAGGAAGAGGTCCATTTGCTTCTGGCCTCCAACTTCAGCTTAATCTTCAGCAATTCCCCAATGTCCTTCTCGGTCACCAGGAGGAAAGAGTGGGTCGTGTTGGCTGCAATCTTCTCTTTTCTGCCAAGAAAAGAAGGAGTTGAAGCACTCTGTAGTAATCCTAAGACCAAGCATCCAATGACCTCTATCACAAGTTCTGTGGAAAAAAAATAACATCATGTCATTGTTAACTGGGATGGACTGAGCACCCTGAAACTCACACATTCAGCTGAATGTCCTCATCATCTCCATTAGCTCCACAGAGGGAAACCGCTAATGTCGGCACCAGGCCAGAACAGTTCACGTTACTGGAGAAGTGAATCTTCAGCTGGTAGTGATAAACTGTTATAAACAACCAACATGAACGTGTAATCAGCAACATTATGAACAAGCCAGTCAGGTATCATTCTGACATCCCCAGGGGAACCAGTGAGATACCTCTGAAAGGCATCGAGGCTCGCGTTCTGGTGAATAGCTTGGCGCTATGGGTCTTGCGAGTCCGGTGGATGTCGTAGCCCAGGGTGTTGCAGCGGTTCTTGCGGCAGCCAAGGCAGATGCCACGGTTGAACATGTCACTGCTGCTGCAGCCATACGCCTTGCTGGCTTCCCATTTGTTCAGCAGCGAATCGATGAAGAGGTGGACCGACCTTTCATGTTCACACTTTACTGCATCGTTAATAGCTAGAGGAAATCAAAAAGTTGTGTCAGACTCCAAGCAATGAAGCAAGATTATAAAACACTGAAAATTTGCATCGCCCTACTGGAGCTTCTAAACGAAAACTACAACTACAAAAATCAGGGTGTTTTTAATGGCACTGTATGAAATATACCAGCCCTTGACCATCCAAGGTCGAGTGGAAGTCAAATGAATGATAAGTGTGATGCCTGTTAGCTCAACTAATGTAAATAATACACTGAACCAACATTTCAGCCAGTAATAATCACTCACCAAACATTCCAAATCTCGCTATTTTCTCCAAGGCTTCCCGTAAGTTACACCCTGGCTGAAAGCTGCCCCCATTGGGGTAAATGTCAACATGACCCAAGGGCTGCTGAATGCCGATGCTCAGGCCCAGGGAGCCACGGTTAAAGGTGTGGAGCACGTCAACAAAATGGGCATCGTCTGGGGACAGGCGCTGGTGAGCATATGCCCCTTCAAAGTCGGGTCCTGCGGGATCAAGACCTGCAAAGAAGCAGATCCACTGCATCACTTCTCAAGTGTTAGTCTGCCAGGACATTTCAGCTGATATCTGCGTTTCAGACATTGTTGTCTTGAGATCCTGCACATTAGAGGCACACACTTCTCTAGTAGAACAGATCTTCTCACCAGTTATCCTGCCAATTTTATTTGACACATGGTTTCCGGCATAACCGGCAACATGAGCACCGAGACTGTAACCAATGAGGTGGAGGTGGTCAAGGGAGAAATTAGTTGTTTCCTGAAAATCAAATGAAAATCAATGGCATTTCATTCAACGGCATACAGAAAGACACACCGTAAAATGTACTTGGCTGATTAGCAACAAACTGACTTGACTGGCACAAGCACATATGTAAATACCAACCTTAATCCAGTTGATGAAATGTGCAATATTTTGTCCCACCATCTTTGTATTTTGAGCAGCAACTATGTAATGGTTCTGGGCAGTGCTGAGCCAGTCAACGACTATTACATTTGCCGTGGGCTCTCGCTCATAGAGAGCTGCTACTAGTTTAGCAACCCAACTCTCAAACAATCCGCTCACCTGTTACAAAACAGAGAGCAGATTCTGTTAGTGAATGCAAATGCTGATATTGTCCATGACTAGGAAAGATTCAAGATTCTAGGATTTTTGTCACATGTGCACTGCAGACAGATGAGACAAATGCAACCAGAGTAGTAAATAACAATAAATAACTAAACAATAAGTAGCAACAACACAAATAACACGAATTGGGAACAACACAGTAGAATATAACAGGAAAAAAACTCTGGGTACCGTCCATCCATGGATCACCAAGAAGGTTTTAGACGTTCTGTTAAAGTTGCAGTCCTTAAGGGACTCGGGGTTTCCAGCGACCAAATAACAAACATCATCATCGGGATCAGACGGTTTTCGCAGGGAAAATTTGACACTTCCAGTCTTGCCATCCTCTTTTGGAATGCCTTGCATTGGCTCCAAAAAATTGTCTGTACAAAAAATAAAGCAGACAACAGCATACCTTATGTGATGTATATAGTATTAATAATAAATTGTTTGATTTACTTCAATGCCATCAAATACCAGCAAAAAACTACAAGATAGATATATTGATACGTGCCTTTACATCACATACATATACAGTATGTGTCTAATATTACAGCAATGGGCCTCGTGCATGCATATTACAAAAAGAATCATCTATAGCTTTCCTTGGCTTCACTTTAAAGTTTTCTAATACAGCGATACTATGTACAATTCATTTCACAAAACTTGCCAGACAGCATCTCCTAAAATTTGCTTATAATATTGAACAACTTTATGTGCGATCTATAGTGTCCTATGTGGTAAATTCACAATGTTGTTGGGTGGCAGATCAAGTATCAGTCATAAACGTTATTTAAACATCTCCCGTCTATTCTGAAAACTGTAATAGTTACAATGACTAAACACACGGTTATAATTTCGGCAAACTGACTCTTTACATGTACATTAAACGACTAAATGATCATTCGATTTTAAGTGCAACAAAACCATGTTATTATTAACAACTGATCAATATAAATATTCAGCTATAATACGTAATTATTAAATATTATGATCTCACCGAATGCAGTATCGGATATTTCTTCTTCCAAAGGAGTAACTGAGACAAAGCTTGCACTTAACACAAACAATATAATTTGGCATCGTCCCGTTTTCATGTCTTCTCCTAACTATATGTTGAAATACAGCAGATTCAGGCTACACGATTAGGCGAAATGAGCGTTCCGTGTAGTGCTCCAGTAAATTTCTATCACTTTCCACAGTCAATAACTACTGTCCGAGGAAAGTCATAATGCACACTTGTTTAAATACTACTGTTCTCGCTTTCAGATAGTCCATTGGGTGCCGTCTACGGGCGGGAATGCACTTGAATTAAAGTTATATTTTTACAACTACGAGGGTATTCTGTGTAGCTGTACGCAGAATACAACCTGCGCGTTTATTTAAAATGTTATGCTATTCTTTAATGCAAAGCTAAAATACTGCAATACGTTTTGTTTCGCGACAATATATAATATATACCATTCAAACCCGCTTGTCGGTACACTTGTTCATTCACTACAGAATCAATGGCACGGGTTTGGCTACAGTTTTGCCTTATTATCATGTTTTACTTGAGACCAGATCCTTTCTCAAAAACCGCCTCCTCTTGGTACAGTAACAGCGGCCGACTCTTTGATGGACCTTATTTTAAGACTCCCTCTGTATTCCATGGCTTTACTGCTGCAGACTTCATTTTCAACATGCGACAATAGTAAATTTCTTTGGACAGTGAACACTGTAATTGGCCACTGGTAATTTGCAAAGGAATTATTGTTACATAGATAAGATAATGTGCCCTGTGATGGGTAAGCACAACATCCAGGGTGTACCCCTGCCTTCTGGAGTAAACTGCCTGGGGTAGGCTCCAGGCCCCCCACAACCATGTATAGGATGAAGCAGGTGGGAAAATGGACGGATGGATAAATAAGCAGATTTTTTTGTCTCAGAGTAGAAAGCAAAAACTGTTACTCCTTTCACTTAGCTATCAGTTGTGTAACCGATGTGAACGGCTACTTCTAGCTGTTGCTTGAATGGCTGTTGAACAGGGTTAAGTACTGTTTTCAAATAAAGTCTATTGATTCAAGACAATCATTACAAAGTGTGAGAACAGTTGCTTCGCTTGTGTTTCTTCACATTAACATACATAAAGTCAATGGCTAACCTAAATTAACTGTAAACAGTCAGGAGGTTGAATGGCTCAGTGCCAAGCAGTATAGCTTGAAGGATCAGGTATGGTGTTTCTTATCGAGAGGGTTTTGTGTGAACAGGGCATAGGGGCTAAGAATACCATCATCTGCTGGGGTCACGTAGCTGCCCTCAGGAATATGCTTGAAGGTTTCATCTTTCTGTTAAATTATGCATTTTTTATGGTTACTGCATAACTGCCACCACAAAATGACAGTTGAAGGGAGTTTGTGCAAAAGTTTGCAAAGGCAGAAAAATGCAGTTTTTTGTATGTCAGTGTAGCAGGTACGTGCTTTTAGAAAACAACCGCATTGAAAAGTGCAATGCTCTTTGGTAAAACGAGAAGCTAGCACCTTCCTGAAGTGCAGAGTCAGTTACTCTTTCTCTGGCTTAAGGTGCTTTTAATAAACTGAAAGGAACGATATTAATATGAAGTCAACAACAGCCTTACCATAGGTCTTCCACCACCTCTTATGAGCAGATTGTGGGATGGGGTGGTGGGTGGTCAACTGCATATTCAGATTACCTTTTCCTCATTTCAAGTGCACTGTAATTAGTTGGTTTTCAGTTTTTCTTGAGCCCAGTAATCCTGTTCTGAGCCTGATACCTATCACCTGATACCAATGTTATTGTTTTGCTTATGACCCTAGTGGCACCATTTTGGTGCCAGTAAGTTGCACCGACATGTTTCGGCAGCTCCATAGGCTATAGTGAGAAAACATGCCCCAATATTGTGCAACGTTTGGCTGCAGTATATGCCAAAATGTTGTGGCACACAGGTAGGGAATATCTTTGCACAGGTAAGACCTTATTAAATTACTTTAAAGATACGTAATTATGTCTAAACAATGCTTTCCAAAGGTCACTAAAAGAAGTCATGCTAATACAGAGCTGCCCAAATCATGTTCAGCTGTTCCAATAGCTTAGTAAGTCACTTTGGTCACGTCAGATAGTCATGCATGCTGTTAATATAGTAAACCCTAGACAGACGTTTCTTCTGTGCCAGTTTGCCGCCTGCATGAGAGGTATAGCTACTGTTGCTGATAAGCCAGATAAGTGTGCATGCTCATGTCACTGAAACTTGATACATCACGGTGTTGCTGTGTGAGGGATCATACTCCGATGAAAAATACTAACATGCATAAGTTGCTCGCATGGTTGGCCAGTACGTAACAGTAAGCCTTTGTGATTTTCTTGGTAGTACATGGCTTATCATGATTTGAATTTCTTTATGATGGTGTATATCTTAGATCTATTAGATCACGTGCATATGTAGCAGTTAACTACAATGGATTTTGAGACTTCTGTATGTAATTTATATTAAGTATCAGGACATATACTACAGCTGTACATTACGATATATCGACTGGTACAGTATATTGCTGTGACAGACTTAGGGACTTCACTCACTGCTTCTGGAAAATCGAACGTGACAAATGTTTTAATCACAGGGCTATGGTATGTTTTATGAACTTTACAAGCTATTACTTGTACTTACATATGACCAAAAAAAAAAATCATCTGCTACTTACGCATGGCCCCTTGGTACGGAACGGTGGAGCGACACATGTAGGCTTTACTATCGATGATGTGTACCTCATAAAGATGACTTTATATGTGTGCATATGTATGGCCCACTTTTTTATATCTTTCCATGCTATTGTGAAACTTGGAACTTTCTTTCAAAATGTAATTGTACAATCGTATCGTTTACATAATCATGATATGAATGAAAACAAAAGATGGAAAGAATGCATATTTTTGAGCAATATCACTGCATTCAGCTTACCTTGCTTGTTTTCATATTCAATAGTGAAATATTGTGTCTAGCGTTCCCTTGGAAAAACATCTAACATGATCAAATACACTGTTGGGAAACTTGTTTTGTTCTAATCTATTTGTTCTTGTAGCCTTGTGTTCTTGGATCAGAGCTGATATGAACTCATCCTCTGGGCTGACCTAACTTTGTATGCAAGTTATATGTGTGTCACATACAGTATGCATATTGATAAAATCATGTTTGTATGATCCTAATGAGATTTAGCACACCTAACCTTGCAGCTAGGGCTGCTATTAAAGGCTATTAATCATTTTTATCACTCAGCTTGTTGCATTTTGCTCATTCCAAAATTGTACACCGTGTTTTGGGAACCTTCAGTGAGGTAGAGTCTGGTCATGAAAAGAGACATCTAGTCTGTCCTGCTCTACATGATGCCACTGCACCCTTCTAGGAGAAGCGATATGAAGATGAGATGAGATGGCGTCAGTATCAATTTAGTTTGCTGACTGGCTTTTCTTCCATCCGTCTTCCAATACCATGTATCCATACAGGATCATGGATAGGCAAGGTAGGGTACAAGCCAGGGTAAACTCTCCAGTGTGAAGCCAGTCCATCACAGGGCACACACTTACACACTAAGAGAGATTTAGTTAATGTCAGCTAGCCTAACTTCTTGGCTTTGGGACTGTAGGAGGAAGTGAAAGTCCCAGAAGGACAACCCACGCAACTTGGGGAGAGCACACAATCTCCAGGCGTGGAACATGTTGAACCACTGCTCTTTTAGAAAGGTATGGAAATAGAGATTGTCATCATGTCAGAAGCGAGTGGCTTTCATTTTCTGTACATCCCTACTGTTCATACTGGTTGAGTTTTATAGGTTGTCATATCCCAGTTTAACCAGTTTGTGAATAGATGACATCTGTGTTGTTTATGTAGATTAGGGCGAGGAAGACAATACACAGTGACACTTCACTGATTACACTGACCACACTGGAGGTTATACCGCATTAAATAACCTGCTGTAATTTTACGGTTCAATACTTTCACGAGGCCTTCCAAACAGTTACGTTGGGGCCTTCAGAAGTTTTGCATTCTGTTAGCCTTCCATAACACAGCAAACTAAATTTGTCTTGCTCATCGGGAAAGGCTCCAGGCACCCAGGCCCCCAGGCCCCCTGCACTAGATGAGCAGTAGGTAGACGGGTGGACTTTAGAAAATACGGCTGTCTGAAGATTTCATGTGTACTCATTTATTGTAGCGTTACTGGATTTCCACAGTGTGCAGCACATCACATGCAGAGGTGCCAGTTGGACCAGCATCCTTCAGCTGAACACTCAAACTTGCTGCATTTAGAATTAAATGTCAGTGCTGAAATGTTTCACGAGAGAAAATAAACTGGAAAAGGCAGAAATATATTACAGCACAATATACAATTATATACATTGAATAAATAGCACAGAAGTGTATGGGTTGTTTTCAAGGCCGGTCCACGTTTACTTTGCCTTTCATGAGGTTAACATTTCATTGACAAGGTTTATCGCATTTTTAAGTGCTCTGTCGTTGGTAAAGAAAGCAAACTCTATGATTTGATAGAAGGGACAGTTTCAGTGTTTGAGGGGGTGAACGCATTATGGTCCTGAACCGGCCAGGATGCCACATGAAATGATTGAACATAAACTGATCAAACGCCATTGGTTTGAATCAATAATCTAACAGGGATTGCTGCCTTTAAAGTGACCTGTGCCAATCAGTTGTTGGTATACTTTTAGTATGTAACCACGCAAAGATATCCCAAAGCAAAACATAGTCTAAAAGGTATTCTTCTGTATTTAATACTTAAGCAGCCTTGGAATAATTCTTGACAGAAGTAATAGTACTGTTTTTCACTCAGCATGGATAAAACTTGTTCTACTGGTTCAAATATTAAATGTGTTTTTGTGTTAATATGTGCTTTTTATAGCAATTCAATTGCCTCATCATTTATATTAATCATCTTGCAATTTAAAATTACTGTATATTACGGATTGCACTTGATTTAACCAATCTATGTACACAATTGAACATGAGCAAAAAAAATGAGGAAAATGACAAAGGAAAAGAAATTCTCGTGAATTTGATTAATTGATCTATATGTGTCAAACTAAAGCCTACAAAAGTGAAATATATATAATGCTTGCATAGATTTCAAACAGTGAGTAAAAGACTGCCTGCTAATTTTTTACAGATTCAGAACATGTACCAACATGAACACATCCATCATTCTGAAACCAGCAGAACTGCTGGGATCTTCAGGTTCCGTGCATGAAAGGCTACAGGTCCAAGCGGCTGCTGGATGATGCGCCGAAGACGCAGACACACACCAGGATATCACTGCTGGCTAGCGTTGTGGACAAGTTCAGTGTGCTCTGGGCCCTTTGTGGTCGTGCTGTTTCGACTTCCGTCATTTTCAGCATCACTTTTCTTAAAGAAGCTGCCATGTTTTTTAAGCCTGTAACGCCTGTGAAGAAGAAGACAGAATTTCAAATCTATATGAACTATGGATTTGGTTTAATCTTCCATGTTAAGCGTGAGAGCGTACAACAGTTAGCTAATTCTCATCAAAGCACAATGACTGTCAAGCTTTGACCAGTCTTACCTTTCCTCTTTACGGCTAGTTTCGTTCTCGCTGGATTTCACGAAGACGGCATAGTCCCCTCCTCTTGATAGGTACGCGAATGGTCCATCCCTGGCTTTAAATATCAGCCTGAAACCGAATGTTATTTGTTTTAGTTGTCTCGAAGGGCCATGCATGTTGGCTAAGCTTTACCGCGAAGCAGTAGTCATTGCCACACCTACTTGGACTGTGTTTCTCCGGCTTTGATTCTGAGTTTACGGACCCAGAAATTTCTGCTGCCCCAGAAGCTATAAAGGGTGAAGATGGAGTCCTTCTCCCACTTGATGTTCACCATGGTGAGATCTCCAATGTCCACATCAGTGGTCAACAAGAATGACACAGTGGTGTTGCTCTGCAGTACTGGCCTAAATGGTCAGACATTAAAACCGTCTTAACCCTCTTATGTATAGTGCTTAATACAATGGACAGCTATTTAAGTCCCATTATCTGATATATGGATAATGGTCTCAGACAATCATAATTCATGCATGAAAGGGTTAAGTTGAGTCCACAGCTGTCATAATTTCACCGAGTTGAGTAAATGTTGATGGATAGCATTACAGGTTTACCAGTATAAGAAAAACCAAATGGAATGAGGCAGATCTTCAGCAAAATTTTTTCCTCAACATGATCCGAATGTTATGGTGTAACAACGTACAAAATCACGGGTATATCTTCTGTCTCGCCGTGAACCCCATGGAGTGACACCTTCATGGGCTGATCATTGTACTGCAGCGGCTCCTTACTGAAGAAATGCATCTTCAGTTGGTAGTGGAATACTGTAGGAAGAAAGCATTCTTCAGAAACAAAGCACGTGTAGATCGCAAGAAATGTCAAACTTGGACTGTCAGGAAAGAAGAGAGTAGATGTTGACACCCCATCACAGACCAGTGCTGGGTAAGTGGTCTGTAAGATGGGTGAATGTTCAGATACTGACAACACCATGGTCTGTTGTAGACATTACTTATTGGAACACAAATTATGAAATTTACTGTGGTGTTTACAACACAGAGCTGCACAGAACAAGTTTCAGAACCAAGTAAACCACATGAAATATACCACATGACCATAGTTTCTTATTCTCACAAAATTAACTATTTAATTACCATCTTACTGATGCTATCACAAGTTACTTTATTAAACACAGATGTTTTCTTAAAGGTCTCATTAACACATCATGTTTGTGTTTCTCATTAAAATGGGGCTTCTCATTATGAAGCCTGTGAGCAGAAAACAAGTTTGCCTTCACTTCACCAAGAGTCATTCTAAAAATATGCACAAATCCATACCACGTCATTTGAATCTGGAATAATAGACCATGCAAAGGAACATCTGGGAAATCGTGGAGTACATGTTTAAGAAATGCAACCCAGATACCAATCGCATCATTTGTAGCAATGTTCCTTTCGTGCCAATACCCTTTGAGACACGTCTGAGTTTATTGTTTTGTAATCTGGTTTACTGCACACATTCGATGTACCAATTATAGGTCAACGGGCATCAAATTTTCCACTGTGGTCTTGAAATGTCCTGCTTGCACCACAAGAGAGAAGCTGTCATGGCCCAGTGGTCAGCGTACCTTTGAAGGGCATCATCTGCCGTGTCTTCAGGTACATCTTAGCGCTCCGGCGGGAGCGGACCTTGTTGACCTGGTAGCCCAGTGTGTTGCAGCGGTTTTTCCGGCAGCTGAGGCACAGGCCCTTTTCGAAGGCCTCCTTGGAGCCACAGCGGTAGGCCATGCTCTGTTTCTGCTCATTCACCAGCGAGTCGATGAACAGGTGGATGGAGCGCTCGTGAGAACACTTCACGATCTGGTCCATGTCTGCATGGGACAACCAGGCAGAAGTGGTGTTTACACTACACGGCTTATGATTTGTTGGTCAGGCATCAGTCTGTAGATCAGGATCCTTGTCAGAAATACATATTACACGTCGTTCTTGGACCAAGCGTGCATCTGCTGACAGCCGGGGACCATTTAATTACATCCTACAGCCTTCAATGCAGAGAAATGCAAGCTCCTTAACATCATGTTTACATAACTTGTATCGTTATGGAGAATCTGCTGTCACCACAATGTTACTTCTGTATTTAAGGCAGTCTACCATAGGTTGAATATTTTATAATCAAAGGTTTGGAATTCAATTCAATTTTTTAATTCGATTTTATTTATATAGCGCCTTTAATAAAGAGCATTGTCACGAAGCGCTTTGCATAGTCCCAAGGTCCCCAGAGAGTAAGCCAAGGTCGACAGTGACAAAGAAAAACTCCCTCAAGAGGAAGAAACCTTGGGAGGAACCAAGGTTTTACTAGACAGAGACACAGTTTTGACACAGCTATGCGGTACTCTTTAAGAGCAGAGGCTGACATACTCCAGAAGCTGGTGGTGGCAACAATGAGCATGGTGTTCTGGAGGTCACAGCCAGGCTGGAACGTTCCTCCATTTGGGTAAATATCCACATGGCCTACGGGTCTCTGGATGCCAATGCTGCGGTCTGGGGAGCCTCTGGTATTGGTGTGCAGGACATCCACGAATTTGGCATCATCGGGTGACAGGGTGTTCTGGCGATCAGCATATTCAAAGCCTGGCCCAGCAGGGTCTAGGCCTGGCATAGAAGAGGAACAGAAAACACCTGTGAGATAGATTCACCTGCAAGAAATAAGAACATAAGGAACTATAACAACTACACCACCTACAGGACAGTCTAGGTACCTACTCCTCCTATAAAAAAAAAGCAATTATCACGATGTCTACTGGTCTACTGAGTTATCCACTAGAATTAAATGTACCAATATGAAAAAGTTTTCTACAAATCTGTATGGGATGCATCACTAATTATAAACAAATAATAACGACTGTCTTTCTTATTTAAGCAAATGTGATGACGGTACCCAGCTTTGGGATGCTTGTTTGAGGGGTGGCTCACCTGTGATTCTGTGGATTTTGC
Source organism: Gymnarchus niloticus (assembly GCA_009936485.2). Classification (NCBI taxonomy): domain Eukaryota; kingdom Metazoa; phylum Chordata; class Actinopteri; order Osteoglossiformes; family Gymnarchidae; genus Gymnarchus; species Gymnarchus niloticus. Next base: position 1,365,397 of record JAACJT020000028.1, on the reverse strand, counting down.
TGCTGGTTAAGGAGCCTGCAATACCAGCCACATGGGCACCAAGGCTGTAACCCAGCAGGTGAATCTTCTCCCAGGGGTAACTGAGCTCCATCTGAGAGAAATAACAGCAAGAGGAGCTGTCCATCTTACCCTACATTCTGAGTTTATTAAGACAACTGATGGAATATTTCTGATTCACAAATCGTTTTTTCAGCTTACTGAGTGCTTTCTTGATAGTGTTGGCTTACACTTAAATCATAAAGCATTTTGTCTAAGATAATTTCTTGTAGTGTGGCCTTTAATTTTCTAATTTTTTTCCCCACAAATACAAGCATACAGATGTACAAGACCCTCCAGGATTTATGTGATATAAACACTACACTGAGAAAATTATTGTGTGAATTGTGATGCTCTGGGATTAAACAATGAATATTACTTGCATGGTGCAACATGACACAAGGTATATTAGTTTAGTAGACATTTAAAATAACTACAATATAATCCTTATAATTATTATGTGTAATTTGAATCTTTTTTATATTATGGGCTATCTATACACGTATAATGCAAATGAGATGGCTAATGAAGGACACTAAAGACCACACAAGAAACTGACAAAAATGAAAAATCTTGCTTTTGCAAGTAAAAGCTTGCAGCATACAGTAGTTATTCATAGAAGGTGCTTTACAGCTCAATTAATCTTTAAATACATAGTTTTTAATGCATTATATCAATTTGTCCCAATACAGTGTTTTAGTTTGCACTATTTGTTAAACTACTGTGTATGAGCTCAAAACGAAAAAATTCTGAAAGACCAGGCATTTAAAAAACAAGACACGACAAAACCTGCCCATTCATACACGTACCTGCAACCACCTGACAAATTCGGCCACGTCCTGGCCCACCAGTTTGGTGTAGGCGGCAGACGTAGGGTAGTGCTGCTGTGCCCGGTTTAGCCAGTCCACCACTATGACGTTCGCTTCAGGCTCTCGTTCGTACAAAGCTGAGACCAGCTTGGGGACCCAGCTCTCAAACATCCCTGTCACCTGAACACGAAGAAAATGGGCAAGTGTAAGCAGAACTTCTCAAACTTAATGTCACCAGGGCTAGGTGATCGCCGATTTACCAGGTGTCAAGGATAGATTTACAATGGAACCGTTACAAGAAAAAATCGTTTTTAAACTCGACTGATTAAATAATAAAAACATTCACATCTGAACTCGCTACATTATTGTTGGTTAATTTTATATCTTTTGTTATGCATTATCATTTGAATAATAATGTATTAAGAGCAAATGGATTTACCGTCCATCCGTGAATGACAAGAAACGTTTGACTTTCCAGATTGAATTCACATGCTGAGATTGTTTCTGGTTGACCAGGCACGATATAGCAAAGATCATCATCTGGTACGTCGGGCTTCCGAAGTGAGAACTTAGACTCAATGTTAGAGAAGTCCGCAATCCACTCTGTAGTGTTGCCTGTAAATGTACGTAGAATTAGCATCTTGACACACATATTGGTTTAATCCATACTACTATGCAAAACATTTCATGCATATAATGTCATTTTCATACAGACTTATTTTCACGACATTAACTAATTCTAAAACACCGCAATTATACATAGCGCAATATATATCTGCTCGCAGATTAGGAGGCGAATAGGTGAAAAATCCCACGGTGAAAATGAGCATTTTAAAGGTGAGATCAAAATGGTATCATACTGCCCCCTTTTGACTTTTTTATTATTTAACACAATACAACTAACGGTATTTTGTTCAAAGAAAATAACTTCTCTTTCTTAAGTGATATTGTTTACTGTCGTCCTTCTCTTATAGCGCACCACCGCGTCAGCAAAAACTCACCTCTTAGGTCTTTTAAAAGTTCAAGACATATCGAAAATGTTAGAAACACATAACGGCCGCAACGCAAATAATTATAGTGCGCTCGCTGGTGGCTACTGATTTACTACATACTTGTACCTACTAATTTACCATATATGGGAAATAAACTTGGAAGAGCATTTAAATGTATATTAAAAGTACTCCAACTTATGAGCAATGTTACTTAAACTTAGGTATTTTGCAAGACACCGGGTCGAATTACCGATCATACAGAAAACCCAAATTAAAACCAGAAGGAATTTCGTCACATGCGTTATTTCTTTCTTCTGAGGTTACTCTCGGTCATGCCGCTAAAGCTGCAATACTCTCTTTTAGCGGCACTGTCTAGACGCTTTCTCGTCATTCACGATATGTTTATATATAATACAAATATTATATTATATATACAGATGCATATATTGAGAATAGTGTTTGCACTTACTAAACAATGTTGATTCAGTGCTGTTTAATGCGGTTGCACACGTTTTTTCAAAAAATATCCAGATAATCAGGAGCCAGATGTTTCCCATAGTATTGTTTGTTTTAAAATAAAATTTAAGTCCAACACCGAACAATACTCAGATCTTTAGTCTTGCAGTAATAGTCCAACTGATCACTTAGCTTGCAATACCCTAAAACCGCTCAGTACCACCGCATATATAGGTTTTGGTCTCGTGTAAAATCTGCCGCACGTGCTGTCCAAAGCCGGGCTTTATTCCTAATTTGGCACATTATGTAAATAAGTAATATTGCCATTGGTCTGAAGAACGTAAACTGGGCGGAGACAATTTCATCAAAGTACTACAACTGCCCTCTGTATTCGTACCACATTGTGAGATTACCCGATACATTTTGTTAAATTTTTAATTCTATGTTTCAGGTTAAAGTTGTCCTTGGCTTTGTAATGGACAATGTATAATTTGGTCGGAGCGCTTGTGTTCTCATTAGCAGTTTTCTCAATATCACTTTAACTCAGCGAATGCCTGTGGAAATAATCGATGAATTTAATTTAAAAATTAGTTTTATATTCAATTTCATATTCAATTTTCTTATCCTCACATTAGAATGCATTATGCTGTCACTTGACAATTACAAGTGTAACTTCCCTGAATTCAAATTCACACATGACCTTTTTCTCGTTGATCCTTTAAAAATAATGCGGATTTAAAAGTTTGCGAAAGTTGCAACTTAAACTCATAAACATAATGACATCCTTCGCAACGTGCATGTCCGTATATATTGTGCAAACGTAATCAGTGAGTAATATAATTGAGTTTTACTTTCTTATTTAACTCTGAAAGTTGCACATAACTTTGTAAATCATGTACTAGGTAATTGAGCAATTAAAGTGGTTACGATTTTATTTTTTACACGCACAGCCTTTCTGAATTCACATTATGTTAATTCCCCCACAGCTCTATTTATTTACCAATAAAAATGCTATCAATCACTAACTGACCTTATAGGAATTCAACTGGACATGCAGCAAAGAAAAAAAACTCCATCAAAGTTTATCTAAAATATAACATACAGTATTTTGTGTATATAACATGTAAAAGCGATGTTATTGTCGACGGTCCGTTCATTACATTGACAGTGTAGTACTGTCTTATTTAATAATTAAAATAAATACAAAATTTATTTATTTATTTATTTGTTTGTTTGTTTGTTTATTTATGGGTGGAGGGGGGTATACGAGGGGTGTGTTGCCAGATTCTCATTCTTATTGGTCATTTTCATGTGCTGACCGGAAATTTGAGGCGTACGGCTGGAACAATTAACGTTTGCAACGTGATTCATGTGGATACAAAACACGACTTCTTGCGATTATGCTGTGGGTGCAAATACAATCCAAATTGTCTAATTATATTAGACATAATCACGGCACTTTGGCTTTGTATCCAGAAACAACGCTATGTATTATTTTTATATTTATTTAACAGTCGGCATTAAGTGTTACGATACAATCTACCGTATTAATGTAAATTAAGGTAAATTAATGTAGGCCTTCATAAAAGTAACATTTATAAGCTAACATGTTATAATTTATTTTAAATACTATCCGCATCCTGTATATATCATAATTTATTTTAGGTACTATATCTACATCCCGTATACCCCCCACCAGAAGCACTGGTTATTGTTACAGCTGTTTTCATTGTCTTTTGTTACTATTTTTGTTAAGCACTGGGAGTGTAGCAAAATGCTTTTCGTTGTACTGTTAAGAATAATGGCAATAAAGTTAATTCGATTAAATTTATGCAGTTAGGAACGAAGGGGTTAATTACAAAATTAATTGAAAATCGAAACACAAAACACACAAAGAAGAAAAGCACAGTGCTCAAGGATTCATGTTATGATGAAATTTATCATTGCCAGGAACTGAGGAGATTTGATATAATAAAAACAACTATCAAAATCTGACATCCTTGGAGGTAATTAGATTCAGTGTGCAAGAGACTGGAGAGGTAGAAGTGAACATGTCAGAGGTGCGAGTCAGATGTCAGGGGTGAAGTTGGATGCCGCATAATTGTTTGACCTAGATATGTAAAGACGGGATTATGCCAGAAGACTCACAGCTTTAATTAATGCCATTAATTAATTTAACTAGTGCTTCTACCAAGCACCCACTAAATATTAAGCAAATCGTTATTCAATTAAGATATTTCAGTTTTTTGTTACTTATAAAATGATCCGTTTGACAACCATATACAGAGTACATTAGATACAGGAATTGAACCCTGAACCATGAACACGTGAAGGAATAGTACTACCCAATAAAATATTATAATAAACCTAGAGTGGTTTATTAAGTAGGCTGTGTAGATCAAAAGGGTGCAATCCCATTCAAAATTCATCCTGTCCAAGGAGGTTGAGCATTCCATATGGACAATGTAGTGACATAGTAAAATGACAGACAGACGCCTGACGGTCATGGGCTTCCAGGCCCAACCCAACAGAGAAGTTCAGAGGCAGGGATGCAGATGTGAATTGGGCCTTTTGATAAGCAAGCAAAAGAAACTAAGGAACCACTGGGCTCTGCCCTGAACAGAAGACAACCTGTATACAGGAGGGGAGGCTAAGGACTTATTTGGGAACAGCATTAACATTGACAGGGAACTTTCCAAGGATCTACAAACACTCAACAGGAAACAAGAGCAGGGAGAGAACACAGGTGAAACACGTGAGGGCAATCGGCATGATCTTTCAGAAACACAATATAGGGAAACACGATGGGTAAACACAAAAGCCCAGACAGTACTCTGAGGATTTGGAGTGCTGAATCCCAGGGGCTGATGTTACAGTGATGAATTCTTTGCATTCTTCCTTGACAGGCATCACTCTTTTAAAGCAACATGCATGAATTCATTTAAGATTGTCTGCATTTAAAAGAAGACCTTTCAATAGGACTACAGGAATAATCCATATGCATCCACCTATTCATTTTTCTAACACCATATCCAGACCAGGGCTGTGAGGCTGTAGGAATCAGATATGCTTGGGTGAGAGCTAATGAAAAGCTTTCACTGCACTCTCACCGCACCCATTTCAACGGTCCATGTTATGACGAGAACATCTGGACAGCTACTGCTAGGTAAAATTCCTGGGCACCTCCAACACCAGTGCAGATCTGTCATGCTTTAGTCAAAGCCATATGTTGAAGGAGGTATAAATCTTGTATGCTAAGATCACATGACTCCAACAAACCTGAAAAGGAGATGAAAAAACAGTGCCTGGAATCAAACAGTACAAAGTACAGATGATCTTCATAAAAACCACATGTGGGGCATATTGCTTAACCTCCCATTTTAGCAGCATTGTGCACTTTATGCAACGTCAAATGAGCATTACACACATCTCCCAAAGTGATGTCTCATTCGTGATTGGTCCCTAGTCTTGTATCTTTGTGCCCTATTCCCAGCCATCCTGTTTTTGCCTTGTTTTCAGTTGAGTTCATCATCTTGGTTTCCCCCTGTATTCAGGGCAGAGCCCTGTGGTCACTTCCTTGACTTTTATTAATAAAACTGTTTAACTTTGCACAGAAACTTAAATAACACAAGTCACAGGTGGAACACATGAGGCCAATCAGGGTAAGGGCAATTGGCAGAAATGTAGAAACACGATGGGTAGACCCAAAACCCTGTTCAGTACTCCGGGGACCTAGAATGCTGACAGTCATGTATGTTTGATGTATGTTATCTGAATAATTTGACTAACCGAACCAGCCTTAGTCCCAATTAATTTGGGTAATCAACTTTCTACTGTATTTCATCCTGAGAATGGATTTTTATCAGGGTTTACTTTCTTGGGTGGCATTTCTGGAAAAACAGCAGGAAATGCTGTAGCATGTAATGATGATGTGGTCCAGGATAGTTCCTGATCCTAGTCAGAAAACACTCTTCAGTGTTGTTGATTTCTGCCCATCCTGTGTCTGTGTAACTGGTAATAGCCAGCTTTTTCTTTGACTTTAATCTATAATAATTGCACAAATCAAATGAGTAGTGAAGTGAATTATGTGCACGCACCATCCCACACAATGTGTCACTGCAGCCCCAGCTGGCCCACATTCTCTTGCAAACACATTCATTGGGCTTGTCTCACTGAAGGCCAAAGGAGACATTCTGAGGAATTTGCTGTTAATTTGCATTCATTTATGCCTAAAAGTGGCAGCAGAGAAGAAAGCCTTAGTTGAAGTCTAAACAAAGGATTTTGTTTTGTTTTTTTTTTGTTATTTTTCACAGTGGTATTTGCTGTCTCATGGTGTCCCTAAACAGGTTAATGGAGAACTAAACAGAGATCCCCAATTGTTCAGGGAGTGGTTAGTTGGTGCCTGCTGTGCCCAGGAGATGCAGATGAAATTAATGCTGGCTGTGGTATGTTCTCTGTGTGGAGACAGACTTAGTTTAGAGTTGCCCACATTTTTCTTCTCACTTCTGATAACTTACGAACTACTAGAAAGTTAGAGGCTAGCTGAAGACAATCCACATGGGTGACTTTGTGTAGTTCTTGTTCTGTTCACTTGTGAAGCCTTCTAATGACCGGTTGGAAAAATGAACGAGTACTGTGGAAAATTGTAGGGTGTCGCCCCCATCTAGTGGTTACTGCATAGACGCAAACCACAAGGAAAGCTAAACTGGGAATTCCTGCTCCCAGTCTCTGGGACTCAGTACGTGCATTGCTCAAGGTTTGAGCTAAGCTTCTGCTTAATCAAGGTTCTTGATCAAATCTTCACAGACTTATATAAAATTTAAAGAAATGTGTTCAGCCTGTAACAGAACTTTGCCATGTGATGGACTGACATTCAGTGCAGGGTGTTCCCTACCTTGTGCTTCCTGAGACAGGCTCCAGGATCATTATGACCCCATACTAGAGAAGTGGTTAGAAGATGGATGGATGGATGGATGGATGGAATTGAGAATTGACTGATTTTTGCTGGAGAGAGAAAAACACTCACTGATTCTAAGATTATGAACTCTCTGTATGATAGAAATAGCTTGACAGGAAGCAATGCTATATAGGTCTTTTAAGGTCTTCTGAATCGCTAAACCAATCTAGTTCAATCCTGTAGCATCACTCTTGGAACATCTGCTTAAGGTCTTTTTAGTTTGGAAATTTCTTATGAACAGAATTCTTTATAGTAGCCTAAAAATACTACAAAGAATTTTTTTATTGCAGCCTAAAGGTACCATTTATTATAAATGGTCAAATGGTGCTTTTTTTTTTTTAAAGTACCATTCGACAGAAAATATTCAGCAAAATGCATTGTACTGATATTTATCTTTTTGATGCAAACCTTAAATTGTTCATTTACAATCATCAAAGCTATTCATAAATCTAATTTTACAAAAATGGTTGTTTTTTTTTTCTAAGCATCCTATAGCCAATCTTGGTTTTGCATACACAAACATCAGGAGTAAAGTTGCATAACATATATAATAATAATGAAACATTAGCACTGTGACATTGTACTGGACAAATGGATAATGAAGATAGAAATATAAATGTTCATCCATCCATCCACCCATCCACATCCTGTACTTTGCCTGTAGTGTGTGATTGAGTGTGTACGCGCCCTATGATGAACTAGCATCCTGTCGAGAATGTACCCCAGCCCTCTGCCTTATGCTACTTGGGATCGGTTATAGGCCCCAGTGACCCTGACCAGGACAAGTGGTTGGATAAGTAGTTTACCTTGTGTCTACTTTTATGCTATACTTAAGATTTTGGACTAATTATTAATATATGAGCAAACTTTGTATCCAATATCAGTTACCCTGCAAGAATGAAAGAGCACAAATTTCTAAAGCATTACACGTGTTAAAGATGGAGGTGGCAGTTACAGCTTGGGGAGGAAGAGAAATTACTGGAAAAAAAGTTAAGTCAACCCGTCAGAATTGGTTCTGACAAAACCCATGATTGCCAGCAGAGGGCAATAACGACCTACTACTATATGTTATCTCACCCGATTTTAACTAAGGGCAGTGGCGAATCATTTCAACACTACAGATGTCTCAAGTTTTTGAGAGTGACGAAGTATGATCATTTTATACGGCTGGGAGTGTTGAACTTTATCATTTTAAAAAATGCATTTGATCTTAAGGTATTGCATTGAAGAGCTGTGTAACATCATTAACAATAAATTCAATTTTGAGGACTGAATTGAGTAATGAGTAATGAATTTCCCTTCGCATTGTTCCATCTGAGCATGCAGGTTTTAATGAGATGTAAGGTGTAATTCTGGAAAGAAATGCGTGTAATATCAGTATCCTGTGTACAGGGAACATGGACTACATGAACTATGCCCTTGAACAAAATGTAGTCTTCTATAATATTGGTCATATTTATTAAAATACACATTCTTGGACTGCAGTTCACCCACTGAAAACACACACAGACATGAGGGGAAGGTGCGAATGGCACACAGAAGACTTGGAAAAAGAGCCCAACCCAAAAGGTGTGATATTAAGGTTTGACTTTTGATGGGAAAGGTTTGTTGAACCATAGAGTGTCTGCATCATCAAATAAATATAGTGAAGAGGTTTACGTCCCTTCTCGGGTACTGATAGGTCCTTGGTGGAATTTGCCTTTTGTTGAGCTCTCATTTCCCGAATGCTACCGCTCTCAAACTGTGCAGCTGCCCCCTTACAAAGAAAACCTTGGCATTCCACTAGATCTGAACAAGCAGAGCTCAAATATTACAGTCAAGGACAGCTTGTTGTATGCTATAGCATGCGAAATATATTATTAAGATCATTTCAAATGTTCTAGCCAATATCTCTTTTTCTAGAACTACTATGAAGGGCAGAAATGTGAATCCTTTCCACAAAGCATCTGGAAAATATGAAAAAAATGTTGCGGCATATTGTATAACTTTGCAATAGTATGCATAGTATTTCCAGGTCTTTTTAAGGGATGATTAAGTGGCTCTTTTTCATCCTGCCTCTCCCAGGAGCCGCATCAAGGCCAAACAGAGAAGTGGCGATATCTTTGTCCACCCAGCCATGAGGAGCAAATTCTTGTGAATATCGAAGCTGTGTGCTGCCAGGCTGGGCTCTGATGAGAACTGAAGCTGCAGAGAGACCAAGGGATGGAAAACAAACACTGCAAGAGTCCTTTTGGTAATCCTTAAATGGCAGAACGTAGCCAGGAAAGGCCCACTCTGTCCTTCCTCCTAGTCTGCCCAGCAATTCTGAGGTGAGCGTTACACTTTAGTTGACTCAATGTATCTCCCCCAGAAGCTGAGTGGCTTATCCATGTGTGTGTGAAGAATACATGTATAACTTTTTCATATCACAGTGCATGGTGTGACTAGCCTGTTCACAAAATATTAGAAATATGCAGGGACAAAAACACGTAAATAATGGACCAAGAGCGCATACAAGTCTCTAACATTCTCTGTCAGAGAAAGTGATGGATTGTTATGATGACTCCCCTGTTTGCATCCATTTCCTGCCCACTGTTGTCTTTGAATGGATACAGAGAACGACAGAATAACGTTATATAATTGTGTCTCTTTCCTAAAGACTGACTTTGTTGCAAAGTCCACATGCCTGACTATAGCATTGGTGGTACAGCCGTAGGCGGGTAAAGCGTTTGCATCTTTTAATCTTAATGGTGTGGTCACATGCTAAGTGCAGCCTGATTTCCATTTGTATCAAAGAACACGGGGCCAGAGCACAGTCCCTACAGAGTCTCCTGCATCAAGCAATCTTCACTGATCTTCCCATGTGCTGTAGTGGGTTCAGAAGGAGAGGAATGATGGATAATAAACTCAACTAAAACACACATCAAACAATGTGTGATGTATGGACCTTTTATTCAGTGTGGGTATTTGGATTAAAAAATAGATCGTTCTGTTTCTCAGTTTACTTACTGTATTTATTTACTGTATTTATGGCTGATCTGGAGACACACATGGGGGAATAGATAGATAGATAGATAGATAGATAGATAGATAGATAGATAGATTATTCATGTCTGATTGCTTTTTCTGTTTGTCTTCATTGCTGAATAACTTTGTTCTTATTCATGACTGACATACCACATATATATATCAGTGTAGAAAAGTCCATTTTCCAGAAGAATCGAGTATTAAATGAATACTTTTCAGGTAATGATAATGGCCGGTCTTCTATAACCTCCAATAGGGTCCCTAGGTGTGGGGAGATGCCTGCAGTTGAGCAACTGGAACTGGAAGTGAGGCAGAGATTGAGCAGGCAGCTGGGACGCTGGCACAGGACAAAGCCAGAACAGAGGCCAGCGTGGCCCAGCACACTAAGAAGAACCAGTAGGAAAGGCAGCAGTCGTGGTCTAAGGGCGTGGCGTGGACTCATTCAACAAAAAACAAGAAGTTCACTACCTCAAGGTACAGAGCAGACTTCAAGATGGAGCACAGAGTTAAGTTCCATAAGCTGCATAAATAGAGTCTGCAAGCGGGCCGAAATGAGAACTCCCTCTCTAAGGCATACTGAAGCTGGCAGGCACCACCCTGGTTCACTGTTTACACTCCTATTACCACATTTAATGGCAGAAAATCCCATTCAGAAAACACACTGAATGGGCTACTTCTTTTAATTTAAATACCTCTTGTTTAAATAAGGATCCATCCAATGCTGAGGCATGCAGTGGTCCCTAACATAATTCCTCACATATTTCATGTTGCGGAGAGCGTCAGAAATGTGGTGAGTGTCTTTGTCGTCTTGCACATGCTTAACATTCCTTCAGAGCATACGGCTACCGGATTGTTCTGCCGACTCCCCCATTCTCACTGGCCTCACTTTAGACCTTTATCTCCCAGCTCCTCTGTTTCTTTAAATCCGGCTTTATCTTGCATGGATTCCCTCAGCTGCAGGGTAGATTTTTCAGGAGTTTTTACCATAAAAGGCCACAAGGAGCAGAGCCATGGTTTCCTGTGGGAGGGCTCTGGTTTCCCCGCCTGAGAAACGGGGCCACGTCCTTCCCTCGGCTACCTCCACCCCACCCCCAGCTCCATTTCCCTCCAACTCCCACTTCCACTCTGTCATCCTTTCACACTGACTTGCCAGCTTTCTCTCAAGTCTACAAGTTATTTCACAGCACGTTCGGGTGAGGGATCCGAACACACTGCATGTCTGAGTTTTCCAGGTTCTAGAAGCCTCCTACCCCATCCCCACCACAATGCTTCAAACCCTGACTGCAATGTGTCATGTTTTTCCTTGTTGTTGGTGCAGTGTTATCTTCACTTCTGTTATTTCCCCTCAGAATCATGTTTCCTCTGGACTGAAGGCCCTCAAGATAAGTTTGCAACAAGACAGGGTGACTTCCTTTTAAGGAAAAACAAGTTCCCAATTTTTGCACCTATAGCGAGGATCCCATGTTAAAATCTCAAAAGATCTGGCTGCCTCTCCTTCCGTGCCCTTCGGTCTGCAATAACACCGTCCATGTTGTGGCCTCGTTACGACATTCAGCCCAGTTAAACACTCCGCTTCTGTTTACCGCGACGTGCGTAAAATCCGGGGTGGGGAAGTCTGCCGAGGAAACAGGTGGCATAGAAGGTCAAGACACAGGCATGGGCTGACAATGGGAAGATCCTGCTGTCACCCCACGTGTCTGGGACTACGGGCTCTGCTTCTGAAGTTTTCATTTCGACACAGAGCCCCGTTTATGGACCCTCCCTCCGCTTACTGTTATCTTTCTGACACACTTGTCTGTTGTACTGTGCTCTCTTCATCATTCAGTTATTCAGCATCTCTGCTGTAGAATTGCTGCTGTCGTGGCAATGTAACAATTCCGGCTGCCCACCAAACACTTAGTGCCCTTCTGTCATGTCCCTGCACAAATTATGTTATGGATTTTGTTTGCTCCTGGTCAAGACCTACACAGTCGCGTCTTCGTGTGTTTTATCGTCAGTGCAATATTTTGTGAAAATGAAATCATAATTACAGTATAATTTCCAATAAGTTAGATACCAAAAATGAACAAAACCAACAGAAATATGGCATGAAAGCTATATTTATAGCTAAAAAGAAAGAAAATACAACAAAGAGTCGGCCCCTTCTTTATGAACGGCCGTGTTGGCTGCCTGCCTATTGAAATGATGGTGTTCTATAACAGTATCTCTTTTCCTGAAATGTGTTTACAATTTTTCACATATTGATGAGCATTTGTTTTGAGGCAGGGTGATACATAGCCTGGCCTTACACCAATTCCTGTTTTATTATTATTATCATTGAGTAAGCAGGTCAAATTACTTGTAAGCAGCCACTGCTTGATGGTACCCCGGTGTCCGTAATATTAACTACCTATGTGCCTTCTGGCCTTTATGCTTAAAAACACCAGTCACACATCAGGCTGATCCTGCCTTCAAGGGATTTCTCTTTTTTATTTGCCGTTACCTGAAAGATTATGAGGTCACACATCTGTCTGGTCCTACAGACTTGCTCAGGTTGTCTGTGTTGACTTAGGAGCCCCCGGGGCAAAAGTGAGGCTCAGACATGTGCTGATTTACGTCATGGGAAAAGGCACAGGAGGATGCTAGTTAATGGCAGACTCAGCCATCCATCAAAGAAAGCTGTGCATGTTTCTTTCCCATGGGATTTATGTTTCTGGAACCCCTGGGGGCAGGGGCTCTGACCAGCATAGTGACATCAGGCAATTAAAGGGTGTCAGCAAAGGGATGCTGAGGGCAGCAGAACAAATAAACAAACACATCGCATTTTATTAACTGGGCTCTTTGTATCTCTTCATTAATCAGAAATCTGTGTCTGTCAAGCACCCAGATCCAGCGCCTCCCTCTTCCTCCTCTGAGAAGTCCTTATCAGAATCAGGATCTAAAGTGGATGCATTTACGATGAGGAGACTAGGCAGCACTCTGACTCTGTTGGTAGAACCACTGACTAACACCCCCAAGGTTGTGTGTTGAAATGTGGGGTGTGCGTGTGTGTGTGTGTGTGTGTGTGTGTGTGTGTGTCCTGATGTTCTGTCCAGGGTGTTCCCCTGTCCTGTGCCTTCTGCTTCCTGTGATGCAGTTCAGGCTCTATGGAGTATTGGAAATGAAAGCCTACTAAGCCACTGAAAATAGATACCTTAATTAAACTGGAGTGTAATGTCGCCCTGCTGGCAAAATAAAATTCCTACCTTAGAAACCAAAGGGAAAATAACTAAATCTACTCTCATTTCTATAATTGTAGGAGATGCTCAGGTCCACTGAGCCATTCTTACAGTACATTTAGTCTCCCAACAGAATCTACAAGCAGAAATCTGTGTTCTGTATGTCAGATGTAATAATATTATTTAGGGAATGGCATAAAAACAAATTAAATGAAGTATATGTGCCAAAAATGCTTTCACTAACTGCCATTTAATAGCATTGATAATTATAACAATAAATAATGTGTCCTTTCTTTCACAACCATTGTGTCCATTGAAGGTGGATTGTGCGACAATTTGTGCTACATCTGAAGCTTTCTTCCACACATTTACAGCTTGGAGGATGACTCCCTACATGCATTGGCTCATCTCCAATATACATCTTAATGCAGAGGCATGCTGGGCTGTGAGGCGGTGTGTGGCTCTGTGGGTTAGGAGTCTATGCACACTGTACAGAAGGTTGTTGGTTTAAATCCTAT
>JAACJT020000028.1:1336426-1346426 GCA_009936485.2 Gymnarchus niloticus | reverse complement strand
CAGTGCTGGTAGGATAATTTTATGTTAAATTTATTTCACTGTGAGAACATTATTATTATTGCCACACATTGTGTACGCTCAACACATCATTACGATTTCAATACATAATTCTTGTCTTAAAATCATTAATGCATGTGATAGATGGTTAATATAGGATATACTTCCCAGTTCAAACAAGCACATCACAACATAAACTCACTCAGTAAGGATTCATTTGTCTTTCTTATGCTGTTGCAATTACAAATTTTCCATAGATTAACTAGTTCATGTCATTGTGATTCAGGAAGACTGTAGTTACACACTGTTACACAGGAAAGATTCTTACCCCAATTACGTTTATAAAAGTACAGTTTCATAAAGAAAATACTCCTTCCTAGAGAAATCTGTCCTTTCCTAATTGATGAGAGCAATATGTTGTAAACAATACCAAGATAAATTACTTTATAATATTTATCCCATAACTTAATTTTTTGTACAATCTTCAACTTATATCGTATATGTAATTTCTAAATTCTACAAACTTTACTGCTAGTAGATTTCATTTCTCCAGACCCCTTTACATTAAAGAGTTAAGAGGGGCAGCAGACTGCTACTGGAATAGTGCTTTGCAGCCACTCTTGACTGAGCGCCAACGTCTCGCAAATTTCATTTGTGACAAAAGATGTAGCTTTCACCTGTGATTCCCACTTACCAGCATAGTTACTTTACAGATAAATACTATTGTGGCAGCACTCAATGTTAGGTATTGTGAATTAGCAGTTCGAAATGACATATGTTGATTATCACACGGACTGTACTGCATAAGTCTCAAATCTACTTGTCGTACACTGTATTTTATTCTGGCTTTTGAGGCCAATTTATTGGATTTTGAGGTTCTACGTGAGCTTTAGGACAAGCGTTTGTCGGCTTATGCGTTTAACGTCAAACTTCTCCAGCTGGAAGACGAGCTGTTGGGACTGCAGAAGAAGCTGAAGGGCACGGAGGACGAGCTGGACAAGTACTCTGAGGCTTTGAAGGACGCTCAGGAGAAACTGGAACTGTCAGAGAAGAAGGCGACAGATGTAAGCTGGGAATTGTGCTACTCGTGTGCACATACAGCATATTACTTCAGATATAGTAGATACATGCTAAAATTTTCTAACTAATACACAAGGACAAAAAAAAATCAGCAACTCTGGTTATATGTTAAATAAGTGCTATATAGTCCATTTAGCAAAATTCAGTATGTTTTACATCATTTAAAATACAGGTTCTTGTGCATCTGTCCATCCATCTTCCAAACTGCTTAATCCTGTTCAGAGTCTTGTTGGGACTGGAGCCTATCCCATGCAGCTTTAGCACACAAGGCGGGGGACACCCTGGATGGGGTGCCAACCCATCGCAAGATGCAGTCACACACACACTCACACAACCAAACACATTCTATGGACAATTTAGCGCAGCATTTAGACTACATCACGTATCTTTGGACTGCGGGAGGAAACCAGATTACCCAGAGGAAACCCACACAGCACGGGGAGAACACGCAAACTCCACGCATACAGAGCCAGAGTGGCGCATTCGCATATTATTTTAAATATTTTAAATCCAGGTCTGCTTTGTCATTTTCACTAACTTGCCGGTACTGCTCAACTTCCTTTACTTGCCGAGCATCAATAGCTAAAAGGTGTTGGTTTTTTTTGGTTTTACTTTAATGGGAAATCTCTTTGAAACATTGTTGGTGGGGGTGGTAGGAGTGGTGATGTTGGTGGGGGATGGGGGGACCAAGTTAAGTACCAGCATTCCAGTGTAGAAAAATGGACTCTGTAATGCAGTCTGTGAGATACTGATATCTGATTTCTCTGTTAAATCCTTAACCCGTAACAGTGTTAATGTTTGGCGCACTAACCCCAAATTCCCAGAAAAATGAAACAATCGTCAATTCTTCATACTGGTGGGGAAACTGGGTGCATTAGGCATATCCCATCTTGCTCTCCATGAGAGACACAGGCACACATAGAGGTGAGTGCAAAACTGGGGCACAGCTAGCATCCAGCATCTGAGGAGCACTTGGGATTTAGAGCCATGCCCAGAGGTCCAGCAGTGACATGATTACTCTGCTGACCATGGGATTTGATACCATGATCTTCTAGATATGGCTATAGATCTCAAACAAGAAGTTATAGCTATCGCTATAAGGGCTTGTCTTTGGTACCTAATTCACTAGCCCCACCCTTCCCCCCAGGCAGTAATTAAACAATTACTAAGCAATTCCTAATTGCTATACTAAAACAATTCCTGAGGCCATTCCAACCAAAGTCTAGCCCATTCTTGTGCTCTATGCTGCCTGGGATTGGCTCAACCTATACTCTAGGTATGTAGTAGTATGGATGGGTGGAATTCCTCAGGTGATATACTGCCCAAAAACTATTTCAGTGTAACAAATGTACCAGTTTGATACAATTTATTTTTTGACATGTTACTACTTCAACATTTTTGTATATTTTGTATAAATCAAAAACAGTTTGTAGTCCATAATATCACTATTATACTATTTGCTTTTTTATTCTTTTTCAAAAGAAAGCCGTTTAACCCTATACTGATTCATTTACAACCAGATGTTACATCTTTAGCATAATGGTCGCAATATTATCATCATTAGCATAATGCGTTGATTAAGCTACCATACAGCTAATTGTCAATAATGCAGTTATTCAGAATTTCACCGTACATCTTATAACAAACATCGCTTCGCATTTCACACAACTTCTGTATAATAAAAGCTCCCCAGACACAGACCATGTTGTAAAGAAAACATTGGCAATATACGAGGAGTCTGAAATCATTTTTATCACACGGTATCAGACACCATCATTTGACTTCTGTATCTAGAGTGTATGCAGGTAAACCGCAGAGTGCGAAAGCACCTAACAAGTAGGCAAATGTGTTTTTATCGTCTAAATTCGAGAGGGAAATCCAGAATTTCGAAAAGTATCTGAGCTATATTAATAATATTGTGAAATTGAAACACTATGAAATAGTTATTCCCTGAAAACGTTAGAAATGGACCGCAATGGTGAATTCACTTCGAAAGAACCCAGTGAAGGGAAGGAAAATGAGTAATGGGATGGCGCAATGCTGGCCAAGGAAAGGTGCGCCGCAGTTACTGATAAGACCGGGGAAACCACGGAGTCCCAGCTGCACTAGGCAACGTAGCAGTCCAGGAATTCGAGGAATTCTGCCAAAGCAAACACAAAACTCCACAGTCCTGTGTTTTATGAAGACCATGCTTCGTGCTTAGGTGAGCCGAAAGTCCAACTAAACATTAAACCCATTACATACAACCTACATCGTGAGCTCCCTTCTCAATCAATAACATCTGTAGCTTTATAACTTTATGGTCTTCTTCGATTTATGTAAATATCATTTCAGTTCCAGTATAATGACACTGTGCCTTGTAACCGTGGGCAGACACAAGAGAATTCAGCAACGAAGAATACTGTATAATCCATCAGGTTTATAAACTATATTTTACCACACCATTATTTAAGGAAGTTATTGGGCACACTTTCAATATTAAAATGATCAACCGTCATCAACTTTACGACGTTCAACGGTCTGTTGATCACTGTGAGTTAAAAGTCAGAGTGCAGAACACCTGTGATGCAAATACTTCTACCTCACATTCTGTTTCATTAAAGTGAATAATGTGATAGGATAAATGAGGCTTCAAAACCCGTGGTGGGTGGGAGTATCCTAAACTAATCAATCAAAGCTGGCACTAAAGGAGGTTTCAATAGCCGTGGTGGGTGGGATTATCCAGAACTAACAATCAGTGCTGGGACTGAGTAGTAAATTCGGGATACTCCCACCCACTACTGTTTTGAAGCCTCATGTGTCTCATCGCTAGGATAAACTGCTTTCATTGAGAATGGAGGCACTTTTCGGAAAAGCGTCGCCCAAATAAGCCCCGCCCACCCTCGCAGCCGTGACGTCATCGGGGTCGCTGCTCTTTCCTGTAAGATTTAGGGTTAACCTTCCAGCACAATCCTGCGTTTTATCTTCCTATTTTCCTGCTGGACCACATCGCCTTGATACTACATTCCAAAGACTGAATGACACTGTGAAAGTAGCTATTTAAATATTTTCATAGCGCAACTATATTTAAACATAATTCGCAAAACAGTATTTCGGAATTCACTAGTTAAGTTTTGATCGGGCGATTCAAGACTTTTTTGTACCTGAATACCGATTTAGAGAAACAGTCTAAACCAACTATTTGCGCCACCCAAAAAGTTTTTATAATTTTGCAAATTGTGTGTATTATTTAATCTTTTCCATTTTGTTCGACTTTTAAGCTATATTTTTCTATTTTTATACCAGGTTTGGCTTATATTTCGATAATTTCCTCTCGATTGTACGATAATGGCAGGTTTAAACTCTTTGGAGGCAGTAAAAAGAAAAATCCAAACTTTGCAACAAGAAGCCGACGATGCAGAGGAGCGAGCTCAGGTTTTACAAAGAGAGCTGGACAGTGAACGGGAACTTCGCGAAAAAGTGAGGAAAAACGTTATTATCACTTCTTCATTCCTTTACTGTTATATTTCATTAGTCATTGACTGTGTTAAATAATGTGTAAACTTAAGAAGCAGGCATCTTAATGAATTAGCCTGGAAAGACAAGGGGCCACGACTGAAGGCGTTGCCGCCGCCGCCCCCCCCCCCCCTAAAAAAACCTAGAATTAAATGTCGTATGTTTGCTTTGTGATGACAGTGAAACATGTATCGCTCTTTTCATATTGTCCTAAGAATTTAATTATGTAAATTGTTCATAGGCGTTTATTTTCAACCTTTCATGACAGCTGGAAATTAATTCCGATCAATACAGTAAGGCTTACGTTTAAAGTTGTGTTTCAGGCTGTTTTAAACTAATTGCCTAGGAAATGCGTAAGGCAATCGTTTCTTTCCTGTTTGAAAGAATCGTCAAGAATATTATACTTCCTTTAGGAGTGAATAAAATGTTCTTTAATTTTTACCGTATGTTTTAAGAGGAGTCAATATTCCATACGACATTTGATGTAAATTATGAACCGGACGAGGTGATGTTTTCTTTTCCTTTAAATAGTCGTGTGGGAGTAGTAACTTACTCATATCTTCCACAAATTATTGGCAAGTTAAAAACACATCCCATGATCTCAGGCATTCAGGTTTTCTTTTATTTTTCCATGCTTTGAGATCCACTATCCCATACCCTTTCCATGGTGGCCATATTACACTATGACCACATTCACACCTTTTATTCAAATTTCACCTTGGTGTCAGCTTTAGAATTTCCTCGGATCCACAGTATTTGGTGGGTATTTGCTTTGACCCCTGTTGGGGGAGCCACTATCTTTGGATCTCTGTTGCTTAGTACTTTTTGGGGCTAGGCCGTGATGGACTGTGAGATTTACTTCTAGGTGACTGTAAAACGATAACCACAAATGCCAGTGCTTCATGGAGAATTACTTGCCTGTCCACAGGAGGATGTTCTGAGGAAGTTTACATTTTTACATTCACCTACATTTGAGGTGAAGTTTCATTATTCCTAAGGTAATGAGGAGTTTGGGCCTAATGCAGGATTAATGCGACACTCCAGTCTACATATTACTACACAGGATATGTTCTAGCTCTATAGGCTAAAGGTTTAAAATCGTATCTCACACTCCATCTCATTTCAGTTCTTGTTTGAATCTTTTGTTTTAAATTGTGCTCCAGGCCATGTTGCTATTGTAGTGTGATTTTTAGCATTTTTGTCAAAAGTTCTCAATCTAAACTAGCAGTACACTAACCCTGTAGGATACTGTGATTAATTTAGCCTCAGTGGTCATTGTGTTTGGCTGCTTTTGAGAAATTGCGGGAAACCATTCATTTGCACAGGATAAAAAAGCAGCTTCCTGTTTGAGTGACGCTTAGCAATTCAAAAATGAAAAAGAACCTAAAGGTTCCTTATCTCTATTTAGGAAATCCCTCTCCCTTGTATTGAACCTAGTGATGTATTATTTTGAATACGACAAGGGTATAGATTTTGAAATTGTCAAGTGAAGTATAATTTGTGTATTTAGTTGGGATAAGGTATTCCTTCGGAGGGGCAGTAGATAAATTGTGCCCAAGTTTTGCAACTTTTGGGAGCCTCCCCATCTCAGGAAGAGCTCCAGGATGCTGACTGCATTATTTGCTGCTGCACTTCCTGTAGTCTGTGCTGTCGCCCAGATGATTCATGAGATAAGTGCTGTTAAACAGTTTGACTGAGCAGAAGCCATATTTTGGTCTGGCTATGCCAGGGGCAAGTCCATTTTGATGATGTGAGAACTTTGTAAGAGAGTTCCAGTCATCAAGGACCCTGTTCTTGGTTTGACATACAGAAAATTCAGTTTGCAATTGATTACTTGCAGTGCTCTGTAGGTATTTTGAGTCCTTATTATGATAATATATAGCTGCCTGTTTGGAGCGAGGTATGAGAGACAAAAATCAAATAAGTGTTATTTCAATCACTTTTGGTCTGGTTTCACCTAAGACCAGTTTGTCTTGAGAGACCCTACCAGGGGCAATTGAACCTGACAACATAGCTTCTGGGATCACTGGGGCACTCAAACCGCTCCCCCGCAGAGGTCTGGGCATCTTTGCTTAAATAAAAGCACTAGATAAAGTGGTGGAAGATGGACCAAGAGCTGTCTGTAGATCTTGGTTCTACCAAGGTTTTAAGTGCGGTCTCCTTGCCAGCAACCTAACATTTATTATGGCATCACTTAAAAATACAGAGCGCACAAAATTCTTTATGCTTAACTATTGCAAAACGAGACTCTAAGGTTTGTGATTCCCAAATATATTGAATTCACTAGTAGATGATCTGAAAAGTATGCAGTGAGTCAGTGGGTTCCAGATGGTTGCTGTATGTGGCTCATAGCATCAGATACGTTATCCTTTGCAAAGATTAACTTTCCCTTCTTCTTAATCCCCTCTAGGATAGTCTGTATGATACTCCACAAAATTTAGCTTCTTCATAGGTGCGAGACTTTTTTCCGTTGTCAAACATGAAAAATTACGCAGAGAGTCACCCTCAGTAGGACACTCGAAAATGTAAAAAAAAAAAAAAAAAAAAAAAAGAATGGAATGCGGTTGAATAAACCATATAGGAAATACACAGCTTTCCACACATTCTGGAAACTCGTATGGAATGTTGTGTGTTGACCGTAATTAAATTAGCCAAAATATATCATAAGATAGTGCTCTGGGAATGTGGCACTTCAATAAAGGTCCCAAATAGAGGATTGGAGTTTTCTATCTGGTATGAATCCAGAGAAGCACAACTTGCTTGTGTTGTCACTTGAATTTTTGTGAGGAATTCTGAAATCTAAGCATATCGAGTTACTATGTCTGTTAGCAAAATGCTAACTGGTCCCCCTTGGGCTCCAAGTCCCAAAATACCACAGACGCTTCTTTTCTCGAAGGCCGACAGTGCTATGTACTGAATGGAATGTGGTGGCTTTTGCTGTGTGTGGATGATGCGACTTGTGGTCCGGTGTGATGTCCACCGCACACCCTCGTGTCCCTTTGCTCTGTGGAGAATGTGTGGCATAATAGGATCTCCTTCATGCGTCCAGTGACCCCATATCGCGAGAGGACAAGCTGCTTATCATTCTTAGGCATTGGAAATGCCTACGTTTATACTGACCTCACGCTTCTCATTAAACCACCGCGTCCAGTTTATGCATTAATTCAATTCCTCTCTGTTAGCCACCCTACTAACACTGACTTTCAGTATTGGTGAGCTAAGCAGTGGCATTCTTAGAATTCCCCAGAAGGCCTACATGCTAATTTTCACTGCTCCCTGACACTCACATAATTGTGGCCTGTTGTAGGAGCTGTTATGGTGGTGATGAATCTCAGAGATGAAGTTAAACTTAGTGTGTAGTAAACCCTGGTAGTCCTGTCCTCATAGAGTTGAGATTTCACACTTGACTGGATTTGACAGGAAATACTTGGCACATTGACATCAAACATTTAAATCTGTCATCCAAGGACCAGAGCTGTTTTTCCTCACGTGTACATAGTATAATGAAGGTCTTAGTTGCACGTTTTTTTTCTAGATTGTAGTGGAAGATAATTATAACACAGCAAGTAGAGGAATTGTCAAATAACCTGTAACAGAAACTACCAGCACGGCAGTCAAACTTCTTATTTCCAGTTAAGGCTAACCAAGGCTGTCTTTCGCTGTTTCTGTTTCCCGTGAAATTGTTAGGGATGTAAGTCACATGACCATCCTTCTCATCATGCCCCGTCCATGTAGATGGCACCTGTCAGAGTTTCATTTGACTGTGCTTAGGCTTTACTGACACGATCCTCCAGGTATTTTCCTAAGTTGGTTTTACCATATAAGGTGAGTGAATGAGGAAGGGGGAGTGGTCAGAGAAAGTGTATTTTGGAAGAAGAGGGGATTGCAGGATGTGTCCTGTGCTGCTGTCTGCATTTTTCTCTTATTTTTGGAGGTTATTCACTACATGAGGTCAAATTAATGTCTTCCGTTGACTTTTATTAATTATTAATGTATAATTATGATTAATAGAAACACCTTGAGAGTTTGTTGCTACTATGGAAGTATGGTTCCATATCTTCCATATCACCCTAATGATGAAATGCATATTCGGAAAGCCAGTTTGGGAATTTTACGTAAGAAATAAACTGATGCTGCACTAGTATGTAAAAATCAACACGCACGCAGTTCTAGGTAGTGGGAATTCAGACACTGATTTTAGTATCACCTGTCAAGTTGTCATTTGGATTCGCTGTTTTGAAGATTCTGTTGTTAGGCTTCATGTTGCCATGATTCATCATTTCATCACTGCTTCATTATTTAGCATATTTGTTTTCAGATATCTATTAACTTCAGTCCACTATTTGTTCTTGAAATCAGCTATCCCACGTCTCTCGTCATTAAATATGCGATTAATGTTTAGGATGCAGCAGTTAGTATTGTCAAACTGACAAAACTACAGGTAAGGTCGTTGAAGGACTGACACGAATGTCATTTCTGGCCTATTTTGGCCACATTCTTCAGTTTCTGTTCTTTATTTTTTATATGTCAGACTAAGTAAACTGTTCCTCTGACGGTTATAGTTTTGTTTCATTTAATTTCGTTTTAGGTGCTGCAGGCATGCAGGTATACCACCTATGTATCTATCACGTCTCTTGTTGACTTGCTCTCCAGCACTTTTTCTGTTCACATATCAATTATTATGCTGCACAGCCAGCATTTCCTGTTTTCTGCCTCCTTCAGTCCCTCAATCGGCGAATTGAGCAGCTTCTTGGCAGTAGGCTATATTCAGTCTACAGGAGCATGTAATGGCAGCCTGTATGTTTGACCTTACTACACCCCCCCCCCCCCAGGCTCCATTAAGCTTGTTCTGTCTTATATCTGAGCCTCCCTGATTTGCATGTGACTGCCTTTCAGTAACTTGGCTGATAACGCATCTCAGAGAGTGACAGGCATGGCGAGCAGCCTGCTCATTTTCACATGACTCCCACCACGGTGCAGTTTCCGGGTGCACAAATTGGCTTGAGAAGGTCCATTTGGCAGTATAGGCTTGTACAGTAGTTCAGCCCTGAGGGCCTGTTGGACCATATAAATAATGACTAAGTCACAGGGCATGGATATGTTCAGGGAAGAGTCATTTCCTGTTTTACTGAATTGTGTTTTTAATTTGAATTGAAAGATAGCTCCACATGGTCCTAGTGGAACCTAGCATAATTTCCTCAGTAAATTCCTGGCAAGATTATATATATATTGAGGGGTGGCACAGTTGTTTCACACCTCAAGTGTTGGGGGTTTGAATTCCATCTCCACTCCACGTGTGTGTCTGGAGTTCTCCCTATGTTGCACAGGTTTCCTCCCACAGTACATTTCGGGTAATTGTGTGTGTGTGTGTGTGTGTGTGTGTGTGTGTGTGTGTGTGTGTGTGTGTGTGTGTGTGTGTGTGTGTGTG
>JAACJT020000028.1:1295370-1331323 GCA_009936485.2 Gymnarchus niloticus | reverse complement strand
TGCAACACTGTAACAATGCCACAACACAGCGCATCAAGATACAACCGGTGCAACACTGTAACAATGCCACAACACAGCGCATCAAGATACAACCGGTGCAACACTGTAACAATGCCACAACACAGTGCATCAAAATTGAACAGCGGCACAAAAGAGCCTCTGCATCAAAACCCAATGGAAAATTATAACACACACTGTATTACGTCTATTTACTAGCACTAGATTTCCTCCAACGGACTAATGATTTGAATGAATCACAGGTGTGCCCAACCCCACATCAGCTTATAAAGTGATCTCGCGACATTAGAGTAACGTATAGGAGAACGATCAGAAATAACATCTCATAAATATAATAGCGAAAAATAATACTGTTAACCTCAATGCGGGTTCTTATGTTAATCAACAAGTATATCTGCCTACATGCCCGGGTCGCTGGCTGCTAACGGTGCCGTGTCGCCACATCAGCCCGATAACCGCACGAAATTAGCTGCCTTACACCTGGTCCCAGAAAAGAGCAGCCTGGCCGCGGAACAGACTCGACAGCAGCCTAGAGTGGTGGTCTTGTCGTCAGAGGGAGCCGAGGCAGCGCCAGACTGACGAGCGGAGCCCCTACAGCCGCTGCCTCCGAGATACAGCCAGCTAGGCCTCGACGCCTGGTGTACCACAACCCCACAGCCGAGGCCGTCTAATTCAACCCTCAGTAAGAAAACGCCGGAATACCTCAGCATTATTCACACAGGTTGCCACTGAAAAACATGTGGCCCTGGTGACTGTCAAACCGCTCCAAATACATGCTCTAGCAAAATAACTCTACCTGAGGGAGCGATGTGAGCGCAGCCATCTTCCCTGTTGCTGCGGAAATGCGCGCACCCTCCTGCCCCGCACCCCGTCATCAAGGAAATACGCCCCCTGGTGGCCGAGAGCGCGCAGTGCACGGTGCGATGCGGTCGGTCCAAGGATGTCAGGAGTCTGTTCGATCTTTAATGGGCAAATACAAAACTGTCATTTGTGGATGCTTTTTAGAGAAATAATATGGTTTGTTCGATATTATTTTAGATGAAAACCACAGGCACTGGCAAACATTTCAAGTCATTATCTATCTGATATTTCGTGACGAAAGCTAAGGAAACTTAAAATATATTGTCATGCCATTACAAGGAACATTAAGGATTTTTAAGCATCGTAGAAAGCCTGCTTCGCTGCATTCCTCTTGAGTGCAGAATGTCATTGCTGTGCCATCCGTCTATCCATCATTCAATGGAACAGAGGCATAAAATGACTAATGTCCTTGAGCACAATACTGGAATTCAGATCAATTCATCTTAAGGTTTTTACAATCTAATGATTTATATGTAATTGGCACAGTGATTACCGCGTCTGCTATATTTGTATTTATTTACGTATGCCTAGATATTTTCCCTATTTCAGTATGACCTAATTGTTGTACACATCAGGACCAACGATATCAGCGACGTGACGTACAAAATCACAGCATTTTTGTTCATTATAGCACGGGTGTTTAGAATTGGTATGTTTATAACAGGGGCCTGTCGTGTGGCTTTTATGTCGTCATCATATGTCAACAATGTGCACGTTCACGATTTGCGGCTACGATCCTCAACGTTAAATCAGACCCACGGTGTCCAATTTTGGGCTATCCTTTGAATTCACGAGCTACAGTAATGTCGTGAAAGCTTGGATATAGTATAAGAACATCCATCCATCGAGCCATCAGCTATGATGCCTTATCCCAACGCATTGTCACAGTGAACATCGCGCCTTTTGCAAGTAGCTCAGGACCCCATGAAGAGAACACTGGCATGGATGCACAATCACACCCTCTGACGCCACTATGCCACCCACTAAAGACACACATTATATGAGGATGAGACACGTGTCCTACCTGACGGATTCACTTTAGCAATCGGCTGTGCCCATTCGATTGAACCAAAATAGTTAACCATGTTTCAGGAAGAGAAAACAGAGGATCCAAAACCCAACGTAAAGCTTTTTAAAAGCTATTTATTTTACATAGTGCTAAAACAATGAACCCCCGAACCATTGAGAAAGTAGTGCCTTTAGGAAGTGATGCGCTTAAGGCTAAACATATGTTTTTCAATTGATGATTCGTTTTATTCTAAAAGGCAAAATAATAATTAAAAAACCACACACACAGTAATGCTAAAATGAGCGTCAGCACCACTCCTTTAGAAATGGTTGAACTAACATGCTTCAGCTCAAGAGCCCTATTAAAAGCATGCAACGCTCCCTCATTGACTCGTCTTTTTCATTTCCGTAAAAATCATAGTTCTAATTACATTATTTTACAACAGCACTGCAGGGTAACAGTCAATCGCGTTCAAAACTTTGAGGGGAAACAAAAATACTTATAAAATTTATAACTAATTGGTTTCTATTTTAGCCTCGCAGCCAATATTCGAGTAATTTTATGCAGCTACAAGAGGCTAAATTAATTCTATCACATAGTTTACAGTTCAGATTAACAGTAGGCCTACACCATCTGGATGGGAGAGACTTTGTTCACCTTAAAAATATGTCGTTTTTTTATAAGGAACTCCAAAGAAAAAAGATTGCCTGGGGTAATACACTTCTAAGGGGCGGCATTCGGGGAAAGCATACCCATAATAACAAATCTAATTAAGCTCAGACTCAATTTTCGTAACTGTACGCTACGTTTGCTGAAACAACCATATGAACTTGAATTACTTCATACGTTAAAGGGTATTAAAGCTATATATTATTGAGGTGATTTCTTTAATAAATTGATCTTGAAAAAGAAAAAGTTGTATTCTTGATCGACTAGTCATTCACTGTCGGCTTCGAGTCACAAATTAGTAACTCAAGAGATGACCATGAACATTACCATTTTTGTGCATTTAAGCAGTAACAAAACTTCTGACCCAATAATTTTACGTACATAAAGAAACATTTTTTCCAAACTTATTTTTCCATGCACAGCAGCAAATCCGGCTTTACCCGCATAAATTTAACCACGATATTCTTTAATTTCCCATTACACCTAATAACGCTTCATTTATAATATATTTTAACTTCAAACTGTTATACGTAAGTAAAATAATTACCAGTGATAAACAAGCAATGCCATTCAAATAAGACAAACCGACGGGGGGGGGCGCTGGGGATCGCACCCGGTTGACCAAGTCAACTTTGATTGTTCATCTCTGAAGCTTACTGGAGAAAACACTTATGACGTCATTAATTGAAAACAGTCTCAGTGCTCATACAACGGCTCGTTCCATTTCTAAAACATTCATGTGTGCTTAAATCTAGTAAAGTGTGATCTCTTCGCCTTCCTATCTTCCAAACATTACTTAGATCCACAGAACTAATGATCTTTTTTTTCCTGGAGAGAATTGCTGAATTTGCTCTGAAGAAATTTTAATACTGCAAATGAAATCACAAAGCGCGTAAGCTGAGCGATTAAATGCAAAAATGATCTCCGTAGAAACAAATGTCCGATTTTAATTTTCAGGTTACGTTTACCTTGGGATAACAGCAAAAACTAAAATAACCCTACACAACCACTGGGGAACTGCCTTCGTTTATGACATATTTACACGACGTGTTAAACATTGCACGTCAGCCATTACTTTTTAAGTGTGAATTTGAACAACAGAAGCGGATCTTCAAACAGAACGTGCTGGATGACTTCAAGACACCAAAATCAACATGACTGCATCTTATTATCCTTTATCTGCCAATTCATTTTCTTTAAATCTCCAGTGTTGGCACAGTATCTCCCCAAAACAGCAGACAGGGTCTAAATGTAAGATGCTTACAAAGAAAAAGGATCCTGCTTAATGTGAATGCTTTCAAGGTTATAAATCGAGGGATATGTAAGCAAAAAAAGAAAACTGCAAATGTAAATGCAAAAAAACAACACACACGCACACAACACATCCAACTGGAACAGCAGCAGTGAGAGAGTGTAAACAATGAGGTGAGAACGGAAGGGGCATGGTGATCGTGGCTTTGCCCAATGAGAAAGCCTTCTTGAGTGGCTAACAATGACTGGAAACCCTCCCCTGTCCTTGTGATGCGCAACAGTACCCTCTCCCCTGCTCTACTCCATTCTTCCTCTCATATCCAGCAAGTCACTCATCATCAAAATTTTGCTGGAGGAGGAAGTTTGCAGCGAGGTTCTCATTCTTTTCGCAGGCAAAATAGGCTTGGATGACTAGTCCTTCCGGGAATCCCAAGGCTTTTAACTGCAAAGGAAATGAGACATCGGAAATTTCAATGCCGACAGACATGACAGGCTAAAGTCACTCTCCTCACACTGGCGCAGCAAGAAGACGAGTACCCTTTCGATGGCCTCTTTCTCTTGCGGAGTGACCTGGATGTAGTTGGTCTGTGGTGCCCCCTGACCCTCAGGTCCTTCACCGCCAAGGTCGCCTCCATGGGGTTCATTTAGCATCTGCACAAATCTCTCCTGGTGCTGGGTGATTTGCTGCAGGATGAAACCAGTTCAAGCATAAGGCTGGCAACATAACTAAAAAGACGTCAAGACTAGCCAAAGCTGAAATACGCCGATCATTCATTTTGTCATTGTGTGACTTTGTCCCCACTTAAAAAGACATTGTGTAGTTTACCCCTCCATCAGAAGGGGGCGCCCAATGATTTTGTACAATTTTGGGGTTTTCATGCTAAGTTTTTTGGTGATTTCTTGCCACAAATTGCTGGTCATTTAAATGTCTGGCCGCGACCTGTCCTATTGACATGGAAATCTACAAACGAGCTTGGCTAGCTCATTCTCATAGTCGTTCGTTCCGGTCACAAAATGGTTACCAGGTGTGAGTGCACACAACACGTTTTGACCAATTTTTGGAGAGATGGTGGTCTCAACCAAAATAAACGGTGTACTCCAAATTTCTGATTGCCTGCCTGTGTAACACGTGGTGGTCACCGTGGCAACACTTTTTTTTTTTTAACTGTATACGGCCATCTTAAATACGCTGGGGAATTGTTTACAAAAGTTCAAAAGGTTACTGTGTTGTTCAGTGGTTAACAGTCACACAGGCCGTCATGGTTGGGTTGTTGGGTAAACTTTATTAATGCACAAGGGGACGATTGAGTTGGAAACAGTGACAACACAGCAGTAAAAATGGAAAAGGGACAGACTTTAAGAATACTATAAGCCTCAGATGTACCGCAAGGTCGTGTAATTAGGAAAATGGCCAGAACCAAAATGCAAATGAATCTTTTTTTAACAAAACTGCTTCAGTGAACCCCAGCTGCAGCAACCTCTATTCAGGAGCACGTAACATATTTTACACCAAGCTAAAATAAGTGCTCGAACTGAAACTGGCATCATTCACACTGTGCAATTCAGGAGTCTAGTGGCATTGAAAGGAAAGGGCATCAATACATGCAGACACTCATTCTATCACTAGAACAACCACCTCAACTCATCAGCAGATCTTGGCTGGCTGCAATAAAAAAAAAAAAAAAAAAAAAAAATTGTTCTGTTGTCAGATCCAATGCCGAGTCCGTCCTCATTCCCCGCAGCAACAGCCGCAGGATTTATCTAGCTAGCACTGAACCTCTGCACGCTTGTAAGATCGTGGTCAAACAGCCCAGCTTTGAAAAGCCCATAAAGAAGAGGCAACCATTCGACGGGCATTTTTTTTTTGTGAGGTCCACCACAGGTATAAAGCATGCAAAGCATGACGAGATTCCAGCATGCTGACCTGAAGCAGCTGGGGGTTGTCCCTGCCCAGCTGCTGAAGAAGAGCCGGCAGGAGAGCTGGGTTCTGCTGGATGATCTGCCGCATCTGCTGGAACTGTGGCTGGTTCCTCAGGAACTCCAGTGGATTCCCAGCAGACTGGGGTGAGGATGAAGACACTGCACCCGCTTCCCGTCCGGGACAGGAAATCACACGTTAACAGGTCACAGCTCAGGTGACACCCCCTCCCCCCCCAGGATGAGCAACAAAAACAGAAGTGGTGAGCTAGCATAGCATATCCCTCATCCTAAAGACGAGCATACAAGAATGGGATGCCAGAGGGGAGAGAAACGGCAGCTGTTGGGGGAAGGCTGCTGAGGAGGGACACGTCTGAAAAGGGAACAGCGAATGGCCACTCACTGCTTCCAGCAGGGGGAGCCAGTGGCCTCTCTGTGGTAGGGTTACTGGGGTTCGCCATTGGCAGCGGGTGGCTCATCTCTCGGGCTGGAAGGTCTGGTTCGGCAGGAATCCCCTGTCACAGACAAATCGACATTCACTTCTAACCCTCTGTCTATGTCACGAACCGAAATTTGAGCTTTCAAAAAATCCTGACAATCAACAGCAAGTTTAAAAAAAAAAAAAAAAAAAAAAAAAAGTTAAAACCTGGGAGATTTTGTTTAAAAAAAAAAAAAGGGGGAACTACAGAGATGCACAAATAAAAAACGAAATTTTAATTTCAGAACACAGAACCATGTGCTCTGAAGGCTAGACTATAAGTAGTGTCAGCTGAAAGTCTGAACCCTAAGCCACCGTTCTAAACCAAACACCTCCAATTAGCACCTCCGCAACAAGCTAACTTCCCCAAGTAGGCCAACGATGCAGCATGAAGTTGACTGTGCAAAGACAGCAAGGCTATTCTTTACTGCAGAACTGCATCTAAATGCATGCCACTTTTTGGTTTTAAAACATGCTTGTCAAGACACAACAAAGCGAGCATGACTGTCATATGACACTGCCCATTACGTGTTTTTTGCTGTCATTTGAAAAAATAAGCAGTGTTTGCATATTTAACTTACAAAAAATAAAGATTAACCATTAACTTGGTTTTCCCTAAGAGCTTTTATTAATTAGTGCGGCTGAATTTTTAAAAAATGTACTTCTTGATGCAGTATAGGCTAATTTAGGGTAATACTTGTGCAGCCATCTTTGTCTTTAACTAGCACTCCACCTGCTGTCAGGATTTTATGCTGCAGTTTAAGGTCGTTTCCTATGGTAGTGTCGTTGGCCCTCAGGAAATACAGACCATTGATACATGGACCATCAAAGAACAGAAACTCAGGGTTCTGCATAATAGCATCATGGTGCAGTCACGTGGTGCACATGCTGAATATGGCAGGCAGACATCGAGGGTTAAACCTCCCGGCAAACACCGCTTCCCAGAATGAGAAGCAATGCACAGAAAGGAGTGTGTGGAAGACAGACAGTCAGGAGTTACACCACTGCACCAAAACATGCTCAAAAATTTGTTAACCCAATTCTGTCTTCTAAACCAAAGTGTGGAACCTGGGTTAACCGTGTACGAGTTACCGTGAGGAGATACTCCACCGCCCTGTCCGGGTTGTTATAACTTGCTCGCAGGGCTGCAATGACCTGCTCCCTTTCGTACCCCATTGACATTATCTCTGTCACCAGGTTCTCGTATGCCTGTCCTGTAACTGGGAAAAGCGAAAGAGTGGAAGTAGTACGAAGTCCAGACTTCTAGTGAAGTATGACGAGATAAATGTATTTCTTTATTATATTTATTGCCTATCAGAGTTTAAGTACTGAATGCCCAGCAACCGAGAATGGATACATTACCCAGTATTGATGCAGCCTCTTCTAAAAGGCTCAGGTCGTCTGCAATGCTGTAGGTTAAGAGAAGATGCGTGAATAGGAGAGAGACAGGAATCGCACATCTCTCCTGACATTTTAGGCTCACATGAAGCCATAAAAGGTTTCAGTCATACTGGATGAAGCTTGAAAGTAGTACCAGTAGTCAACAGGTGCGGAAAACCCAGAGAAAACTAAACAAATGAAAGGTCCCAGTAAGCAGGTACACCAGGACCCACCTAGAAGAGACCATTGCAGGTGGGGCGGCCTGTGACTCATCCCGAGGCTCAGCTTCCACCTCGGCCACAGCACCGGTGGAGATGGGTGCCGGCACTGCCTCAGGGGTCTTCTCCACGGTTTCGGAGGATTCGGCAACAGTCGCCTGTGTTTTGGGAGCACCCTGTTCCTCCTGGGGAGTAGGAGTGGGAACAGCTGTGGGGACAGGAGTCGGGGCAGGTGGCGGAGCGGGAGCAGTCGCCGGGGCCGTGGGGGAGGTGTCGGGCGGAGGTGCACTGACAGCGCCTGGGGCAGGTGCAGACGGAGGCTGAGGTGGTGAGGTAGGCTTTGGCTGTCAAAGGAGGGGGAAAAGGGAAAAAGATTAATTAACGAACAAAAATATCTACTCATGTAGACTGAGTAACAACACGCGCTGTATATCTACATTTATTGAAAGACACGGATCATAGAGAAGTGGACCAAACCACAACCTGGCATGAAAATTCTGGTTTGACACACTGATATGGTTGCAACTATGTTTTTAATTTCAAGAATATGTAATGATTACTTGTACAAATTGAGCATAAAACCAAACCAGATGAGCAATGCTTCTTAGATCCTAACACAACGTAAAGTCAGTGTGTTTTGTTAGTTTTCAGGTCTTACCTTTGTTACCATGACAACAACAAAGCTCTTCTCATCAATTTTGTATTCTTTCAAGGGTACGTCATCATTTAAGATTTTGCCTGAAACCATACAAACAGACCTGTCAACTTTAAAAACATCTGACTTGGCATGTTCATTTCAAGTATCTGGAAATAAAGGGACAAAAATCATATGAAATGGAAAAATTAAGTATGCAATGATGCTGAAAGAAATCTTTCTTTCCATCACCTGCATAAATGAGCTTCTGCCCCACAACTGGATAACCCTCCTTCCCCTTTTCCACCTCGATCTTCTCCTTCAAGGCTCGGACCTGCACACAGAAGAGCACATGGTTCGGAACAACACACGCAAGCAGAAAAGAATCAACACTCAAGTGAAACAGGAAATAGGAGTCACCACTGCTAGTCTTATTTACATACGTTAATGTGAACTCTGGGATGAGTCTGAAGGAGTACACAAAAAGATGTGTCACGATATTCCATCCATGAAAGACTCTATCCAGAAGTACTACTCATTGAACAGAGTAGAGAGAGAGCATAGTGTTTTATTTGCTGTGTGAGAAAGTGCTTTGGGATTCTTAAATATTTACCTTGTTAAGAAGGACCGCTTCAAACTGCTAGTATTTTGCATTTATCTTATTTCACTTGCAATGCAGTACTGGTTTATTAATGAGGAGGAATTCCAAAGTGATTCAAATTCATTTACAAGATTAACATTAGTTGCTATGATGAAAGACACAACTTCACATTCACGTCCATATTTAATAATTATCTGGTAATTTAACATACAGAAGCTAACACCAAAATTACGTAATTTATACCATGGAATATGAACACAAGTGTTAATTACAACTCCTGAAATTACTCAAGTGAAAATGCAAGCTACAAAAATGTTTTAATAACATTAAAATACAAATAAATTTAAATCAGTACACTAATTTGGACCTGATCAAGTCACCAAGATTGTCAGGTAGAATTTGTTCAAGGCACAAATTATTACCCGCTTTCAAATAACTTAAATTATTTTAAAAAAACGAATATTAGAAAGTTAAAATAGTTTGTGACATTCAAATCAGCAATCATGAATAAATATCTCAGAGCGGTTTAACTGGAATGTCAGTTTCACGTCTGTTTGCAAGTTTAAACTGACTCTTCACTACACAGCGAACTAACGTGTTGTTGCATTCACATGTTAGAATGCACTTGAGTTTTCCCCAAAACATTTCATACCAAACCGCAGAACACAGAGCTTCCCTCCACCATCGCCACTTCCATGTATTACAGCTTTACTCACACGGGGAGCTTAATGGCCTAGATTGGCACAGAAGCTGGTTTATTTATTTACAGCCAGCGTCGTTATTAACATTCACCACTAATACCGCTAATCATAACAGCAACATTAACGCCGCCTGCCATCGACCATGCAGCTCTAATAGAGCCTCCCTGTCGGCAATTACTGCAAGTACCGATCATTTGGCGACGTGTTAAAAGTGTCCCTGAAAGGAACTTGCTAGACTTTTCCATCTAAGCTGGAAGGCAAGCGACAACCGAGGGGGGCAA
Source organism: Gymnarchus niloticus (assembly GCA_009936485.2). Lineage (NCBI taxonomy): Eukaryota > Metazoa > Chordata > Actinopteri > Osteoglossiformes > Gymnarchidae > Gymnarchus > Gymnarchus niloticus. The sequence goes on along the minus strand of JAACJT020000028.1, from coordinate 1,321,305 downwards.
ATGTACCCCCAAAAAGGGAGAAAATACGTGAATAAATTCTTGCACTGTCATCGCTGGCTGAACACACGGGGAATTCCCGAGTGCCAGCGCGCAAACGGCGCGTGCACGCCTGCAACGGAACGGTGCTGCAATGCATTAGAAAATACATCATTTAAAATAGCACCACCCACCCCCGTCCCCCCAACAAGTTCCAAGCACGGAAGGCCCCGGCATTTCCTAGCCTCTCCTCCCGACCTGCGCCGTATTTACGTCGGTCGCTCACTCCGCACGCCCGCTTACCGTCTGCTCCTCGTCGATCTCGATTTTAAACGTCTGCTGCTGCAGCGTCTTCAGCGTGATCGCCAACATCTTCCACGCACTCCTGGCTCTCCGACGGCTTACTGTCGCGCACGGATTCACGGGCAATTAAGCGGCCGTTGCCGTTACTACAGCGCCCGGCTGTGTGACTCAGCTATCTGGCGAGATGACGGGCGGCCGCGCCGTAGTCAGACGCCATCTACTTGCTGCCTAAGACAAAACATGAGCAGCGGGGAGTGAATCACTGGGAGGCGGATCGCCTCATTCCGGCGTCAGCTGCACTGGCGCCTAACGCTGCACTCGCCCAATTGCCTTTGCTGTAGAATGTAAAGACCCCACACAAGCTACGTTTTTAAATCAGGTTTTTTTTTTTATTATTAGCGAAAAATGTTATAGATGTACTTCAACAACCCCACCCCCCTCCTTCACATATAGCTCAAATGATTACATATTAAACGTGAGTGCGCAACGTCTTATTGAACTTTGGAATGAATCAAATCGCGTGTATAATCACACTGTTACTAAGGTGAATGAATTTCACTTATGCTTTTGGAAGCCAATCTCAATCCTAAAAAAAGGAAATAAAATGGGATTGAATTTTTATTTAATTATTCAAGGAAGAAAATCTCCAAATGCATCAAAACATCCGGTTGAAGGATGTGGCTTCTAAGCAGACTAGGGTCAGTTAAAAAAAAAAAAAAAAACTCATGTTCGCAGTCAATGTCTTAATTCAAACTCATCAGCTCTGTGCAAACAGCCATGAAATCCAAATTTTCACAGTAATTTTTCCCCAGAGTTTATTACTTTAGATTCCAAAATCCATATTACCCCCACTATTATCACCACCATTTTCCAATCCTCAGTCTGGAATCTATGGGCACAAATAATGAACATCTCATTTATAATTCCATAGGAAGCAATGTTTACATAATCAGAAGAGATGAGAGGAACCCAAGCTAAAAACCACAGTATTCCTTGATTCAAGTGTGAATTTTCATCCTAAAAAACTTGACATCTTCACAGTGCAAGATGGGTTCTTCCTCTGAACTACATTTTCCCCTCTGCTATTTAAGGCACGATGGCTTCATCATAAAGTGCTGAATTTCCTGCTCCGGAGTGCTACATGCCATCATAAACAAAGTGCAAATCCATCTTTGTAAGCAGCAATGTGGTCAGAGAGTGGGCCTCACACCCATAACCCAAGGCGATTTGCTGGTTGGAGGGTGAAGATCCCTTTTTAGATTTGGACAACACATCAGTACACTGGCTTCTGGCCTTGTTTGACTAATTAAAGCAGAAACATTTGAGCCCCTGCCCATCTCGACCCATTGTGAAAGGACACCTCATCATAGAGAAAGTGAGCTTGGAGAAGAGCCCATGGTGTAAACACAGCAGCAACTTCCCTGGGCAGGAGAGATGGCATGGCAGACAAGCTCAGTTTTACAGTTCATCTTTTGATGTAATTTCATTGTCCTCATCTTCTGTCACACCCCCTTCATCCTCTTCATCACTATCCTCTTCCTCCTTCTTACTTTTCTCTTCTCTCTGTTTCTTCTCCTCCTCATCTTGCATTTCCTTCATCATCTTTTCTGGCTCCTGATTTACAAGGAGAAAATGTCACGCCAGAGTTAGGAGGGAAAAATGAAGGGTGTAAGCCCTGACCAAACCCCATAACTTACTGTTCCCCAGGATCTGTCAGGAAACCTGCTTTCAAAATTCTACAGTTTATAAAAGCAGAGAAGTGCCCTAAAATATATGGAGCAATATTCCACTTACTGAACACCAAAATGGCAGCCAAACTGCCTGACAAGCATGTTCAACCTGCAGCCATCTAGTCTACAGAAATATGGGTTTCATAATAAAGGGGACTAGATACTTGTTTAAAAGGCATTATGTGAGAATTGAGAACGGTCTGAACCTGCAGACAAAGATCTGATGTCTGGGAAAGCTCAGACATCAACCTTGAATTTGTCATGCATCTTAGTACTTTCTATAAGCAAGAGGGCAATTGTACTTATCCTACCATTCAGACCAGCAAGGGAGAAAATTTAAAAGGAACCTAGAACCCATGAGAATTTCAGTTAGCCCTGTGATATCTTTGAAAATGATCTTGAAAACACATGACATGGACCAACTGGCCTCAGCTAATATATGAGGGGTTCAATCAGGACACACCCTGACATACCTTAGTAACTGCCCACGTCTCGTTTGCAAACTTCTCTGCCTCAGTTTCATCATCCGTCACCAGGAAGTTGTCAAAGATGGTGCCGGACTTCACCTGTCAATAAGTCAACTGCGTCAGCAGTGTGTTCTGGCACCTACGAGTCCCATCCACACACACTGATGTGGGCAGTGCCTCCGGGCCCCCCTTTGAGTCCGGTCGCACACACACCTGCCACAGATCAAGGCCCAACACGCCAACATTATCGAACTTGTAGATCTCAGTGTCGAAAGTGTATTCGGGATTATCGATCTCAGGATGGACCCAGACTCCTTTGTAGTCAGGGTTGTCGATTTGTTTGGGCTTCCACTCCCCCTAAAGAGATGTACAGCATATAGAACAAAAAGCCAAACACAAAACAGCCCTTCACATTTAATACCTACACATGAAGGGAGTGCTTAATATTGATTTTCCAACTTTGAATAAGACCAAACATGTGACGCTTATACCACGATCCCAGTAGAGGGCGCCGCTCCATACCTTATACTCAGGGTTAGGGATCATGGCAGGTTCCCACTCGCCATCCATTTCATCATCCCAGTCATCAGGCTTCTTGGCATCAGGGTCAGGAATGTTCTCTGGTTTGTCCCAATCCTGTAGGGAAATGCTAAAGTCAGCCAGCATGAAGCAAATGGGGAGGGGGAAAATAAATTCTGTATCAAACAATGCAAGCACTGAGGCACTAGCAAGTAATCCTTATACGTCAACTTTATCAAGAACTCACATCCAAATTAAAGTGAACCACACACTTTTCTCATTTATAAATGAGATTTCATTGAAAGCTCCATATTCTGACCATCCGCATAATTATAGTATATTATAATTAGAGAATAAAACCTTTTGCATCGCAAATTATGTGCACCAGCCTTCCTTATACTACATTAACCTTAGATTTTACAACCCTGGAACATTAGAAAAAGGATCTGTTACATGAAGATGTTAAATATTATTTGGTGTGAATTCATGCTACAGCAATGGTAAGAGGAGGCTCACCCAATTCACAGGTTAACAGCTGTGCTAATGAACTGAAAGTGAAATTTAATCACATGATATTCCGCTCCTGGACCACCCCAGCCAGAAATGTGGCTTTATCAATGTCATCATGCTATAGTCCCTACACTGCAGTTCCTTACATTTGTATTGCATGTACTTGTCAAGTACACATAGTGCACTCATTCGCTGATTAAATGCTTGTTATACGTTCCACCCCAGTAGCCCCCTGACTCTAGCCCAATCCTTCCTGGGATGTGCTCCACGTAACACTGTGCTGGATAAGAATTTAGGCAAAACATAAATGTGGATATCAGATTGCATTTAATTAATCTGTGAAGTCAGAGGTTCAAAAATTAAGCACCTAGACAATTCAGTACGTCAAATTTTTATTTTGAATGTGTCTTATTCTGCACACTCAGCAACAGCGTGCACTCAAAAAAAGTTGGAAATTAAGATCATGGGTAGGAAAACAGGCACAAGGAATTACTATTAATCCATCAGGAAGGTAGTTTCAATGGTAGGCAGAATGATGAGTTTGCTCACCTCTGGCTTAGTGTCTGTGACATCATCAACCATGGCACGATCATCCCATTCCTCTGGCTTCTCTGCCTCGGGATCTTTGATCCGTTTCGGGGGCAGGAAGTCCCAGTCCTCTTCTAGTGTTCCAGACTCCACTCTTTCGTTGTCGATTTTGACCTCGTACATCTGATCAGGCCTCAGGATTAGGGTGTACAGGTGCGTAAACTCATCGTCCTAAAGCAGAAACGAGTCGGTCACGGCAACGCTGAAGATCATGGCGAGCACTCCGTACATCTCACAGCCCGTCCTCAGAACTTGCCTTGCACGTAATATCCTTCTTGATCAGGTGGTTCTTGCCTTTGTAGTTGAAGATGACATGAACCTTCTTAGTACTGTATCCACAGATGTCAGGACCTGCCCACAAACATTAAAACAAAACGAGTCACGCGTCCTTGTAGCTCCACTCAAACGCATCAGCGAAATGAACTTTTACACTTTGAGCTATAAAGCACCAGCAGAAGGACATGTTGAAACGGTACAGAGAGCCTCCCACCCGCTCACCGAACATGATGTAGTACTGCGACTCCCCATGCATGTTGGCTTGATCCAGGTCTGCGGGGAAGACCTTGACATAGCCTCCGCCACAGTCGATCTTCTGCTCGTGTTTGACCGTGAACTGAACCACAAGTGACTTGCCTTCATTACTGAAAGGCTCAAAGCGGGCAGAGAGGGCATAAAAATGGGCATCCTGGCTCGTTTGGAGACCTATGAGAAAAGACCTCGTAAACTACATGAGACTCATGCAACAGAACTGTATGGTGCGCTGCCATGGTAACCAGATGACTTGCGATGGGCTGACTGCAAGTGATACGCATTAACAAAGGCTGACCAACCAAAACACTCAAGACGGGAAAACGTTTTACGGAACCTGTATGGCCAAAAGCATGCTGATCAGCACAAGTAAAACACACCCAAGCAAATTCCACTCTCAAAGGTTCATTAAGAGGAATTGCAGATCAGCCCCAGATAATATTTTTAGTGCAACTCAAACATCTTCACCTTTATCCTTCTCTGCATCACCATAGAACTTCCCAGCACTGAGTTTCCACTCTCCATAGTCAGACTTGTGTTTGGATTCCATCCAACGACTCTTCCAGCCATCTTTTGGGGGGGGAGTAGTGATCAACGATATTGCAAGGAAGCACAGAGGACAACATCCCCACCTTTACCGACGGGCTCAAAAAGAGTCATTTTTAAATCGCCACATTACGAGACTTAAAAAATAAAGACAAGTGAAAACCAAGCAGCTAGATCGAATGGGGGGCTACTTGCTTTGCTTTTGAAAATCTTATGTGAAGCAGGAAAGCATGAAAAGAACGGATAAACGCAATTTAAAATCAATATGAAACACCAAGTAGTACGGACTACGTCCAGCACAGTCACCTGACAAACAGATAACCAAACGTCTGTACTTTGAGGGGTGACTCGCACAAGTGAACAAGTCGGTTTACTTGACGGTGGTTAATTGACTAATTAACATAGTCAGTAAACCAATGAAGTCTGCAGGAATTCTAGACAGAAAACCAGCGATTTCAAGTATAACTAACTCAAACTGTTGGTATTCCCAAAACAAAACAGGTACAGAAACCTCAATGTAAATGTAAATACTCGTGACAACTGTGTATACACAACAACGTAGTTGTATTGAATGGGGGGGACTACTAGGTCAAAAAAAATATATACTAAACAACATGAATTCGACTTATCACTTTATATAGAGAGATAAAATTGCTTATTTAAACACCGTAAAAAAAAAAAAAAAAAAAAAAAAATCAACTTACCCCCATCTAGGAATTGCTCCTTAAAGTATATAGCTGCGTCGACAGCCAACGCTGCCGTAAGTAAAACGAATGCAACCGCAGCTAAATTCATGCTTGCTCTGACCATCCGCTTCTCCGATCACCTGGTTTTACGCTGCTCAGCACTGACAATTTCTTACTTCTTCTCCAGAACAAATGGCTGCTGCTCATTGGACTAGAAACTGGCCAACGGATGGACACCACGAATTTCTCCAAGGCGGTGCTTGAACTACATGCAAGCACTTCAAATTAAAGCGGGGTACAAAGTGTGAGAATTAAAACTGTAATGGCAGCTGGTTGATGCTGAGTGCTGGATGGGTGTGTTATGGGAGTGGGTGCTAAAAACAATATGACAGTTTTCACAGAATTATATATTTAACCACTCCTTGGTCTGATTTGTCTTTAATATAGTAATTTTTGACAAACTTACCTGGGGGATGTGGTAGCTCAGTAGGTAGCATGGTAAATGCCAGGGGGATGTGGTTGTTCAGTGGGTAACACTGTTGCCTCCCACTGCCAGGGTTGGGGGTTTGACTCCCACCTCCACATTAAGGGAAGCCATAGGCTGTGGTGCTGAGGATCAAGCAATTAGGGTTTGTGGAACCCCTAGATAATCACAGTTGATTCTTCATAAATATCCTAGAGCTGTAAATGACATGTTGTATATAAACAGTACATGCTCATTTACATTTGGTCTTAAGCTGTCCTCATTTACTAATCCTACTCTCACAATTGAGCTTTAATGTAGGATTTGTCATGTGAGCCTGGCTAAGAATGAATTTTGGCACCTGCTGTACGGTAAAATAATGCTGCTTCTACCAACTTCAATTAAAACTGAGAAGAACCTGAGAGTTGGGCAGGGAGACCATTGGGCTGGCTGGGCTGGTACTGCAGCTTCAGCCATGCGCTTTCTGACCTCTGGTTGGAGTTACTGTCTTCTCTAAACTCACTAAGTCTACGCCCTTCATATGTTTGAAGCAAAATTCTCCAAAGGTATAGGCTGTTTTTTCATAATTTTTCTATTGTCCTCACCATATAGATAGTGGTTTTTAACGGCACATCAGTGTTTCAATTCAATTCAATTTTATTTATATAGCGCCCTTAACAAGAAGCACTGTCACAAAACGCTTTACATAGTCCCAGGCTCAGAGTCCCCAGAGAGTAAGCCAATGGCAACAGTGGCAAGAAAAAACCCCCTCAGAAGGAAGAAATGTCGGGAGGAACCAGATTCAAGGGGGAAGCCTATCCTCTTCTGGCTGGCACCGTGCAGGACAAATTAATTAATACAAATAAGAGCAATGTTGTATCAGTCAGGAGGATGTATTTCATTTTACAGTCAGGAGGACTTTCATTATTTGATGACAGTGACCATTTGTCATCATTTGTTTACAAAAATGTAGTTATATTATGGGCAACATAAAATATAACTTGCTAAAAATGAATCAAATATCAGTTATTTGTAACTGTAAAGCTGACTAAATTTATAGATGTCTAGTATAGTGTAATTGAGCAAATGGACAAGTAATTTGGAAAAGTCCACCAGCAGAAGGCAGTAGAGACCCAATGATGCTGGGCTTGAGCAATTTTTTTCATTTTTTTTTTACATGTGGGTTCACAAGGTTGGGATGATTATCAGTCTCAGTGACACTGGAGATCACACAAAGTGTCCCATATGTCTTGCAGTCAGTCTTTAGAACTTGGCCAGCTAATGGAGAAGGGGGTCTTGTTCAATGTGGCAGAGGCCTGCTCTTGGGGGCAGAAGGATATAAGGTTAAGATACAAGGGCTAAGTCCAGTAGCGGCTCAGCTTTGGTGAGGAGCTCAGCCTCGAACACCAGCTGGACGAGTGAAGAACAGACAAGTAGATGAGTATAAGCTACCTGGAGCAGCAGCCAGCACCAAGGGATTCTGGGAAACTACTCTGTATCCAGTCCACCTTTCTCAAGCAGCAGCTGAAGGTGTTTTTGGTGTTGCGGACCGTGAGACCGTCACTGCTGGCTAATGCATGAAGCAGGGTGGTCTTTCCTACAGGCGAGGAAGGTGATGACATGATGAAGGATATTTAGAACATTTTGGCACCACACATTGCCTAACTGGCAACGGTTGTGTCTGACAGTGCTGTTCCTGTGCCTGGTGTTAACATTGACAACCAGGTTGAGGAGCATGCACAGGCTGGGCAACAAACTGCCCACATGGGCTTGTCACGTGGAGCCGCAGTACGAGAAGGAAGCAGTCCACCGCACACCCACCCACAAGATGCCAGTCAGGATTCCCAGGACTCACCCTATCACACCTGTTGAGACCCTTAAGGGTAGTGCCAACCTCCACCAGCATCTGCACCATGCATGCTAGTTCTTCAGCACAGGAACATGCAGCGAGGTGTAGAAAGACGTAGGATCGTTGAGGGATCCAGGCAAGATTCAGTGGAAACATAGACATATGGAAAACTTGATGCAAGGCAACCCGCGTATCCTGTGCGGTTCTCAGCCTTGAAGTTCAGGTTGGCCCCGTAGCTCAGCAGAAGTTCAGCAATGGAAACCAGCCCTCTCCCAGTCACTGTCGGCAACACCAAGTGCCATATACTTCCCAAACTGCTCTACTTAGCCCTGCTTTATGCGGAGAGGCTTCACACAAAATGTTTTCAATCTCGTCTGGCGGGGCAAGTAGGAGTATGTGAAGAGAGGTGTGATGTATCTTGAAAAGGACATGTGGGGAGGAGGCGTCCCTGATTTCCCTCTCAGGCTGGACTGCCTGTTTTTCTCCCAGCTTCTCCCCCAGAGCACCCAATCATTGTTTTGTGAACGGGTGGCCGGCCCTGCCCATGCAATAGCTGGTGAACATGCAGTGCATGTTCTGAACACATCGAATGGAGGCAAGCTTTGGTTAAGATGCATTTGCGTTTGCTGTTTTCCAAATAGGGAACTGGATTGTTACTTTAATTGTCAAAATTTTGGGGATTATATTTTCCACTGATTGTATTGAGTTACTGTGTGTAAATGATAACATAATTAGCCTTATTTTTTCCACACTCCAGGTGTAATTCAACAAATTCTGAAAAGGGGGTGTCGTGACTTTCTATACCCACTGTATGTCCATTGGGTGTGTCAGGCATTGTGACACCAAATGAATACATAAGACATTTTGCCATTGGTTATTGATCGATGGGTGGCTCAGTGGGTAGCACTTTTGCCTCAATTCTCCTGCCATGAGTGAATTTGTGTGTCTTCCTTTAGATAGTTGTTTTCTCCTGTAGTCCAGAGTCTTGCGGTTAACTGACATCTCTAAATTGCCCGTAGTGTGTGATTGTTTGTGAGCAAGTGCCTTGTAATGGCTTGGATACCCCATCTATGGTGTTCCCGGCATTTTGCTTCCGGGTATAGAATCTGTATTGGTTAAGTGATACCTGGTGATGGATCATGAAACATCCACAATGGATACCCGAAATAATACGTCACTTGGAGTAAAAAACGTATACGCTTATATTGTAATACACACAAAGACTAACTTAGGAATAATGATTCAGAGATCCAAAGCGAATACAAACGCAACTATTTATTAACAAACTTTTTTACATTAATTATTTTTTTACTTTAATACAGTAATACTGCGTTTATGCTTTATCCTCTTAAAAAACATAGTTAATACGTTAGCGACCCGGTGATGGCAATTCCACTTCTGTGTTGAATAAATGTAAATCGTATTTCTTGAAACAGTAAGACTTTAAAAAAAAAATGTTTCGTCATAGAAAAGTTACTAGAACACAGAGCCGCCCCCTCCGACCACATAGCGAGGTCGTCGGACCAATCGGGGAGGAGCAGCAACGTCATGCTAGTTATGGGCGGGACTTCATTCTGCAACTTCCGACGTGCTTGGCGTGGAACGTGAAAAGAATCCGAAGGGGCCGGCTTCACGCAAACATGGCGTCAGGCAGGCCCAATTAGACGGCAACTTGTTTCCCCTTTGAGTTCCACGCAACTCATTGCGAGTGCCGGGCGGGATTTCCGCATTACTGAGTAATATGGCGAAGACGTACGATTATTTGTTTAAACTGCTCTTAATCGGGGATTCGGGGGTCGGGAAGACATGTGTTTTGTTCAGATTTTCAGAGGATGCCTTTAACTCAACATTTATTTCTACCATAGGTATGTGGAACTTGCTTATTTACTGTCGCTTCCTTGATTTTGCTTTAGCGAAAGGTACTTCAGAGCATCCTGCCTACACAGTCACCTAGCTATATAGATAAAGCAAGCGTAATAATATGATCAGACCGTAACAAACTATTCCATGTATCGGTTAAGGTCATCAAAATACTGCTTTTTCCGTCTCGTAGCTGATCATTTGACTAATGCAGTCAGGATTTGGAATATCGTCACACTCTATATAATTTGATGGATACTGTGAAGCTTGTGATCTTGTATTGATGTAGGACGCTATAAAAGTTGCAGGTGCGACGGCGCATTGTGGCACCATACGTTATCGCCTCATGTTATAAGCCCTCGGCCATGTGTGCACCTGTACACGTATGTTTCCGACTGCCACATAACGTCTATTGTAAAAGTGTATCGATTTAGATATATTCAATTCAATCCCATTTTTGTCAGACTTTTGCATTTCATATGCCATTTAGACTACTTGTCGGCGTTGGGTACTTCGGCTTGCGGAAATGGTAGCGATGGGACAAATGAGGCTTCGAATCCCGTGGTGGGTGAGAGTATCCCGAACTACCAATCAGTGGTGGCGACACCCAGCGTTGATTGGTTAGTTCAGGATACTCCCTCCCACCACGGACTTCGAAGCCTCATTTGTTCCATCGCTAGGGAAAAGTGTTTTTTTTTTTTTGTTTGTTTTTTTTCTCGCTCTGGACTTTCTGTGGCGGCTGTTCCGCTAATGCTCACTTTCCGGGTTTTCCCGAAGTGCAGGGCTGACCCTCCTGCCCACGACACATGTACATGGCAGTAATTTAGATACAAAGTAAACTTCATGTTTTTAAATAGAATGCCTGTTGTGTAAGATTAAAACGTCCGATATTTTGCACATGGTATAATTCCGAAGTAAAAACGCTCCATAACACGTCAATATAATCGACCGATGAATCATTTAACGCATCACCTTTGTGTGGATTTAGCGTCTCCCTTTTATCTCTGGATTTTATCGACTATTTTAATGTGCCGCTCTTAAGGCCTAAGCACAAAGCACATTAGATAAGTACTCGCTTTATTTTGAAACAGTTTGAGAACTTGACCCCGAGTCCCAGCCACCTTGTCACACCCGCGTGTTACGACATCAAATTTTAGACAAGCTTATATTAATTTCTAGTGCGAGTGGTTTCACCAGTAAATATGCTTTTTTGATTTGGTGTCCCTTAGCCTAAATCTACACTTTTAGCCACCTTTAGTCTGTTGGAGACCCTTGACAGGGATCTGTTTTGGGACATCAGTGGAGCCTAAAAAGGTCTCCACAAAACATCAGTACTTAATATATGCACTTTATGAAATGTGCTGTCATTTTTATCGTACTTCTGTTTTAGTGCATGATTTATTACTTAGAATATATCCATATGTATCGATATATAATAAGAATAGAAATTTCTCAGAAATTGTACAAAAACAGCAAACCTGAAATAAACGATTTATTAACGTACATCTACGTTTTAGAAATGCACGTTAATTTTGATTTGTACGAATTATGTGTAGAGTAGCAACTTTTTCAGTAGGCCTATCTAATCTTGGACGTTTTTCCAAAACAATTTATATTGTACCTTTTCATAGCTAACCTATAGTTTGGGTTAGTCACCCTGCAGGCATTAATAAAGTAGCTAGAAACTTTGGCACCTTGTTTAAAAGTACAGTTTTATGAATTCTTGTAATGACCAGCTCAAATCCCCGGTTGCTGACTAATCCTGTGATATCTGTGAAACTAGTCCGGCTGAGTGACATTTTTTTATTAAGTTATTTTGTTAAGCAAATCTCCGTCTGTCCTGTTTCTTTTTTGTCTTTAGTGTTGTTTAAAGGCTTCGTTTCTCTACAGGGCTGCGTCATTCATAAACAAACCCCAAAATGAAATGCCTAAACTGCTGTACATTTATGTTTAGTGGCATAGGGTAGCATGGTGGCTAAGGTCTAAAGGCTGTTCTAGGTCATTTCCTTGAAGGTTTAGTGTGTCGTTAAGCTATGGTCTCTGGCCTAAAGTCAATGTGTAAATGAGTTCAGTTGTAAGGCATTGTGTATTTAAGGTGCTTAAATAACTAAGCAAATACAGTAAAAGGCATTCATAACCCCCATTCTAGGCTTTATTTTTATGATATTGAAATCTGTATGTTTACAGACTGCTGCAAGGATATTTTAAAAATACCACTTAATTAGTGTTCCAATCTTAAGTTTTAACCAAATCAGAAAAAACAAGTGTCAATGTTTTTCCAAAATGGAAGTGGAAACCAAGCTAGAAAAGTTCCTCATAGTGATTGAGTTGAGGGTATTATTAAACTTTGGGTTAATTGGCTGCTCACTTGTGCCAGTTTCATTCTGTTTGTTTTAATTTCTGTGAGTATGTGAGCACTGTATAGTAGTGAAGGGACAAATGAGGTTTCAAAAACTGTGGTGGGTGGGAGTATCCTGAACAAACCAAAGCTGATGCTAATTGAGGCTTTAAAACCCATGCTGGGTGTGAGTATCCCGAACAAACCAATGCTGGTGCTAAATGAGGCTTTAAAATCCGTGGTGGGTGGGAGTATCCTGTACAAACTGATGCTGGTGCTAAATGATGCTTTAAAATCCACAATGGGTGGGAGTATCCTGAACCACCAATCAATGCTGGCTCTATTATATAGCATCACATCTCTTTCTGTATTTCACATCTGATGCGCAGTCCTGAAATATGTTGTTCTCACATCAATTTATTGCACATAGGATTCTCATCTTCTGTTGTTTTTTTCAGGTATTGACTTTAAAATTAGAACAATAGAACTAGATGGAAAGAAGATTAAGTTACAAATATGGTAAGTATGGATCAGAATCTATTATTACATTAACATTCTCACATTTATCATATAGACACACAGTGAAGAGCTGTATAATTTCACTGTAAAACTTCATATCTGATCCTGAGCTTTTTTTTTTTGTCTTTGTTCTTCTTGAAAAAAAGGAATAAACTTTCACCACTACTTTAACAGTACGATTGACAACTTAGCTGACAATTTGGATTTCTATTCATTTGGACCCTGTTACAACTGAATGAGTCTTGTAGTAGAGGAAGTAAAGATTAAAGAAATATTTCCTACTAAGCTGCTATAAATGACTTGTCCTGTTACTGTACATAAAATTACAGATGTCAAAGATAAATATGCAGAAGTGCTAGAAAGCAGAACTGTTTTATCACACGTGGAGGTTTTTATGCCGTGATAGATATTTGGCTTTCGCAGATGTATGCAGCACTTTAAAAATCTCGCCAAATAACAGCATCCAACATGACACTGTTGAGCAGCGTGTGTGTGTGTGAGGCTCTCGCATCGCCATGCAGTTCAATTTGGACCGTGTGCCCCTGCCTTTCAGGGACACGGCTGGCCAGGAGCGCTTCCGGACCATCACGACGGCCTACTACAGGGGTGCCATGGTTTGTTCCCGCTGCTTACACATTTCTCCGTGGCCGTGCATGCGCATGAACTCTCGCTCACCCCGTTCTTGCATGAGGGCCCCGGGTCCCATTTAAATGCTGTAGGAGGAAGCTTCTCTTAACTCCTGGGACCCTTGGACTGTGCTTTACTCACACTAGTTTTGCACTGCATTGAAACCAAGGAAACCGGGGCCTGCGACAAGATCTCCGTTCCCTAGTGTTTGTATCTGGATGGAGTAATTTGGTTTTTCACGATGCACCATTTTTAACATTCTTTTTCGTCCTCCCTCAATGCAGGGTATCATGCTAGTATATGACATCACCAATGAGAAGTCCTTTGACAACATCAAGAACTGGATAAGGAACATCGAGGAGGTAATTTTAATTCAATTCATAATGTTCTTAGCTTTATGAAACTGTGATTTTTCCTAAAGTGCTTTCATGGTTCTATGCTACATCCCATTCCCACTAGCATGCATCAGCAGATGTGGAGAAGATGGTCTTGGGCAACAAGTGTGATGTCAATGACAAGAGGCAGGTGTCCAAAGAAAGGGGAGAGAAGGTGAGGGTGGACTTCACAGGCCAGCTGATTTCGATGGGTCGTGTCAGAAGATATGAGCTGCATGGCGTCATAGGTTTAGTTCTTAACTGTGTTCTACTTCCAGCTGGCGTTGGAGTATGGCATCAAGTTTATGGAGACCAGTGCAAAGGCCAACATAAATGTGGAAAATGTAAGTTGACTGCTGCCTGATCAGGTCATTGTACCACATTCTGTGTGGAACCTCCAGATATTACATCAATAAAGGTTCTCTTTCAGGTTCCTGACATGCTTGTTTTCTCAGTTTTGTTTATCATTTCAGTATAATTCTAAAATTGTCTGCTGTGAAGATTTTTAGACTGTGGTCTTGAGCGTCTCGTTTTTTTGTGTTTTTAGGCTTTCATGACACTCGCCAGAGACATCAAAGTAAAGATGGACAAGAAATTGGTAAGAGAATTTGGCATCTTTTGGGACAGAATGCAGTTGGTGGTCAACGTGTAAGTAGTAAATGGATTTGAGGTACACGGGGATGTTTTTTTTTTCTTTTTTGCCTTGTTCTAGGAGGGTAACAGTCCTCAAGGAAGCTCCCAGGGGATGAAGATCACCACAGAGCCGCAGAAGAAGAGCAGCTTCTTCCGTTGCATCTTACTGTGAAGACTGTAGCCTTACTGTCTGCCCCAAGGCTGGACATAACTGGACTCCGCTTGCTCAGAGCACTTTTTCCCCCTCCCTAAGTAGCTTTTCTACTGTCCTTAATTCCACATTCTGCCTCCCTTCAAGATGATTAACCAACAGTATCTTGCGCTGTTCTCACTTCGTCGCACGATCCCTTGCTAATCGTCCATTTTTGTGTGTGGCAAGAACCCAATCTGTAGCAAACCTCCCTCCAGCAGCAGTGTGATGGCTGTCACTCACGGCTTTCCACTCTTCTTAACGTCTTCCAGAACGCTGTCCGGTGCTCAGCGCCATCAAAGCCCCTGGCCTCTTTGCTCCAGTTTATTTTGCCAATATTCTTTAGCCCTGAGTTTGTGTTGCTGTCATTCATGTCGTTTGTTTCGTTGCCTAGACGTACAGCTACCATTTACTCTTGTTGTTTTCAAATGGGTAGACATCACCCTTAAGTGTGCACTTTTTACGTCATCGTCTTTCAGATCAGGGATGTGAAGGTAATTTTTTTTTTTTTTTTTAAATCAGTGTATAACATTGTATTAGGACTGATGTACATCTCATTGTTTAATCCATTTTCTTTGTATTTATTTTTTGATTTAAAATGACTTATCACAGAAATTTCTTAAGCGTAAGTATAATTTTTAAGTGACATTCCTTGACAATCGTTTGGATCCTTTACAGTACTTTTGCTTATGAGCTGGGTTGTCAGTCTCATGCTGTCATATATAATGCTTCACTCCAGCGAACTCTCCCAAATCTCTTGGATGACTGTTTTGTAATTTAGATTAACACCTGCAGATATACTTGATAGTGCACCTGGACATTAGTCATCCCTCCTTCAGTCATTCAGCCTCTGAAATAAATGGGTAGATCACTGTCAACACCATTTCACCCTTTTTTGTTGCCCCCCCTTTCCCCCCCCCCCAATATATATCTCTGAATTCCCTTCATTTTCTTTGACATTCTTGGTACCTTGTTTCCAGTAATTGTCACTCTGGAGTACATCTGTTCATCCATCGTCAGAGCTGAGGGGTGGTGTTTATGAATGATCCTAGATATATTTTGTACAGGCAATAATAAATAGTGTTCTATTTACTATGCCGTGTAATAACCTTTTTCTTAAAACGTACTGTCTGTATTAAAGCAATGGCACATGTATTCCTGAAACAGTCTTGGTGCCACCAGATAACCCCTTTCAGATGGGCTCAGTGGGATCATTCTTGCTTGCCTGTGGTTTGCCATCAGCTTGACTCTATACTGGGTAATTTAACAAAGAGTAAATATGATGATGTTTATGGCTAAATAACCTTAAACACATTGGCTAAGCAGTTTATATGCAATATTGTCTCCAAGATGAATGTGAAACACTTTAATTTTTCCCTTAGTCTTATGTATGATGAGTGTTTAGCTCTTGTATTCTGGCCCTGACTATTACAGCATACTTTTAAGTAAAGTGTGTGACAATATTGCACGCTGCTATGGCACATGCACATCCAATACTCATTTGTCAGCTCCTGGGATTCAGTTGGTTCTTCACTTCCTGGCTAATTTCTCATTCATGAATCCTCTCAGTTTTGTCTCTAAATAGGAAAATCGGTGATTCATGAGGATTCTGGATTTTTTTTTTTTTTCTTTTGAGCAGTGGAAAATTAACCTTAAATTAGAAACACATTTTGGTATGTAAAGTCTTATTAAAGTGAATTGGTATAATTGCCATTTTCTGTGAGGAATTGGTTGGTTTGAATTGTAAGGAAGTATTACATAGTTAACCCCCCCCCCCCCCCCCCCCCCAAAAAAAGTGTTTAGGTTCCATTGCCTTTTCTCTTCATAGAAGGTTTTCAGAAGTGATGTGAGCTGTAGGTGAAAGATTAAAACAAAAAATACTAAAATGGAAATCATGTACAGGACTGGTTTATGATAATAGATTTTTTAATTTTGGATTTTATTCTATTACATTTTGCGATGAGCGTTTGTTGTTTGTGGCTATTTTGTTTGTGGGGATTAACGTAAACTCCACAACCCAACTAGAACTACTGAATGGATTATGGATGAATGGATTAAAGTCAATGGAAGTGTTGCTGTTAGTAATATGAAGTTTATTTTCTAATCCCTAAGTGAAGAAATTAAGTGGAGCCCAGGTAGATAAATATACATTTTCACGTCTTGGGAACAAAAGTACAGTATGAGCCTAGTTATCTTTGTAATGATAGTGAAAATAATTTTGCCTTTCCTCTTGATATTCAACTTTGTATTGCATGTGTCTCTGCCTGCACAGTGTGAATAGATCTTTGGAACTGAAACAAGGTACTAAACCAGTGAACAATCATTGTGTATTTAATTTCAAATATTTCCATACCTCAGCTTGTTTGCTAACTGTATGGAGACGTCTACTGACAAAAGTTATCTTTTAGAAGGAACATTATTTTCAGAGTGTGAATATATGGCATGCATTCACATATCTGGGTCATCTTGTTTCTAAACTTGGAGTGGCAGTTTGACAGCAGAGTTGTTGATTTCCCACAATTCTTTATTTTTAACCCTATGAACCGCGAAGCTTGTGGATCTTCTATCTGTTAATGAGGAAAATGCTATTCCTTCTGCCTTGAAGTGTGTGAAGGTTTTTATTTGACACAAACATTCTTGTCCTGTCGTTGCCAATTGATCCGTGATATTTTTGCACATATGAGCATTTGTAACAGTATTATCGGTAAATCATTGGAATCATTTTTTTGTAACATTTTGAATTTGTCCTTTCCACAGCAAAATGAGATTCAAACAGTTTGTCATTTTTTTGCTATGCAATTTCACCAGCACCTGGTGCCCTGCTCAGTAGTGATGGGACAAATGCTATCACCAGCACTGCCTGGTGGTTCAGGATACTCCCACTCACCATGGGTTTTGAAGCCTCATTTAGCACTAGCATTGATTGGTTAGTTCAGGATACTCCTTCCTACCGCTAGTATTGAAGCCTCCTTTAGCACCAGCATCGATTGGTTATTTCGGGATACTCCCACCCACAACAGGTTTTCGAAGCCTCATTTGTCCAATCACTACCGCTTAGGATAAGCAGTTGGAAGACGAGTGGATAGATAATCAACTAGACACCAATATGTGTAATAAACTCTGCAATGTCTAAAGTAAATCAAGGATTTAAAAAAGGGGGCTACTGTAAAAAATACTGATTTTAAGTAGTTTTAAGCCGGCAGTCTTGGGACATTTTTGGTTAATTGATTTACTAATGCATAGCATTAGTATTATTTTTCTGAGCAATATTCTGATTTTATAGGTGAGTGTCAGTTAGATCTGGAATGGAAGTATATGATAAAAAGACTGTAAATAGCTTAACATACAGAGACTCCCCTACGCACGAACATTTGTGTTGCAAACTTTTGATGATAAGAACAAAGTGCCAATGCAGTCTACAATAATCGGTAAGAGACGTAGAAAAGTGATGGAAGAGCTTGAAAAACTGTTAAGCATTTGGCTTGAAGATCAGCAACCGCTTCGGGTGCTGATTCATGCACCCTTCCGGGTTATTCGATGTTCATATGTACATACAGTATACTACACTACTGTACAAATGGACTTACGAACGACTGCTCATAATCGAACGTGTTCATAAGTAGGGGAGACTGCATACGAAGAGAAATGCATGATTGTAACAACTTCTCAGAATCTTCTGTAATTTGGTTCTAAAGGTTTGTAGATATGTAAAATTTTGATGATTTATTAAAAGAGAAATGTTTTTAATAATCAAGTGCTCTTTGACCATTTTTTGTACCTGAAAAACTTTAGCTGAATGACACAACTGAAAGTCACTATTTTATTTTTTGATGGAGAGGCATTTTTAAATGCACATGATTTCAGAGAACTGAAAATCAATGCAATGTGGGTTTTTTCCCCACACACCCTTCAGAAACACATCAAAATCCAGATTGCTTCTTAAGGTAACAAGGAAATAAGAAAGGTTATCAGGAAGGTGCGTAGACTTTGCCAGGCAAGTATAGTGTATAGTGACATTCTTCCCCAAACCCTAGAGGGGAAATAGGGCACCCACAGATGACCAGGCAGTACCCAGCTAAGGTATAGCTCAAAAGCAAACTCATTACAGGTGGCCTCCCAGACAAGAGGAGATGGAGGAACTGGGTGTCACCTGACAGGTTGGGGTATGTCTAAGTAAAATGTTGGAAAAAAGTATATACTGACGCTCATGTAGCAGGTATTATATTCTCAGATCCAAGTTATTTAAAGGAAATGAATCTTCTTTTCACCTTGCGTGTCAAGCAAATTCCCTGCGATACAGAATAAATGAGACATCACCAAACGGCCCTGTGTCATTCTGTAGTGAAAGCGGTATTACTGGCTCCTTTTATAGCCTGCGGTGGCATGATCAGTTACCCTTTGTGTTGCTAGTAACACTACGAACTCATCGTAAACACAGTAAGGTGTTCAGTTTGCGTTTCCCCAGGTGTCACGTCATTTGGGTTTCTCTGTCATATGACCTCTGTTGTGAGCAGTGCTGGTTTTGGTTTTTATTGGTTTGGATAGTACGGGTGGAAACATTGATGCTGGTGATTTAGATTACAATTTTCGCTATTTCAGGAGTAAATCAAGCAAACCTTTTTGGTTGGAAGTATTAGACTAACTTAATGTTGTCAGAGGCCATGTATACGGCTTGTTGCGAATGTTTTTCTGTTTTGTCTGGATACGGTTCAAATATGTTGCTGGTTACTTCATCGCACTTGGTTTGCTGGCGTTTAATTTAGGATGGAAGGAATTGGGACTTCTCATTATTACTCATTGCTGATGGTACTGTAATCTGATGATACCTGGCCAGTGAAACCTCGCCCTTCTGGTCTGCAGGTGTTATAGGAAAGTACTGTACTTCGCAGTGCGCATCAAACGCTAAAGGACGCGCAGCACCGCTGGTTTAAAAGGCAAGTGGTCGCTATTAATATTCTGTATGAATTAAGCTAAAGCACTGACACCATAACTTTAGAAAACGCAAAAAAAAACAAAAAAAAACTTGACGTTTCATAATAAGAATGAATTCGAAGATACTAAAGACTCAGAGAGTCGTGGGAAAACTTTTTAAGGAAATACTGCGTGACCTTCAGTGTTTATAAGGCTCAGTTTAATTGTATAGGCTATGGTCATATATTCGGAATGTATATGGTTGTTTTGTACTCCGCCATTAACTATGTAGTGTCATTTATTAAAACATTAACTCCATTTACATTAACTGTAACGTGTGTACTTGTCCGGAGTTGATTTGTTGTCTGTCAGCGAAAGTTCTGTCGATCTGTTTCTATTTCTGTATAAAACAATACGTTTCACACAGAAGTATACCTTTATAAACCAAGTAATATTTTACGTTGGATAAAGAAGTTATTATACGTCATTTATATTTCCCTAAAATGCAAAATGAGCATCACCCGCGTCTCGGTATTTAAAACACTGCTCACATTCATAAACAAGATAAATAAAACCTAGTCGTTCCGTCCATTAATATTTCTTATACGTATACAGAAGACCTGTAAAGTACATAACAAACCTCACAGCAAAAACATATTACTGTTTTTTTCGCTTTGTAAAAATGACAGTTAAAGTTGTTAGCCTTTAGATTGTTGTGAAGTATCAGTGGAGATGACTAAGTGGGGATTGTTTTGTTTGTCTTTTCTGAGGCAGGTCACATTGGAAATGCAGGTAGCTCAGCCGCTGGAGGAGCATGATGCCTCGCTGGCCTGGTTCACACAATTTCAGCAGAACTATGTTATCAAAAATGGAGTTGTACCGGAGTGGTTCCATGGTGCCATTTCCAGGAAGTAAGAGTAATGACCAGCTTGTGTCACAGATGCAACAGGAATACATTTTGTATACGTTTTAACGGATATTGTCAAAGTGTACATTTCTCTGGAAGAGCCACATTGCATTTTTGTATTGTGTTGCATTATAAAGAGACATTGTCTTTTCCGACAGCTGCATATTTCTGTGACACATAACTTAATCACAAACACAGTCCTGCTTTCGGATCCTGAACCTGCAGTTTGTCGTTTAGAAGTCCCAGTCTTTAAATATTATGCCACAGCTGCTGCAAAAAGATGGTAAAGTTTGCGATCAGAAGAAAGGAGAGTTGTGCGTGAAACATACTGTATGAATGGTTCACTGGCATTTTCAAAGTACAGGGTCCAATCTCTGGTGCAGTCTTCTCCCCCTGCCATCTGTTCTTATGCATGTTGCCATTTCTGTAGCACCGCAGAGGACATGCTGCGGTGCAGACCCCAGGGGTGCTTCCTGATCCGGGTGAGCCAGACCAGAATTGGTTACACCCTTTCTTATCGGTGAGTTACTGCAGTCCCAAATACTTGGCCATTGCCCTGCAATCAACCTTGAAACGTAATCTCTCACCACACCCAAGCCTCTCTTTTATATACTGTACTGTAAACCGTATTTTTTACCAAAAAACAGCCTCAAGGATGTTGTTTGCATTGAACATCTCTATCTTCCCAATTTCGTTGACTAATTTCACCCTTCAGATGAGGTGATCTGGGTTCCCTGGGGCTACTATGGGAAGAACTCTATATATTTTTTATTGATCCATATGTTGTATTTTTGTATTGTTTTATAATAAAGATGCAAGGGTGAGAATCAACACCTTCGGGTCATGGTGTTGTCTCCAAACAGAGTGGGTTGGTCCTTTCATAGCAGGGGGCAGAGATTGCCTTTAGTGAAGAGGTTGAAGTGCCTCAGGATCCTGTACTGTGATTGACAGGCAGATCGGTTCTCTGGCTGCAGTTTTGCATGTGCTAAGCAGCTCTGTGGCGACAAACAGGAGTTAAGTTTGACAGCCTGTGTTCCAGTCCTCGCTTGGGTTTCTCGTCTGTATCTTGTCGCTCGGTGAAAGCACATGTGAGACATATGAGATGGAGCTATTCTTCGAGTCTCCGCAGCAGTGGGGACAAAATGTGCATTCACTTTTTGTTCAGGCTAATCCTGTGGCCCATCATTATAATTCACAATAAAAACCACTGGCTCCTGAAGTCAACTGGTTAAAATTTTTTTTAATGTCCTGATTTGGCTCAACTGTTTATACCTTTTTTTTATCTGGTCAGAGCGCAGGGATTTTTCCTTTGCTGTGGCAAAGTGGTTTTGGCTCTGTGAAAGGATTGAGTTCAGAAAGAAATTACTGTAGAAATGTATGACTGTTGGTGGATTCGTATTGGGTTTGCATCTCCTTTTTGCCGGGACACGTTTTTGATACTGTCCTCATTAGCTACACAGCTGCGGCTGTATCTCTGAGCTGTTAAGAATGCTGTGAACACAAGTTTGCACTTTCAGCACAGTTTAACAGTGAAGTGATTGAAGGTTGAACACTGGGTGCGTCCTCTAATGCAGCGCTGGGGATCGTTGCCGGCACTTCATGATCGACGCACACGAGAGTGGCCTGTACAGCATCACTGGAGAGGACACTTACCACCAGACCCTTCAGGACCTTGTGGATTTTCACCGCCGAGTCCCAATCCCACCCTTCAAAGAGCTGCTGACTTCTGCCTGCGTAAAGGTATTGAATGCAGGGATGAAGTCTGTATGTACAGCGCAGCAAGGCAGACCAGTGAACATTCAGCTGTTGTGTGTATTATTGTTATTCCAGTTGCTTCATGGAGAATTATGATAATTATTGCCATATTGTGTTTCAGCAAGTAAACTTTATGTTGATGTATTAGAATCTGAGATATTCACAAACATGGCTGGTAATGTTGTATTCATGCCTTCTTAGTAAAAACAGTAAAGTCTTGGAACTGGCAGTTTACTCTGTGCTAAATAACATTACTTTCCAGACTAATGCGTCTTCAAACATTGCTCCGGGCTTCCAGTTCCGTTTCAACTTGACAGACTTCGAACCCTCGTCTCAGAATTTAGCGAGTACTTCTTTTTCTAACCATGCATGCTCCCCAATGCTGTACCCCTCCCTTGACACAGAGGTATCCACAGCAAACCTCCAGAGTCCAAACATGGTAAGAATTTTACATCATTTACTCAGCAGGCACTTTTATCCAGTGCAACATTCATTGATGTAGATACACCACAGAGTATATGGAGCAGTTTTGGGGTTAAGGGCCCTGCTCAAGGGCACAGCAGAGAGATAAGCACTTTTGCCAGCTATGGGATTTGAACTGACAATCGTCCAGTGCCAGGCACAGTCACCTAACCCACAAAGCCACACACGTACAGTATAAATACTTCAAATTGCTTCTTTGTGAGTTTTAATTTCATTGTGATGCACAAATTCTACTTTTCATTATATTTGCCAAATATTCATACAAAGAAGTCACTCATGAATAATTTTGAGCTGGTCAAAACACAATACTGTAGTGCTTGGAAAGACTCTACATTGCTTATAGTCTGTCTTTTGAGCTTCCTCATTCCTTATCATTGTTTCAGGTCGATATGATTAAGCCAGTTCCTCTGCCCAGGAGGAAGCTGAATTCAGTCACTTTTGAGCACCAGGTGAAAACAGAACAAGCAAAGCTGCCTTTGGGTTGTACAGGGTCAGATGGTGGAGAAGAGACCAGAGCCAGAAGGATGAATTTCAACATGGAGTCCCCGACATCTGGCCAGTCAAGAGCTAAGAGAATGATCAAGCTGATGCATTTCAAGAAAAAGCGTCACGTGAAGAAGACTGGCTCAGGAGAACATGTGTACTCTGAGATCTCACAGGAGTCTGGCACACTGTTCCCAGCCCTGGACAATGGAAATGCCAATGTTAGGACATGCATGGAGAACGTTTACCAGGAGTTTCTGGAACTGAGTCCCATCACTGACACAGGCAGTGTCCCTGTTGCCAGATCTGATCACATGACCTCATTGATCCAACAGCCGCTTCCTGAAGAGTACTTGCTCCCGCCTCCGTTTGCTCCTGGCTACTAATACTAAGATGAATAGTTTCCAGAAGCAAAAACTATGGTGAATATGGTCTTAGTGTCTTCTCTGTGCGTGCATTTTTACTAAATTCTAGTCAAAGCTCTAGTTGAATGCCAGATTATAAAATTTAAAATGTACGGAGGATCACAGTGTGATACCTCTTTGCAGTTTGGTTGTGCCCCGTGGGCCTTCATTTGGGGACCACTGGTCTAGTCTATCAGATTTGCACTATCAGTAGGTTACGTTCCAGTTAATGTTTCCCTCATAAAGGTTACCCTAACCCTCATATGTGGAGCACCAGGAAAGATTAGATGTTAAACAAATCGTAACTTTAATATATTAAAACATAAGGCAAGCTAATTTCTTAACTGAGAGACTTAAGCTGAAAAACTAGGGCATTGTGCAGTTCTCAAGGATGAGGGATGAAGATATCTTTTGGTTTGTCGTTTTGGTCACGTTACTCTTTAATGTGGCATTGTGCCTCTGTGGTTAGCATGGTAGTCACACACCGGCATGCTTAGGGTTTCAGTTCCAGCTCTACTGTGTATGGATGGAATTTGTATGTTAACCCCATGTCACGCAGGTTCCCTCTGGGCTCTCACAGACCCAAGGCATGCAGTTAGGCTAATTGTTGTCTCAAAATTGCCCATGGAGTATGATTGTGTGTGAGTGTGTACATTTATGTGCCTCGTGATGAACTGGAATTCTGGCAGGGTGTACCCCTGCCTTGTGCCATATGCTGCCTGGGATAGGATCCAGGCCCCATCATGACCTTGAACTCGATAAGAGGTTTTTTAGCTGCTGAGGAAAGCACAATGCTAGTTTCTTTCCTAGGGATTTAACTAGCATGAGTCCTACTAGCTCACCTGTAACCGTTGACGTTTGACAGTGGAGTAGTGTTGTGTGTACACAGCAAAAGCCAAAAATACATTTCGTCTCTGTTGCCATGCTGATATGCTCTCTGTACAACCTGACACTTCGCTTACAGTGTGTCCACGCTAGCTCTGATTTCTTGTTTTCATATTTGACATGTAAATTTCTAAAATTTTCTTTTATTTTGTCCTGTGATGTCTTTTTTATTAAGCATGCACTGTAAATGTAATTAATGTGCCTTTAGTAATTATATCTGACATGCAAGTGTAAATAAAACAACACACATGAATATTGGCTCAATGATCCACAAAGTGTGAATGTTAAGGTTTAAAAACTGTATCTTAACTATACCAATAGACATCAACTATCAAAGTTACTAGTTCAATTTAAATGTTTTTAAATAAATATAATGGCAATGGTATTTAAAACTGCCAGAATCGAAGTAAGCTTGGCATAGTGGTATATGTTAAAAAAAAAATACTACTGCTTCATGCATATTCATCCATTACCTAACCAGTTAGACTTTGCAATGATGCCACTGTTTCAAAATACAGGTAGTAAAAAAACTAATTCTGATATCAAGTTAGTGATTAGGTGGCATGGTGGCTGAGTGGTTAGCATGTCTGCCTCACAGCGAGAAGGTTCTGGGGTTGGTCCTTGCTGCTAACAGAGGCCTTTCTGTGTGGAATTTGCATGTTGTGCCTGTGTGGGTTTCCTCCTACATTCCAAAGACATTCAATTTTATTTATATAGCACCTTTAACAAGAAGCACTGCCACAAAGTGCTTTACATAGTCCCGGACCCAGAGTCCCCAGAGAGTAAGCCAAAGGTGACAGCGGCAAGGAAAAACTCCCTCAGAAGGAAGAAATCTTGGGAGGAACCATACTCAGGGGGGAAGCCCATCCTACTCAGGCCAGCACCGGACAGGACAAATTAATACAAATCAGAATAGATACAAGAGCAAATCCTGTAACAGTCCAGAGAACAACAGGATCTTGGAGGTTGCAGTCTAGTGATCAGAGCAGGCTCGGTGGCTCAGAAGGCAGCAAACTGGTCAGACAGGACAGCTGAAGTAGAGGGAGGGCGTGGTAGGCCAGCAGACAATATGAGGATCTCTTGAATCTGAACATCCGAGGGAAGCACCCCATGGGGGGCATGGGGGAAAGAGAATGTGTGTGAGCAGAGCAGTGATTTAAGGTGGCAGAAAAATGGGAAATAAAATAGTAAACAAAGTAGCAAGGGCCCTGGCATGACTATATATGGCAGCATAACTATGAGAGCGAGACCAATGGGGACACAGGCATGAGGAATCCTTGGACGCCAGCACTCCAACAACACACAGTACATGCGAAGCAGGAGAGACAGCACTGACAGAACAGTTCATCCAAAGTCAATGACACTGATCCCCACCCAGCTCTACACCTCAGCCTATAGTTG
>JAACJT020000028.1:1242863-1295270 GCA_009936485.2 Gymnarchus niloticus | reverse complement strand
TAATATCTAACAGACAATCCTCAATCTTTGACAGATGAGGCAATTCACCAGGTTCAACTGATATGTATAGCTGTGTGCCATCAGCATAGGAGTGAAAGTCAATACCATATTTCCTAAATATGTCACCAACTGGCAGCATGTACAGGATGAACAGCAGCGGGCCCAACACAGATCCTTGTGGAACACCGTAACTAACTCTAGTATAAGCAGCGGATTCACTGTTGACATGAACAAACTGGTAGTGGTCAGTGAGATAGGACCATAGCCAGGACAGAGCCTGCCCTGTAATACCAACTAGGGATTCGAGTCGGCCTAAGAGAATGTCATGGTCAATAGTATAAAATGCTGCACTGAGATCTAAGAGCAACAGCAAAGAAAGACAACCACGATCTGAGGCCATGAGTAGGTCATTAGTTACTTTCACTAATGCAGTTTCCATACTGTGATATTGTCTAAACCTGGATTGAAATACTTCATTTATGCCATTTCTCTGTAGGAATAAGTACAATTGTTTTGCTAATATTTTCTCCAAGATTTTAGAGTAGAAGAGAAAGTTTGAGATAGGTCTAAAATTTGCTAAGTCACCAGGATCAAGCTTAGGTTTCTTAAGAGCAGGGTGAACAACAGCTATTTTTTGGTGATTTTGGTACATATCCAAGACTTAGTGATGAGTTAATCAAGTTTAGTAAATTACTACTAATAGATGGAGCAATATCCTTAACAAGCCTTATAGGAATAGGA
This sequence comes from Gymnarchus niloticus, assembly GCA_009936485.2. Classification (NCBI taxonomy): domain Eukaryota; kingdom Metazoa; phylum Chordata; class Actinopteri; order Osteoglossiformes; family Gymnarchidae; genus Gymnarchus; species Gymnarchus niloticus. The sequence continues at coordinate 1,294,529 of JAACJT020000028.1, read as the reverse complement.
TCCAACATACAGCTAGCTCTTTCAGAGGAGGATATTAGGTTCAGAAGTTCAGATTCTCCTACAGAGGTAAAAGAATCTAAAATTACTGCATTACTTCTATCCACTACAGCAGGACCGAGCGGATTCTGGCAGCAATCTGTGGCTGTGGTACTACTTTGGATTATCTTTCTGATGTTAGTTACTTTACCATTGAAGAATGCCAAAAAGTCATTGCTTTTGAGAGAGGTTGGAATCTATGGGTATACCTCAGATTGATTCCTAGTTAGTTTAGACACGGAATCAAACAGGAACCTAGCATTACTTTTGTTATTCTCTATCAGCCGGGAGAGATATGTGGATCTAGCTGTGATCAGGGCTTGTTTGTACTTTAAAATACTCTCTTTCCATGCTATTTTGAAAACCTCCAAGTTTGATGAGCGCCATTTACACTACAATTTTCTTGCGGTGTTTTTAAGTTCACGGGTATGGTCAGCATACAAAGGAGCATATTTCTCATCTTTAAGCATTTTCTTCTTAAGAGGAGTAACCAAGTCAAGACTGCTGTGAAGTGAGAGATCAATGTTTATTAATACTTGACATGTAGGATAGGTCAACTGGCGACTCTAAATTGCCCATAGGTGTGAGTGTATATGGGTGTTCGTCTCTGTGTTGGCTCTGCAGTGGATTGGCGACCTGCCCAGGGTGTATCCTGCCTTTCACCCAAAGTCACCTGGGATTGGCTCCAGCTTCCCCGTGACCCTAACAGATAAGCGGTACAGAGGATGGATGGAAGTTAAAGATTTGATTGGATGGGTTAGGGAGACCATGCCCCTGATTGCCAGGTTCTCAGCGCCACAGCCTGCGGCTCCTTTAATTGCATGCCGAATTCTTTGGAAGGTGTGGGAATTTGGAAGTAGCCAGCAAATTATCAGTGCTCTCCGAAGCTGGAAGACTAAGGAGACTAAGCTGGGAAGAGGAGAATGGCTGCTGTAATCTTGAAGGACGGGCAACTGGGGCAAGCTGGACTTTGCCTGAAATGGAGGGAGATCACCAACTGATGTAGGGCAGGAACATCTCTAAGCTTCCTGTATTGGACTGCCATCCTGTCCAGGCTATACTGTATGCTGTTGGGAATAAGCCCCTCCTACTGGATAGATCTGGAAGATAGACTGATGGATGAGTACCATTTAAAGTATCCAAAGCTAAAAAGTCTAAAAAGCCTTGTTCTATTATTTATTGTAGTGTCACATGTGAGTCAGAGAGATGAATGGAGGCAGAGACATGATGTGGAGTGGAAATGAAGCTTGTGCTCTTGTCTTTAAAAAGACAATGGAGATTTCACACCCATCTTTTACCTCCATTCATCTCGCTGCCTGCCTCTATGACTCACCTATGATGTAGTGTCAGTGTCACAAGAAGGATTGTCAAGCTCTTCAAAGACAGGATCACAGGTGACGAGGAGGTCCATCTCAATGATGCATGGATCCAGGATAGTGGCAAGCAAAAACTAATGGTACATCAGAATGTACCCTACATGCATCTGCAACATCTGAACTACTTCTTCCATTACCCGATGGAAGCCCTGATCAGTCTCTGGCAGTAAATCTGTCCAGACACGGGACACGCTAGAACCAGTGTCAGTAAGAGCCCTGGAGTGCTGGCCCTCAATAAGTTTCTCTATTATTAGCTTTTTTAAGAAAGTTTGACTATTCTTCAACATGTTTTAATGTTATCTTCAGTAGTCAAATTCTCCAAACAATTCCATCAGATTTTAGACAGTCCCGTAGCTTCACATCAAAACATGGCCAAACTGCCTTTTAGAAAAGTATTTACAGCAGGGTTTCAAACTTCGTTGTTTTTTTGGAATCCAGAAATTGAGTATGAAGCACGGGTCTGCAGGTGTCTGAGAATTCAGAAGAGCGCAACTGCCAAAATGCACCTCTAGGGGTCTCACTAATCTGAGTAAAACGGAAAGAAAAAGCATTCAATGCAGCCAAGATATATTTAAAAACGAATATTATAAATAGAAAATACGACAGCATTTTATTATTCATACATTTTCCACAAACAGTTCATGGTCACGGCAAGCCATCATGTATTCAAGTTTTGGAAAGGATTGGGCATTACGCCGTTTGTTTTGGACATAGAAATCCTCCGATAAATAGCATTCAGATATTTATTAATTATGTAGGGTGTTGTGACATTTGCAGAAAGAAGTGCTTGTTGATTCATTACTTATTAATTCCTTGATTTTGAAATCTTCATTTAAGTACATCAAGTATTCGAAATCTCACATCCGTCCTAGTCAGAAATAAAACAAGGATTCTGCAACACATTTTAAGTATATCCATCTATTTAGAGCCATTCCGCGGAACAGTAAGGCTCTGGGTTTTAAGGAAAGTCTACAAACACCTACAGGCACGCCAGGCCGTCCCGGGACGGTGGGCTGGATGACTAACCTAAGACTGGAGACAGAGCATTATTACGTCATCCGCCCTGCCTGCTCTTGTCATGAATTAGTGATTATTTTGCCCATCAATAAAGACAATCGCAGCTTTCCCTTTTAACTACAGCGTTTCTGGGACCTAGGGAGACGGTTCTGATCGCCACGATGTCGTTTATCCCGGGACAGCCAGTTACTGCAGTAGTGGTAAGTTTGTCACACGTGTGAGTAAATGGATTCCTGCTCCGATCGGCCGTGGACACGGACCTCTATTGTGTTACTTAGGCCAAGAAAAGCCTCACTTCTGCGTTTTTAAAACACAAGGAAGGGCCCCGGTTCAACTTTACAACAAGTTAGAATTAGTGCAAAGTTCAGCGTTACCCGAGGGCACGTTTGTTTCAGACGTGGTCGCGGCTTCGCTTCGTCTTTTACTTTATTTCTATTAGAGTATTTGTTTCGCAACTCGTAATAATTCCATTAATTATTTAGCTATTATTTAAATAGCTCTCTAGCCGTGTTCCGTTGGCGTATGCCATGTTATTATAAACCCTTAACAAAGAGCTTTTTCACCGAAGATGAGCCTTTTGCAGTAGTTTTTGGTTAATCCTGAAGGGCTGTGATGATCATTAGCTTGCTGGGTGTTAGTGCCTGTACCGCTGAAGTTTTACTCCAGTGTCTATTCCGCAGTTGCCCTGAAAACATTATAACATATCAGGGCATACGTGGTGCAAAGGAAGCGCTTTAAAGTGAATTTTCCACGGTGAAATCCGTGGCTTGGGCTTATTTGTGTGTCGTTTGGGTGTCACCCTATGGGCGTGACAGCTGCTGTGCTAGCGCTCGAATATTTATTTAGAAATGTAGAAAATCTCCATAATGCCCACAATACAGGAAGATTTTCCGACGAAATGTCAGACGCGGTATGACTGAAACAAATAACACGGCTACACATTAAGCACATTGACTTAGAAGCCGTGTTTAACTTGTGTCTACAAATACCCGAAGTCAAACATCAGTTCCTGAGGATAAGGAGTTCATTAAGCCAGAAATACCTGTATGACCCACTGATTTAAAAAAAAAAAAAATGGCAAAATGAAAATGTGCAAAGAGTGAAGTTAATGTGTCGTATCTGTAGAGTTAAGATGTGGTCATCTAAAGGATAAAGCCACAATATGACTTGTCTTTCTGTACATATGTGTTCATTTCTGGCAGCTGTTAGGAAATGAAGCCTATGTCACTTCGGAGGAGCTAGGCACCACCTAATCTGAATGTAAAACTAGCTTTTGCCACTGCACGTTTAGCGGCAGGGGAGCTTTGCTAGCTGGTATAAACTCTTGCTCTAACGGGTTCTTCACCCATTGTTTGTGCTATTATGTAGAATGACTGAGGAGCTGCCTGTAACTCACCAGGTAAAGGTACAGAGCAGTTTGCTTTGGTACCATTTCACGTCAAAGCCATGCAGTTTTATTTTAAAAATAAATTGTCATCTGCACATGACAATTTTTGGAACTTGGTGTTTCTCTGCTTCGGCATGAAGCTGTCCAAACCGAATGAAAACACCAAACAGGAGTCTGAAGCACTTTGAAAGTTTGTCGTAATTACTGCAGATTAGAATACTGCAACAACTTGCTCTGAATTCTTAATGTGTGATTGCTACTTCTCTGAGTATGATTATACTTTGAAGCATACTTTGGCTGACAGTAATGTTGACGTACGGTGGACAAGGTACACGTTCACACAAGACCGAGGTATGGTTGCCTTGGGCCTGTTAGCAAGTGGTACATTCTGGCCTTGATGACTCATCCAGGATGTCTGTTGGGAGTATCGCTGCTACTATTTGTGCAGTACCTGTTTTTAATGCCTGAAAATGACTTGGTCTTCGTATTTCTTTCCTTTGCAATGTAGAGACCAATCTTGATAATCTTATGCAATTTTCAGTTTGTTTTGAGGAAAATGGTATGTGATTTATTTGGTAAAAGCATGCCAAATCTTAACTTTGGTGGCTCTTTGGACTATGCATAGTGCACAGACCTGAGTGTTTTTTTTTTTGTTTTGTTTTTTTTTTTTTAAATTCAGTATTAAATAGCCTAATGATGGAGATGATGGTAAGTTTAATATGAACTTCAGGCATTTAGTAATTGGAGGGCAAAGTAGGTAATAAGTAGTTCAAAATTGAAATTTAAGTTAAAATATGTATTGGGTTCTTAGAGGAAAATGAACTACTTGATGTCCTTATGTCCACTTGCGTGTTTAATCGTGATTAATAATGAGTCACCCAGGTCAGCGCTAAACTTCACTATTGCTTCCTAAGGCTTTGCAGTTGGCTGTGGAAGATGGAACGAATCAAAGCCATTCTCTGATGCAAAGCAATTAGAGGCATAGAACTTGGTCACACAGGCTGCCTTTGTGCATGGAAATGTGGCGAAATGTTCCAGAAGACCATGTCCATCTGGTTAAGAGGGTGCTCTATTATTTATGTCATTGGTTTGATGACTGTGTATGTGTTCAGCTGCTGTGCCGTCTTGTGGGCAGTGTGCATGCATGCCGGGTTACGGTCTGAGTGGAAGATGTCTGTGATGCCATGGTGCTTTTGAGCCAGACTGGGTGTGGGAAAGACTTCCCAGTTTGCCATCCTGAATCTCGGTATTGATTCAGTAATTTTTTTTTTTTTTTTGTGTGTGTGAATTGAGCATTAGCAATAAAACAGTATGCGATATACTGCATGTCAGTACTGACGGCACAGTTTTCATGTATTTCAGCAACGCGTTGAGATCCGCAAACTCCGCCAAGGTGACAACTTGATCCTAGGGTTCAGTATAGGAGGAGGAATAGACCAAGACCCAGGGCAAAACCCCTTTTCTGAGGATAAAACAGACAAGGTAAGGAATGGCCATCAACTAGTGATGGGACAAACTAGGCTGGGTGGGAGAATTCCAAACTACTAATCAGTGCTGGTGATAGCATTGATTGGTTAGTTCAGGATACTCCCACCCACCACTGGTTTTGAAGCCTCATTTGTCCCAACACTAGTATCAATATTTGCCTGTGTAGATCAGTAACAGAACTGTTGAATTGTGGGGATGAAGCCTAAAAGATAAGTGTGTCTTCTGAAATGTGTGAAAGATTCTTTGCTTTCATTTGTCTGTTTACGCAGGGCATCTATGTCACAAGGGTGACTGCAGGAGGACCAGCGGAGGTTGCTGGCCTGATGATAGGAGATAAAATCATGCAGGTATTGTTGCTTGATGCTGTTTGTAAACTATGTCACCAGATCTATGGCTCAGTCAATTTTTAGAATGGTCTCAAATTGTCTAACTGCTTGGGACAGCTGGAGCATGTCCTGGGTTTGTGCTGTTCTGCGGTTCAGTGGCTGTTTATGGTCACCACCCAGCAGAGGAACCTCCTGGAAAGTGGAATGTGTATTCTTAGGTGATGTTACCCACAGGTCCAGCACAGCCATGTGCTGTCCAACCCATTTGGTCACTTCTGCATGTCATTTAAATCTGACATCAAAGGAGCCCAGAAGCACATCTGTTTAAAGTTTCCTCTCTATTTAAAATGTTCCCAGTTGTGCATATGATAAATATTATGTGTTGGAACTTTTAATTGTGGTTTAAACAAAAATTTCAAAATGTGCAACGTAGTGGATACTTCTCTAAATTCACTAATTGCAACATGCATGCATGTGTACAAGATGCGTCGGTACACCTCCATATGTTTTCTGGAACCGCTTTTACTGTACAGAGTTGTGGTGACGTGTTTGCACACAGGTTCTGGCCCGCTTTTGAATCACCCCTAATGATTTATCCTTTTGGGCAGCTTAGTGGTTAGCACTTTAGCCTCACATTTCCAGATTTGAGGGTTCAGATCCTGCCTCCTCTCTCTGTGGTGTTCTCATGTTCTCCCCATGTTGTGTACATTTCTGCTGCATTCCTCCCCCAGTCGTAAAAAGGCATGCAGTTAAGCTGGCTGACACCTCTGAATTGCCCATAGAGTGTGATTATGTGTTTGTTTGTCCTGTGACGAACTGTCATTCTGGGCAGGGTGTACCCCAGCCTTGTGCCCTAAGCTGCCTTGGATAGGCCCCTGGCCCCCTTGCAAACCTGACTAGGACGAGTTTTTGGATGGATGGACTTATCTTTTGTTACATTACATCATTTAAGTGCGTTTCTACAAGATTTTGAAATGGAGCTGTAGCGCTGTCATTGAGGGAATGACATAAATGGTGCTTTTATAATGTAGGTTTATTCATAGTTCACAGTTGTGTGGCAATAAATGGTAATTTTGTAACCATTTCCTCCACTGGAGTTCATATCTGGAGTGTGATTTATCCAGAGAGTCTATCTGATATTGTTCATACTTCAACTAGCCTTAAATCTGGGCAGCTAATTTTCACTTCAGGCCTTTGTGTAGATGTAGCCTGTCTTTATAGCTTCCACGAAAATAGGTCTTCCAGTAGCTTTGCATCTTATGTCAGTCCTTGTTAGGGTGGAGGGAACAGTAAACATGAATGTGTGCCCGTCGCGTCATGCCGTCAAAGCAGTTTCGGTGGAACATCCACAGTTCAGATTCATCTTTACTCCCCTAGTGTCTGCAAACAGAATAGCCACGTTCCTCTGATATTCTTTTATAGAAATGCTGACACTCACTAGATTAGCTTGATAAAATGCTGGAGGACGGCAGGTAGGGTGGCTGCAGCCATAAGGAGACCTTTCTATGTGTAGTTGTTGTCCGTTCAGGTCTTTTAGAGTGGCAGAACAAGCTGGCACCTTTCGGCTGACGCGAGCGGGACCAGAATGGATTGGTTATCTTGGTTGTTGGCAGACAAGCAGCCCACGGGGCCAGGAGGTGGCCCTCAGAGCGGCACGGAGCAAGCCGATCTGAGATGCAAAGGCCTGCCAGTGGGAGCCGCATTGTTACCTAGCACCCCCCTCTCCCATGAGTGTGGTGTTTGATATTGTAGATCTTAATTTGGGAAAACAAAAGCATGAATTCCTTTTTTGGGGTGCACATATTCACACCAAGCTGGGCTGCACAGCTTTCATTTTTCAGCTTCATATGCTGTGTATATATTCGTCTCGTGTAATATACCAAATGTATAGTAAGCACAGATTTTGTGTTCTAATGAATGTTTTATGCTCTGCCTTAAATAGTGTGCGACTTGGTACACTAGAAGGTATAGTATGACAGGTTTTTCCACAGAAAGCTGTCGTAAAAGGAACATCTGACGTCACGGGATGTTTTTCACCTTTCTGAAATTAGGTCAATGGCTGGGATATGACCATGGTAACTCACGACCAGGCGCGGAAGAGGCTCACCAAGAAAAACGAGGAGGTGGTGAGGCTGCTGGTCACCCGGAAGTCCCTCGAGGAGGCTGTCAGGAACTCGATGATGCAGTAACTTTATGGTGTTGAGTTGGAGGAAAAATCCAAAGCTTTACTACCCTGGAGCCCACACTGCTGCCCTTACATTCCAGCTTCCACTGTCAACATGGCCCTCTCCTCAGTCTGAGTCCAGCCCCACAATGTCTTGTTTATCATCTTTTTATTTAAAAGTTAATGATAAACTTGCCTTTAATTTGCAGTGTAACCTGCACATTAATAATGGTTTCCCATTGCAGTCTTTTTTTTTTTTTTTAACTGACTTCAAATATCATTGTGTGATCCTTTAAATTTGTTTAAAAAAAAAAAAAAAAATAGAAATGTTCATTTGATATCAGAATTCCAGTCATTTGAAACTAGAGTATGTTCATTTTATATATTTTTAAATCAACTTTAATTCATTCTTCACTCTGCTTTTGCTAGTGTCATGGTAAATTGAATGCTCATACAAATGTCGAGGCTAAAATTTTCAGCTGTATTAAACGGGATTAAATTACATCACTTAGTTTATTCTTGTGCAAGTTAAACTGAATTATTGATTCTTATGGTAACCTTTGTATATTTTCTAAGACAAAGCACATAGTAATCATTATTTAAATATTAAGTATTGAGGGGGCAGGATGCTAATTTGAACCGTTTTATCTCTAAAGGTATGAATCAACGAGCATGCAGAGTTAACACTTTTAGGAAAAATAACTCCAATTAAGGCTTGGGTTTAATGTGCTTTGCACTGCACTGTTTATTTTGTTGGCCAGGATGGTTCATTTCCTGCCAGAAAGCCTGTGGATTTTAGTCCAATGCATCTAATTTAATGCAGTCGTTTTGTATTTTTACTGAGATGGTTTGTAATTTAGTTCATTATCAAATTCAGCATTGATAAAGCTATTTGGTGCATTGCAGGATATAGATATCACCCTTCATCAATGTTTTGTACATCCTTTATTTTGACTGTTAAATCTCACCTAAATGCCATAAGTGATTCAGCGTTTGGGACTTTGGCATGTGCACTTCAACAATTTTTTATTTTTTTTCTGTAGTTTTAATTTACCTTTTATAGTTTTCTAAATATATGCATACCAAAGTGCTGTGCTGTATTCTTTTTGCATGTTTTATTTAGATGCTTACTTGTGCACTAAATTAGGTATAAAGGTCTTTTTCTGGAAAATGACTGAAGACGCAAGTGTCATTGCTAAATACCATCGTCACGAGGATCTTTGCATCTGTGATGGTGAGGTTCCCACGGCTATCCTGCTGTGGTGCAACGGTCATTCCTTGGAGGGACCCCAGGTGGCGCTCATGTGCCATACACGCTAACCCACTGTGAAGGATGGCCATTCATTTCGCCGTCATACAGACAGTTTAGTGTCATTTGGGTAGTTTCTTGCTTCGTGTGGAACAGCAGTGATGTTTTGTTGAAACGATACCCTGGAGTACTGTTGATAGATCAGAAGATTAAGCGTAACTTTTCATTCACTGTAGCTTTAACAGTATCCATGCTCTTTAATATGCTTCTTTTTCATTCTATTACTGAAGGGCCGAGCTTTTTTTTTTTTTTTTTTTAAAAAGACACCTTGATACGTAAAACCGTTAACATATTGTTTGGTACCCAAGGCGCTCTTCTGTCCAGTGAGCAGCGCAGCACAACAGTTAAGGTCGCAGTCTAATAATCAGGATGGCCACCAGGGGGTGCTCTAGAGTGTCAGCTAATGTGAACGATAGCTGCTACGTTGTCTTCATAACAAATGTAATTTTAAGTTTCATTTGTCATGCTACATCAGGCATATTCCTTTATTTAGGGGTTTTTAATGGTGACTGGAGAGTAACATCGGAATAATTGCCTTTGCAGGCGCAGGTAGAGATGTGGCACAATTGTGAACTCATTGCAGTGCAGATCTCATTGAGGCCACAGGTTTGATTGTAATTTCACAATAAATCATCTATTAATACTTGCAGAATAATACTTGTCACAAAAGGCATGCTTGTGTATAATAAGGTAATTCTGGTTGACTTGGCTGGTGTGGTGGCTTCATGCGATATCCACATTTCGAGGTTAAACCATATACTGTTATATTCCTATTTTTCATTCCCTATTGGGGATTTTTGATTGCTAGGTTGGATGTTAGATTAAAAGTATGCTGCAGTCCCATGCCAACTTTTGGACCTCTATGACAATTAGGGTATCTTAGAAACAAGAGGGTTTTGTAAAGGTAATGCCTACTGCTAAATTAGGGTTGGGTAGGGTAGGGGTGTGCATGATGGTGATGTTTGTCAAAGTGCGGTTATATAACAAATTCCGACATTACTCAAAACACATGTAGTGCTCACATGTAATGGAATTAGACGGAGTATCTTAAAGGTGTATTAAGAGAAGATTAAATTGCATGCAATGTCGTTGTAAGTGTGAGTTTTGATTTGTTTCCATTGGCGTTGCCAACTAATTGCATCTTCCCCGCCAACGTGTTAAACCTGAGTGCAAGGTGGTTTTTTATTTCAACTCAAAAACCTTTGTTACATCATCAGCATGCGACAAGAATAGAAAAGCTGGTGCTGTGTCGCTTTTGGTCACCGTCAATGGCTTATACACACAACATGAGACCCATTGTCAATAGCACTGTCTAATTGCCCTGGTGAAGGAATTACAGTTGTTTCAAACTGTGATTTGAGTCTACCTGAAAAAGACCTTTGAAAGTGGACAGACATTTAAGCAGTAGGTACACGTACGTTGAATCTGGTGTGCATAGCTGGTTTTTAATGCGGTGTCTGCATGTTACCTTGCTAAGGGCTGTGACAAAGTGTTGATGAGTTCGACTGAAAGCACAGGCGTGCTGAATTTTGCCATTCGACTGCAGTGTAACACCCTCGATAAACAAACTTATCATTCATAAATCATTCATTGCCACGGAAAAGTTATATGCTGCTGTTACTAAAAATATAGGGAGGGCATGCTTGACGCATGTAACCTGTAGGTGAGGTGGGGTAACTGTCTGGAGATTGTGTATGGAAGCATGTGTTATGTTTAGACAATAATTTAGTGAAGTCAAAAGGTTATAAGCATCTTGGCTAGTTTTAACATGGTCATTGTTAGTGTCTGCATCATATGTCATATCATAATTGGTTTATTAATAGGCAAACTGCATAAGGATAAATTGATTTGATTTCTCATATATTGCTTCTATATTATTATATTGCTTTTGAATTCACATCAGCTTTTCATAGACAGACAAGCTATCGATTAACTGTTGCTGTTTCTTGTCGAGTATTTGTTGACGTGGTTCATTATATAGAATTTGAATGTTCCATGCATTTTGAGTTTTAAAAGTAATACTATATGAACATGTTGTGAAGTTCGCTTTCCGTTTTGTCTGTTTTTACTGTGCGTTCAGTTAATCTTTATTGTCATCACAGTAAGTAACAATGGCGACACAGAAAGCCTTGGTATTGTATTTGTAAATAAACTATAATGGCTGACTTTAATACATCAGTGATGGTATATTTTTCCAGTTAATCATCAACTGCAATCATTTCTCTTTAGTGAATCAAAATTCTCATAAATGGAAAATGCTAACTGATTTGTCTTTATGTATATATTTGTCTGAATGTATTTATATTAGGGCTGTCAAAGTTAACGTGTTAATAATGTGCTAAGTTGTTAAAAAAAAATTTAGTGCAGTTAACACAGGTTCTTTTTGACCCTACGTATTCCCCGTAGTTCAAGCTGCAAATTGAATGTGCGCCACTCTAGCTTTCAAGTTATTTGTTTTAGAAGTCAGTACATATTCCTAATTGTTGAATGATGGAGAAAGGTCCCTTAAATGGGAAGTTTCATTTGAAACCTTTGCCCAAGGGCTCGCTCGATAAAACTAAGGTTTTGCGTAGTTACTGTCAAGCTGAGTTTAGTTATCACCGGAGTACAACCAGCCTACAATATCACATGCAAGCCAAGCATACATTTTACACCAACAGCGTTAGCCCAGGTAATATGTGACAGACCACGCTCGACAGTGTTTAGCGGAAACCAATGTACACGTCAACCTCCAGCAAATTAATGGTAGCAGTTGCTAAATGGATAGCTACAGCATGCAGGCCAATTCACATAGTGGAAGATGAAGGTCGAATGACCCAACTTATGAGTTCCCCTCGAGAGCCACAGTTGTAACTAGGATACATGAGCTGTTTGAAACAGAGAGGGCAAAACTAGCTAAGGAGTTGGAGTTTTTGTATGGCTTTTGAGTGAGATCTATTAAGCATTACTGAGCAATACATGGAGACTGCAGTATGAGACTACACGTCTTAAATTTGTGTATTCTGTTTTACAATATAAGCTCAATTTTGTGTTTTCTCTATTCAGTATTTCGCAGGCCTAGAGTGTGAGTGAATAAAACCTCCTCACAGTTAAAGTTTTTTCTTTTTTTCTCTTGTTCCAGTTACCGGAACATGTTCAGAACATTTATATGCAGGCATATTGTGTCCACTTAATACAATCTGATTGCACTTACAAATCTTTAATTGTGGTAAAATTTTAACATTAAAAAAATAAATTTGAGATTAATCGCGATTAACTACACAAAGTCATGCGATTAATCGTGATTAAATTTTTTAATTGCTTGACAGCCCTAATTTATATGAATATAAAATTGTTTGAAGTGGATCTTCCTAAAAACCAAGGCATCTCTTGAGCTCAGATTTCTTGGAAAAAAAATCACTTCTAGTCTATTCTTTCCAATTTAATACAATACTGCCATCTTATACTACAGTCAAAGATCTGTAATAATAGGACAAATGAGGCTTCAAAACCCATGGTGGGTGGGAGCATCCTGAACTACCAATCAATCCTGATGCTAAATGTGACTTAAAAACCTGTGGTAGGTGGGTGTATCCCAAACTACCCAATCAATGCTGGCTCTAAATGAGGCCTCAAAACCTGTTGTGAGTGGGAGTATCCTGAACTACCAATCAGTAGCTGGCATTGATTTTTAGTTCAGGATGCTCCCACCCACCAAAAATTTTGAAATCTCATTTGTCCTATCATTATCAATCTGTACTATACTTTCAAACCTGTTTGATGCTTAGGGTGGTTGTGATGATCTGGGGGTGCCCCGGCCACTGATCACCTGATTCTCAGCAACAGAGCCTGTGGCTCCCTTTAATAGAGTCCTGTATTCCACAATGTGGTTGGAGCCACAGCTGGTGCCTGTTGGCAGTCAGCCATTTTGGGGTATTAAGGGGAGGGGAAAATTCAGCTTTTTGGCTCATTGCAGGACAAGCCACTGGGACAGGATGTGTAGTGACATTGATGAGGAAGACCGCCACCTGTCAAGGGGAATGATTGTCTCTCAGGGTCATGTGACGTTTCCCAGCTACACCCTGTTCCCCCTGCCCTGTATATGGTGTTCTGTCCTGATGCGACGTTTAATAAATACAACTCCTAAAGAAATGCAACTCCCTTTGGGAGTTACAACCACAACTGTGGTGGTCCGTGTCCATCCCCTGACAGTGGCAAAAACCAATCTGGGCAGAAATTCTATGCATGCATAATTCGCATTATTTAGCACTGTTCAAACAGTACACAAATGTTTTTTTCTCCTCTATTATTCATTTTCGACTGAAATACAGAACATTTGGCATTTTTGTTGCTTAAAGCCAATTTGAACTGAGTTTTTTACATTCAGGCTCCTTGTGCAGTTTATGAGTAAAAATTTAACTCAGTAAAGCTTTTCTTGCAATTACTTTTTCATTTTTCTGGTTGTGGCCTGTAGTGGTCTAACCATAAATGGTTGAAGTTAGATGGGATGGTTGTGTTAGGTGTTGTTGATGTTTCATTGTGGTACTCCATTTGCTGTGTTTTTGTGTCACTTGTTTCATAGCGAACAGGCATATAATAGCTGGGTGCCAATGGGACTTCAGAAAGTAATTAGCAGTCAGGAGGTTCAAACCCTTGTGTGACTAACCTGAACATTTGAAGAGGTAATTATAAGTAGTTTGTTCCTTTTACATTCCTGCAATTGACTTTTGTGATGCAGTTTCAAACAGATACATACATCCACTTCAATGGCTTTATAAAACATTACTATAACTTTTCAAAACCTCTGGAATAACAACATTTGTCTACTGACCTGCAAATAAAGTAGAATAAAACGACACGATTCCTTTTGCCTTGTTCTTCTTATTTGTGATTCCAGAAATGATGTTTTTTTTTTTGTACTGTTTGGCTTGTTGAGGTCAGTTTAATTTATTTTATAGTGCCTTTCACAACAGTTTCCTCAAGGTACTTAACAGGAGAGTGTTGTAATCACAATGAACAATGATGAAAAAGGAAAAGGACAGAAGACAATGGAGGAGAGGAACCAAAAACTCCTCAGCAAGGAGAAAAAACCTCTGGGGTCAACTGACCACCCACCCCTTGGCCAGGCCACCATTATTCATAATTGTTCCATTACTAGACTATGGAATTTATTTTCCATTACTTTGAACTAGATTGTTTTTTTCCAAGTATCAATAAGTATTATCAGAGCAATGAAAATGTGGAACCTAAATCTCTGAGCCTCAAGCACAATGAATCGTGATACAGAGGCAGCACGTGTTAATATTTAACACCACTGTACATGTTTATGTTCATGTTCGTATATAAGCAAGTGCTCCTCAGCATTTCTGAATCTTAGTACAGGCTCCATGTTTTTCATGCCTTCTCTGGCTTCTTAAACCACAGAAACAATGGTGTCAGTCCTTTTCCAATAGCCCAAGGAATACCGAACTACATTCTCATTTTATTTGAACGATGAAATATGGCTGTAAAAGGATGCCACCAAGATCGGGCGTGACTCAGAGATCTTCATCTGCTAATTAAATTCAGCGAGGTGATGACAGATTTCAAACATATTACCCAACAGCTCTGTTCATTTCATTTTGTAGCTCCATCACTGAAATATTGCCTAATTTTAATTTTATGAAAATGAATGGGCACCAGCCGTGCCTGAAATAGTACTGCCCTGATTAATAAGTATCCCTGTGAGGACAGTAATCTGATTTTTTGAAAACTGTACAACACAGTATGCATTAACATGAGGGTTCCATGCAAAGGCTGCCATGGGAATGGGGTAGGTTGTGCAAATATGAGCATGTGTGCTTTAAGTCGGGTTTCTCAAGAGAAATGCCCCTGGGTCATGGCTGCAAAGATACGGGGGTATGACCAGATCTCATTATTTGCATGGCAATGGTCTGAAACCATCACTGCTGAACCCAGATCAGAAACTTTGATGAGTCAGTATCCTAAGTGACCCTCGGAGTAGAAATAACGAACATTCTGAAAATAGAAGAAAATGAAATTGTAAGAGCAGATTAGTCCATTCAGTAGGCAGTTGAAAGAGGCACACGTGTTAGAACCTGGAATCACATAGAATTAAGCTACCGCTATGCTGCAGCTATGAAGATGACTCATTTAGGTCCTTTTCATTTTTGTAAGTTGAATAACTTAGAAAAAATTAATTTTACAATATTCCAGTCAGTCAGGTCATATTACAAAATGGCCAATACACAGCTTTCCCTCAATTATACACCACTTTTGCAAGCTAGCCGGAAAGTAGCTGGCAGTCAGTAGCAGAATGTACTGCACGTGGTAACTCACATAACAATCCACAGAAGAGCGACGTGTATTATCCAACAACGTGGCTGCTCTGAACTCTGGATGTAAAAAAATATAAAGATTTTTACCTCTTTGTGTAATACCCATCCCTTCTTGTGTGCTTAAATTTCTGTAAGCCTAAAGTCTATGCTTGCCTTGCTCAGGTTTTGTAATTTCTGAGGGCAGCAGCCTAAAAGTAATCAGATGACATTTAAAAGCAGAGAATTCCATTTGTGACCTTTTCCCGTGTGTTCAGTGATTATGATTTGGGGACTTTTTTTCCACGTTCATCCTTTAATGTTGCTAAGGCTTTAAGAAAACACACACACACACACACACACACACACACGCACACACACACACACACACCTCTGTTGTTACATAGGAATGACTCGTATACCATAACATCCATCCATCCATCCATCCATAACTGCTGATCTACGTGGTTGCCACAAGCTCTCCGGAAGCACAGGACACAAGGCTGGGGACACCCTGAATGGGGTGCCAGTCCACACACACACACATGCACATCAATAAATCGCTATCTCTAAATAATCCTACACCATTAAAATAAAAATCACATAATTATGTTAATATACTGAATTTGGGATCTTTAATGAAGACTAGTCTGCTTTCAGGTATTTTGTGAGGAAGGGCAGCTGAGGTCTTACTGGTTTGGGACACTAGTTACTATCAAAAACAGCCAACAGTGAAGGAAACCATATACTGATAAGTAATAATGTGCTTTGGGTCAAAGTAAAGCACTCATGAAAGTCTTAAATGGCTGACTTCAGCTGTCAGTCCATGCTGTGAACAGGGAACTTTGTCAAGTCCAGCTTATTGAGAAATTTAAAGAGGGATGCTAGGGTCAGTAAACTCTGTATAACGTACTGCAAAGACCCTCGGCAGTGGTATAATGAGCAGTGTAAAGGGCCATATGGTGAAACGAATCATCCTTCACCTTGTTGTCAACAAGTAAAGAAGTACATGAGCATGTAGAAAGACACCTAAAGCCTTGAGTGCTTGTGTCCCATGGTGGATTTTTCTGGCTGCTCTGTTATGGTGTGTGGTGTTTACCTGGGACAGTCTAGTCAAGTCAGGTCAATGGCTTGGAAGATAAGAAGATAAGGTAAAAGCAAATACAGTACATAGAAAGCCATTTAGAATGACTTTGATACATTTCTGATGGGAAGAGTGTTCCGGGTTGGGATGTCTACAAGACATAAATTGTTTTTGATAAGTCTGATGAGCATAAAAGCAAAATAAAAGATATGTCAAAGTTCTGACAGTCCCCCAAATAACCTCATCCCAAAAGACAAAATTAGGGGAGGCTCTGGAGTGAGATTGATAAATGCCTTTCCCACCACTGCAACCAAAATTTTTTTTTTAATGGAAAAATGGTTTCGCAACTCATCATGTTGCATGACGTCAAAATCATCCAGACATTAATACCCAGAGCCTGTGGTCCTTAGTGGTACTCTCCACTAATGCACTCAGTGTTGTTTTTTTGGTCATTTTATTTTGGTAGTTGTCTTCATATTGGAATCATTAATGAGCAAACAGAAACAAATGACAAATTGCAATGACTGTTTCAGTTTTTGGTTTGAGCTGGGGAGTGCAGTCTACAATTGAAGGTCAAAGGATACCAGATATTTTGAAGATGGTGGAATGGTGTAAGACCCGCCCAAAACTGGTCTCCAAACTCAGAACACATAAAGGCTTGATAACATCATCCTTGCAATGGGAGGGAGAACGAAATATTGAGTGTCAAGAAGTTGAAATAAAATACCAAATAATTTTAGAACTGGAATTTTGAAAAATTGTGCTTAATTCCACAAAATCCTGTTTATAATGTCACACTAAGTAGTATTATTTCTTATTATTTTTTCTTCATTTTATAAAAAATAAATTTGCTGCATAACTGTTGAACTCATATTGTCTCTAAGTGCTATTCGGTAATATGTGGCTCCAATTAGCAGGGTCCCTGATATTTAATTTGTGTGTTTATTTATTTATCTGTTAAGGAACTCACTTGGACCAGCATTCAGCCCCAGATAAGGGGGTGAGATATACATTTCATACCCTTACCTCCTTTAATATTGCATTTAGACTTCATAAACATTCAATGAAAATGGAGATGAAGGCATTATGGCAAATCTCTCATCTATTCTACCATTGTCAGTCTTTCCATGTTGCTAGGTAACTGAGAAATTAAAAATGTTCAACAAGGAAACAAAATAAAATACAGATGCAATTATTCTCCAGCAGATTCCAAATAGTACTGCTGGAAGATACAGAGAGTGCATGTTTATCTTTAATAATTGACTTTTTAATTTTGGATAGCTCAGAGGGGTAGCCCTGCTGCCTCTCACCTCCAAGCTTAGGGGTTTGGATCCTAGATCCGCTGCATCTCATCCAGGGTGTAGCAGAGCCTTGTGCCCCAAGATGACCTGGCATCCTGTCCAGGGTGTACCCCAGCCTTGTTCCCTATATTAGATGGCAGGTCCCCACGTGACCATATCCATGTTACACAATGGATGGGTCTTTTTATTTAGATTTGATTTCAAATCTGCAAATTGAAAACTGAAGATAAATCATATTTTGCTGTATATAATTTTAAAATATATAGTATATAGTGTATAATATAATATATAGTATATAATTTTTAAAAAATATAATTTGAAATGCTTTCTGAAATACTGTAGTAATATTCCTCTGGGATATAACATTCTCACATTTTATTTACGTTTTTTATTAAAGAAAAAGAAATATGAGAGCCATTAATCAGATATATTCAATGATTTGAATCTGCATACAAGAGCATAATTGTCCTGATAAATGTGGGTAATGCATTTCCACCTCCCACGCTGTGACAGGGTAAGTGAGTTTCCATAGTGATGCAATCTGCTGCTTTTGCATGAAAATGGTAATCTTGGCTGCTTTTAAATCAAAGGGATATGGGACATTTAACGTGATTTCAAATGACCGATATACAGGCGAACATGAGGTGGATGACCTTCAGGAAGCTCTAACCACTCCATCATCTGAAGGCCTCATTAATGTGTGAAGTTCCAAAGTTTTAATAGCTCTAGTTCATTAAATAATTTGACATTAATTCCTAGTTAAGTGCTATGGTTGGTACAATCAACATAATTTAGGAAGCTAACTTGTGTTCATATAAAAAAAAAACAAATAGAAACGTGTACAGCTTCAAATATCTATGATAGAACAAAAGGATGTATGAAGATGTTCTTATCCAAAACAATTATTATATCCTTTTTTATTTAGTGAGGCTGCCCAAAATACTATAGCTAAGTGACTCCAAGACCGAATCATAAAAGCAACTGCCTTTAGTACCTGAAAGTGGACTGAACTTATTTTTTTCTGCTTGTTCCAATTATTTACACGCCTGTAGACAATGTTGAAGTGTTGTTTTTTCTAGCTAAGTGTTGTTTTACATTAAACTTTAACAATGTCACACAGGAATACCCATGACTTTTACAACCATGTGGGAGGCTGAAGTGCAAAATGACATTTTTTGAAGAAAATGTGTTACTTCTTTTTATGGTTTTGAAAGGTGGGAATACACTTTTGACTACAATAATTCCATCCATCCATCTTCTTTCTGCTTATCCTGTTTATGACTGTGTGGTAATGTTGTATGATTTAATATTTTTCTAGTGGGTAAGTACACTGCTGTTCCAGCATTGCCTCTACTAAGTAAATTACTGTATTTAATATTTTGTCAGATGTTAATGAACTAGTATACAGTATAACTAGCATTTCAATTCACACTTTTTGTAAGCAGACTATAGTGAGAAGGACGTGGATACACTCTGGGCCAAGGCCAGCTACGTGGGTGGGAATGTGGGCAGGAGTGCTGTGAAGGTCATTGAAACACGGATCCCATCAGCGACGACCGTACCTGCCTGTCCTACTCAAAACAAAGAACACAACCAAGCTGGTCTGATAGATAATACAGATTTGATGACTTCCAAGTTCTAAATATTATACTGGCAATTTTCCGTCGTTGAAAATAATTTAATATATTGCAATTGAGAAGTGTTGTTAAGGCTCATTACAATTAGTTTACGCGAAGTATAGCGATATAACCAATTCATTGCACGTTCACATGAGATCGCATTATGCATTTCTATCGACCACAACTAAACTCCAACAGAAAGGGGGATGCTGACTAGAAAGGCAGCCTCCTTCGCCTCCCGTACGAGCAGCAGGTGGTCCCAGTCTCTTAGCGCCCGGAGAATCTTTAACCTCTCCCTCCCACACACCCATCCCGTGTGCCTGTTACAGCCGCTTTCTGGGCTGAAGGAGAAGAAAAACGTCTACTTGACTTCGTCCATACACGGTACTTGGAAAACTCAAACATTTTTCAGGGGACAAGAGAAGGAAAAAGGAGGAAAAACAAAGCCACGTGGGCTACGTCAAAGACAGGTATGCGATCACATTATAGTTTTATTTCCGTAGTGACTTGGAGACGCTTAAAGATTAATAACCGCAGTTGTCGTCACATTACCTGAAATTTAAAGAACTGATGAATAAATGATATTAATGGCAAGACCCGAGTTTTTTTTTTTTTTTTAATAAATGAATGCAGGATGTTATTTTTCTACATTGCATTAATCTGTGGCTTCAGTTCAAAGCAATTCTAAGTTTCAAAACGAATTTAAATGTTGTAACAAATGTCACAATTATTATTTTTTAAAATGTAATTTTTGCAGTCGATTAGTTCCCTTAATATTCCATTCCTCAAAAGTTGCGAATTAAAAAAAAAAAAAAAATTAAAAGTTAATTCCATTCTAACTAGTCTACATTTTTTCGACATT
The DNA here is from genome assembly GCA_009936485.2 of Gymnarchus niloticus. Classification (NCBI taxonomy): domain Eukaryota; kingdom Metazoa; phylum Chordata; class Actinopteri; order Osteoglossiformes; family Gymnarchidae; genus Gymnarchus; species Gymnarchus niloticus. Next base: position 1,274,267 of record JAACJT020000028.1, on the reverse strand, counting down.
ATAAATAGTATTAACAACCCATGTATTAATTTTGGTGCATCAAACAGCGCTGTTTCAGAAAGTATAGAATCGATATTTTATTTACTTAACGAGCTACTGCAATCTAGGGTTTCAGACTTGTAGAAGCTTTAGAAACGTTTGACGAAATTTACTAGAGAGAACTTTGGAATGAACTTCTAGTTAACGTGAAACTCAAAAATGATCCATTTATTAGATCCAGATTATAGGTTAGGATTAGGCCTAACATAATAGCACATGCAGTAAGACTGGGGTTTATTTGTGGTTTTGTGAAACTGAGTAAAATGTAAGGTCATTTCTGTCCAACTGGAGGGTTTTCATGGGCCAGCTGGGACACAAGCGAACAAGCTCGAGAGTTTGGGAAGCATGACTGGCCAAGGCTTTGCGGTTACGGTAAAGCACATGAAGGGCAGGTTACAGCACATAAGTGGCTTTTTATGTCTGGTGATGTGTGAAGCCTGACTCACTCAGCCCTTGGGCTCCTTCACTTTGCATCACTTATTGCGTTGGTCGATAGACAAAACGGCTTGGCTGTTCTCCTCCTGTGTTGTACTGGTGTTCTAATTTCCTGACGGCTCTCCTACATCACCAACCCCATTTTTACCCTTTATTATGCCTACCAGCAGTTGCTTTAATTTTAGTCATGGTAGCTTTATGCTATTTATAAATCAGGCACATCCATCCATCCATCCATCCATCCAGTCCGTTATACAGGGTTGCAAATCCTAATTTGTCCCCTATAGTCCTTTCATCATCGTGCTGCAAGATCCTGAGAAGTAATATCATTGTGGCATTGGAAAGATTTTCTAAAATGTTTCTTTGGCTGCATATGTTTTCTTTTAATACTTTTTAATCTTTTGTAGATATAATTTAGCCTGTAGTGTACAGGAAAATAAGTAGATTTACCATAGATAACAGTGTCTTGGTGATATGTCCTTGGTCTTCTTAAACTGTTCTTATATATAGGAGCCATTTCAGTTTGAATCAGTTTATTATTTATAAGTACTGAAATACAACCACCTAATACAGGATGTAAGAAATGAAAATGATATGTACATGTCATAAATTTAGATGTCATTGTTAGCAGAAGGGATGCTCTTTCAGGATAGTTGAGCAGCATTTTGTCTCTCTACATACATTAAAGCCTGTCCCTAAATAAAATTCAGTTTATATTCTCAATCCAAGCAGATGGATTCCTATAGTCTTGTGTGAAAATTGTGGTGACTTTAGAGCACAGTGACAGGCATATGGATAGAGGGTGGCCTTGGGTCTTGAAGCCTCAACAGTGCAGCTTTTAACCCCTTGGAGTCTAGAAGGTGCTGAGACTGGACATGCTCTTACTTTCATGAAGCATAACGATTTCAAAGTGATTTATATTTTTGTACTGAATTGTGACTCACTTTTACAAAGCTGTGGACACATGGGAGGTGCCTGTAATAATATTTCTAAAGAGGTTCATTTATACCAATGAACATTGCAAATTGCAAGTAAATAGTGTATATTGCTAAAAATGATAACTTGGAAGAAACCCAGGCAAATACAGGGAGAACATTCCAGAAAGAGCACTTGATACTCAGACCCACTGCTCTGGAGCTTGAGGCCACAGAATTACCCTGGTTGATGTTTTTAAACTTTTTCATAGCTGATTTTCAGAAACTCTAAAATTGCCTTTCTGAGGTTAGTGAGGCATAATGCTGCTCCCTTCCTGACATCTGTAAGAGACAGATGGATACAAAGGTTGCAGGGGGGGGTTTAACTGCTGCACAAAAGATATGTAAAGTCTATCGTTTTTGGTATTGCTCCCTCTGCGGCTGTTCTTCTGATCATTTATCGAGTGTTAGTGTTAACTCTGTCTAAGGAGCTCTTTTTCTGGGACTACTTCACCCACTTAATGGGTAACTTCTCTTGCTTCACTATCAGTACACTGCAGATAATCAGGAACCGTCCCAGCCAGCCTCCTCTCCCAGACTTATCTCCCTTCTTCACTAGCTCTCAGTTAACAGAATTGATGGCGCCCCACTCCAACAATTACATGGCTTTTTTGTAGATTTAAGCTTCCGTTGTGCCTGGCAATAATCTCCAAAGTAAAAGTTAATCTGTAATTGTAAGTTTTCATATGTTGTTATTAAGGTGTTGTCAAGTGACTCAAGCAGGGTTGTAGTGTCAGCCTTGCAGGGTTGTGACCCCAGTTCCTGCCGGTGGAGTTTGCATGTGTTTCCTGTGTTCTTCTGCTTTCCTCCATAATCCAGAGATGAATCACAATTAGTGTTTGTATGTCAGCACCCTCTGATAGACTTGGCAATCTGAATTCAATGTCCAGTGGGAAGTTTATGGTCCTGTGGATGAGGTCTGTGTCACTGTGTCCAGAAGCTCACAGGTTTAAATCCCACGGCTGACAGAGTGTCCGGCAAGGCCTTTAGCCCCAACTGCTCCAGTGGTGCTAGATACTGACAGACCCTGCACTTTGACCCAAAGAAAAAACATTTTTGCCACGCTGTAACTCGCATTGGACAAAAGTGTCTAAGTAATTAAATTAAACATCTGGCCTTGAAAATTCATTATGACGGTAATGGATAATGAGTGTCATTTGACTCATTTTATATGACCACTATTATGCTATGGATTTCGTATGTTATTTTCCTCTGGCTGAAAGAATTATCTTTAAAAATGATAATACTACATAATTAGTTATTTACCCTTTCACAGACTGTGAAACTAGACTCAAAGACAGGTAAATGCTCAACAGAACTGTCACAGATGATGCCTTTTAAATATATGACTCTGTATTTTCAATGTTGGGTGCGTCATCTAGGATCAAGGACACCTTACCAAATGTTCTATGTAATACAACCTCATGGTCAAGTGCCCACGTAGGCCCAATAGTAGGGTAACATTCAGGGTTTGGTCTTAATCCAAGAATATGCAATTAAAGTTTTGTGTACCAGCCATGGGATTTAAACCAACGAGCTTCTGGATACAGTGACACAGACTTAACCCACAGGACCATAAAAGTTCCATTGGAGACTTAAGATTAGATCCCAGTCTTTCACAGGGTGGAAACACACAAACACTAACCTCTGCACTGCTGTTACTAGCTGTTAGCATCTGCGTACACTCTGTTTTACATGCCGCTTACTTTCACTTCTCACTTTATATCACCTGCAGTTTTCTGTGAGTGCCGTCTCCTGGATCAGGTTCTGGAGCTGATTATGAACGAGAAACCTTCCAACAGTAACAGCCTCTTCCTGAGCAAAGACTCTGAGAAGGCTGCCCATCCCGAGAGAGGCTTGCAGAAGCTGTGTCTAGCCATGCAGAAGGGGACACCGAGTACCCATGAGACCAAGAACTCCATCCCCTGGCAGAGTGTTTGGAATTTCTTGCGGAGGAATGCCTTCGTGTTGTTCACCATGATAGCCGTCGCCCTAGGCAAGCTGGTGGTCATCACATTCAGAGATATATCATCAAAGCACAATATTTACAGTACTCAATCTACACTTGTGATTTTGAGCTTGAAGGTTCTTGAATATACAGAACCACGTAAAAAGTGTGCAGCAAAAAGAGGATTTGGGATAACAGAAAATGGTTTGAGACAGGCATTAAAAAAGAAACTTGAGTCTGCCAGTAAATCTGTCAAAAAGATACGGCATCGCCCAGGCTCCTATGCAGAACTCAAGGTTGACTTGAACACATGGGTTTAGAACACTGGGAAGGAGGCTGTATTGTTACTCAGAACAGCATTCATATGCATATGACACAATGTACAACCTGACCATCTTTACAGCCACAGCTGGTTGCTGTTCCAGATTTACAAACAGACATAACCCGACCTTATGCTAGTGTAAACACATGGCACAGAAGATGCCCGCTCATCCTGAAGAGAAAGTACACTCTTTTCACCAACTTATTATAAATGAAAGAAAACTATATGATTATCCATCTTTTTTTTAATCTTTGGGAATCATATATATAATTACAAACGACATGTATAACAATATTATTGTATAACAACACAAATTAGTATTAAGAAATGAACATTTTTATTTAACCTTGACTAAATAGAATTACCTTAAATCTGAAAAAAACATCATTAGAACTTTGGAAAAGCAGCTTTTTCTTACTAAAATTCTGAACATTTTTAGAGCCCGATTTAACTATCGTCTTATAGATCGGTCAGTCACAGCCAGAGTGCTGGTTTTCGAACACCAAGAAGGGGAATTCACCTTATAGGGCAAGTAGTCTTATAGGATGTTACTGATGGTGATTTTTATATGGCAAAAGTATGGCTTTAGTAGCTCCAAGTTGATTTCATATCCTAATTTTTTTGTATCTAGGAGTCTTGCTGGGTTCTGCACTGCGTCCCCGTGGTTTGTCCCTCAGAGAGATCAAGTATTTTGCCTTCCCTGGAGAGCTTCTCATGAGAATGCTGCAGATGTTAGTACTGCCACTCATTGTGTCCAGTCTAGTCACCGGTAAGGAACTGGTGAACATCTTCTATATCACACTACTAACTCTCATTGTGGAACTTCTGCATTAACTGGGACAGTTTTTTTCCATTGTCATGCCAAACCAAGACATACCATGCATGGGAAACTGTGATCATCCTTCACTTGTTCATCCCAGCCCCAGGCACAGCCTTTAACTGTGCCTTGCATTCTGTTATGAGTCATATGTTATACTGTCGGACAGCTGTTCATCTTCACAGCAACGCTTTTCGGTAAATATCGGCTTAAATTAAACAAGCCCTGGGAATATTTGTCTAATAGAACCTCATTTGTATAAATTTTGCAAAGCATCGTTTTGTAATATCCTACGCCTCCAGAACTGAAATGTTAAAATTCAGTTATTTCTGATTGTATGTACATTTAATTGAGATAACATTTTTTAATTGCTGGTGTTTGTGTGTTTTCAAAAATTCTATTTTATGTATGCTAAAATGGTATTTGGATGTTACACTTTGATATACCAACTGATAATTCTAATTAGGTAATTCCTGTGAACATTCCATTCTTAAAGATGTCACCAACATACAAACAATACCCCACTTTGCGGCTGCCTGATAAATTAATAGCACGAGAATCTTTTCCCGTCATTCATTCTTACGAAACACTTGAGTAACTTATTATAACATACTTTGTTTTCTGTTTTTAGTGCATTACTTAAACAGGTCACTGCTAGGCATTTTTTGTTTTAATGCCAAACTGAGTATTGTCTGTAGGCACAACACATAAAAATAACAATCTTACTGGCAGAGTTGGGAAATTCAGATCCAGAAAGTACAAATCCAGACTTTGTTTCAACCAACCTGTTGAGTATAAAGAGTCACTAAGAGTCAGAGTCATGGCATATGCAACTGGTTGTTTGAAACAAAATCCTGGTCTGGATTTGTACTTTCTGGACCTGAATTTCCCAACTCTGCTTAATGGTTAAAAGGGCTTTGGAGTTGCTGTACCATTTAATTTCAATACTTTTGCATTAGGTTGTCACATGATCCAATAACCCTTTAGATTCACAATCTAAAGCCTGCAAAATCTTCTTGGTAGATGTGCTTTAACCCTTTGATAATAGCAACTGCTTCATTGCTCCAGTTGAACATAATTTTACTTTAGTATAATTTCTAAGTCATTTTGGAAAAGTGCACTACCCAAGTAAACAAATAATGAATAATGAATGAAACCCTCTCATGTTACAGGGATGTCCTCACTGGATAGCAAAGCATCTGGAAAGATGGGAGTAAGGGCAGTTGTATATTACATGGTGACCACCTTCATCGCTGTCTTCATTGGTATCATCATAGTGATCATTATTAAGCCAGGAAAAGGCACCAGGGATAGTCCAACGCCCTCTAGTAGCAACATCGAGTCAGTGCAAGCAGTGGATGCCTTTCTGGATTTGATCAGGTGATCAATGTTGCTTGAATCCCACATTTGGTTTAAATTAAACAAAAAGGCTTCAATACCTTAATTTTAGGCTATTGTTTATTGTCGCTTTACCTCTGCAGGAATATGTTCCCTCCGAATTTAGTGGAAGCCTGTTTCAAGCAGGTAAAGCAGTCACTTTAACATTTTAGAATCATTTTTGAATCATTTTAATTATGTTACGGTCACTCTCTAAGCTAAAATGACAACAATAACTATGGTCCTCATTCTTTTTCTGTCACGGATCCAGTACAAAACACTATACTCCAAACGCATCTTCAAGAAGAATGTAACAGTTGCCATTGATGCTACTGAAGTTGCTAATGACAGCGACTCAGCCAATGTCAGCACGGTGCTGCAGCAGAACGTTCTAGAGACTGTGGAGGAAATGCTTCCTATATCGGGCTCCTCCAGTGGGGTCAATGCTCTAGGCCTGGTGGTCTTTTCCATATGCTTTGGATTGGTTATTGGAAACATGAAGCAACGGGGCCAAGCACTACGAGATTTCTTTGACTGTCTCAATGAGGCCATTATGCGTCTGGTGGCTATCATCATCTGGTTGGTACCATTTTAGTGTGAATCTGTTTGACCTTAATGCGCTCCATGCAGAGGTTAAAATTCTAGTATACAATTTCCCAGTTGTTTCTGGCATTATTTTAAAAAGTGCCACGCCTGCTAAATGTTTTCTGGCGTGCAAATTTTGCTTTGACTTTCACGTTTTTTAAGAATCAGAGTGAGAGCACAATGTTTACAGCAGTGCCAACAATATGATTGTTCAGATTCATTGCATGCCTATAACATTGGATCTGCACTTTTTCTCAAGGTATGCCCCCGTAGGAATCCTCTTCCTGATCGCAGGGAAGATTGTGGAGATGAAGGACCTTGCTCAGGTTGGAGAGCAGCTTGGGATGTACACAGTTTCGGTCATCATTGGTCTGCTCATCCACGGTCTCTTCGTTCTGCCGCTACTCTACTTCCTTGTCACGCGCAAGAGCCCCTATTCATTTATGGGAGGGTTGCTGCAAGCTCTAATTACTGCCTTAGGCACTTCCTCCAGGTAGGTAGGATAAAAGTATAGCCAGCCTTATTGATACCCATGCCGCAGTCCCATTTAGAAATATCAATACTGATCAGCTAAAACTTGGAATGATGTGAAATTAAGTATTTCAAGAGACTTTCCTTCTAAAAGCTCTTAAAGACCAATTCAAATCAATGTTTAATTCTCCTTCAGCTGTTGCTTTGATCTGGCAGTGTCCCGTTAAGGGGGGCAGGTGAAAAATCAGGCTGTGTATATGTTTCAGCTCAGCGACACTTCCCATAACCTTCCGCTGCCTTGAGGAAAACAATGGGGTGGACAAGCGGGTGACCCGCTTCGTGTTGCCTGTTGGAGCCACCATCAATATGGATGGCACTGCGCTCTATGAAGCTGTGGCAGCCATATTCATTGCTCAGGTTAATGAAATGGACCTAAACTTTGGCCATATTCTCACCATCAGGTAATACTGATGTACAGAACAAACATATGTTTACTTAGCTCTTGTCTGTATATTGCAAACATGCTATCATTCTCATATTTATTATCACGGGCATGAATCAAAAGGACCGGTTTCCTTTTAACCCTATTGATAAAATGTTTTGTTCCTGTGCTTTGAGAATCAAATGAAGCCTTAAAAATTTATAATGCATCCTTAATGGTTTTCTCATCTCTCTTCAGTATCACAGCAACAGCTGCCAGCATCGGAGCAGCAGGCATTCCTCAAGCGGGTCTGGTAACCATGGTGATTGTATTGACATCGGTTGGACTGCCCACTGAGGACATAACGTTGATCATCACTGTGGATTGGTTCCTGTGAGTCTTCCTAAATGTCACCCGAATGTGAACCGTCAAAGCATCTGATTTCCTATGAAAGGTTATGGCTGATAATATGAAAACAGTGAAGTTTCCAATTCTTAATGAGATTTAATGTCAGAATTTATTATTTGTATTAGTTAGACTTTTAAAAAGAATCATGGTATACTATTTTCCAGTAGATTGTCCTTAATCCCTATCTGAGATAGTTTTTTCACTATTTTTGTGGATATTTCCGATTTTCAGTATGTTCATAGGACATGAATTTTTAATGATAGGTGTCCTGCGAATGCTTATTTAAATCATTTAAACTGAACCATAAAACAATGTGCCATCTCTGTCTAATGTCCAAAACCATGTTATTTATAGTAATGGGACAAATGTGGCTTCAAAAACCATGGTGGGTGGGAGTATCCTTAACTAACCAATCAATGCTGGAGCTAAGTGAGGCTTCCAAAAGCCATGGTGGGTGGGAGTATCCTGCACTAACCAATCAAACCTTGCGACACTCCCACCCACCACAGGGTTTGAACCTTCATTTAGTGCCACAATTGATTGGTTAGTTCAGGACACTCCCACCCCACCATAGGTTTTGAAGCCTCATTTGTCCCATCACTAGTTTTTTTTTATCTTAATGACAACTCACAAGTATGGTCATTTGTATCAATGTGTCTTACAACCAAACCCAGTAAAAAATGTGCTTGTTTGAGCATGCAGAGACCGCTTGAGGACCACCACGAACGTTCTCGGAGACTCCCTTGGTGCGGGGATTGTGGAGCACCTCTCCCAACAGGAGCTGAAGACTCGGGATGCTGAGATGCGTAACTCTGTCATAGAAGAGAACGAGAAGCCTTACCAGATCATCTGTCAGGAGAACGACATCCTCCATCATCGCAACAGTGAGACAACCTTGTGAAAAAGGACACTACTTCACCATCACTGATGGGCATAACTCTATAAAATTCACACTGCTGTGAGGCTTCGTGCAAAGTGTCACCTGTTTTCCCCGTGACTCAGTGGTGAAAACCGGGAAAAGTGGGGTCATGTGGTGTAGCAAGAACCAGAATCATCACTGACCAGCTGGTCTTTACAAAACCCCAGATGTGTGGAAGATGTGTGCATATCAATCTCACCATCAGGTGTATTTAATTTGTTTAATTTATTTTGCATTTTTGTATGTATTTTCATTTTTTAAACTGGTAACTACTTTCTGAAAACTTCATTTCTCCCTTGTGATTTTAGACATCGCCAGGTTATCAAAGATGACATTGATGGAAGCTCTTAGTGAGTGCTGTTTTTGGGAATCCAAACTGGTGCGTGTAATCCTAAACGCAGCCTCACGGTGTGATACAGCACCAGCAACTACAGTTCATTACCAGAGGAGAACCCGTTCAGTATTCTGTTATTCAGCTGGCAGAATAGTAGAGAGCATTACATAGGCTTTTCACTCCACTGCATTGTTGGCATTACAGAAGGGGGCAGGGCACAGTGTGACAAGTGTAAACCTTGTCCTATATACCAGGAATGAATGAAATCCCCCGCATTTAAAAAGTTGCATTAAGTTGGATTAGCTCATTTTGTACAGTCAATCTACCTCTGAGGTGAACACAGCGCTATTCAGCCCAACAGTGAAAAATTCATATCTTAAAATCTGACATAATGAGTCATTTATTTTTCACTACCGTCCATATTCTGTTTTTCCTGAGTCAGAACCAAGTGCTGTCCTCTATAAGATAAAGGCTGCTACAAACTGCTGACTTCAGGGTAGTGTCAGGGCCACGGGCTGGAAGTGAGCAGTCTAAGGGTGATTTCAAGGTGTTGGACATTCTGTTATTGTTTGATAACACTGCTTGTTTGAAAGCAGTCACGCTGAGAAGAGCTTTGCAGAACGAGGTCTGATATGATGTCCTGGGTGTAGGCATTGTTCAAATGGATGCTGGGTATACTTTGAAAACTGAAATTTCATTCTACAGATAAACATTTGCCTGCATACTGCTCGTACATCTTGCCCTTGTTTTCTTTAGCAGTTATGTAATTGGTTGTTATACAATTTTTTTTAAAATTGTGTAATAGTTTACATTACACTTATCTGTGTTTGTATTTTGATGTAACCTATGTTTAAAAGACTTATGGGAGTTTTCCACATTTTTAACAGATATTATTCTATCAAAACTTTATTATTAATATTTAACTATTACATTTTTTTAGAATCTTGTTTTAATACTGTGTGCTGATAAGACATGTTTACATTTGAATTGACCTAATTGCATTGCTGTAGTTGTTTCTGAGTTTAGAATATTATTTGATTTGGGCTCTAAGCTAAGTTGTAATATGCAAACTGCCATGACATTTCCTTCTGTTGCAGTTTTTAATTGCATAATTACAATGCATTTGTCAGCCCTCGGTTTGTGCGAGTGTGTCTTTAGGTTAGGGTATAAAATAGAGGTGAAGCCAGTGGTATACAGCATATGTGTTTGACAATGATTATAATTGAGATGTTAATTATGAGTAACACTGTTGGTTCTGTCCAATAATAAACTATAATAATAAACTAAAATAATAATAATAATAATAAACTCCACAACAAATTAAGATCATTTTGAATAACCTTTACATTAAATTATGACGAAATTGGTATACTGCATTAACTGTCCTCTTGATTTATTTTTTGGCTATTTTAGGGCTGGATGTTTTCTGTTTGATGAATAAACGCTTTACTTTATGTGATTTCACTCTGTACCAAATCTTTTGACTTTTTATATCATGTTTGGATAATTTCTGAGTGTCGCTATGAAGGCATGACAATATGTACAAGAATTTTTAACTCACCTTTGCAATTAGATGCGTGTCATTGTGAAATTGTCAGCCATAGGTCAGTTTAGCAAGCCAGTTTGGTGCATTATTATATCCCATTGGTTAGATTTATTATTTATTGAGTTGCATGGTAATGAGACATTTTAATAGTAGTTAAAATGCAGTTTGTCCAAAATTTGTATTGTACATAATTATTGCAGCTGTCACCCAGAATGTGTTATGAGAGTTTTTGGATTTTTAAATGTATTTTATGGTAATTGCAATGTTTCAAAATTCTCTGTGCTGTCAAGTGCTCTGTGATTAAATCAATTAAAGGCACAGGAATGGGCAGCCTCTTTTCTTGACACTGTTGTTCTGCAGATCACAGCAAGAACGTGGACATTTTCTTTCATATGTAGATGATACATAAGTGGCCCAATCAGACCAAGTGCTACTCTGTTTCAACGCAAACTGAAGTTCCCTTACAATGAGCTAATCCACCCATCGATTCTATTCAGAGTCAGGAAGCCTATTCTGGGCAGCATTGCAAGGATGGAGTACATCCAGGACAGCATGCTGGCACTATTGTAGGACAAATACACTCACTATGGGCAATCAAGAAATGCAAATTAGCCTAACTGCATGTCTTTGGACTGCAGGAGTGAACCCACACCACACAGCGTAGACATGTGAACTCCACATTTACAGAGCAGAAGCATTGTTCGAACCACAGACCCGCACAATCCATTGTGCCACTGTCCTGCTCGTTATGAGAAAACAACCGTGATAAGAATTCATCACTGATGATGCTTGGAAGTCTTGGACTTATCAAATCAGATAAGTTGGACATTTTTCACTCAGACCTGTCCTTTTATATTTCAAAGTCATTATATGACCAGTTCAGAAGTTAGACTTAATTTCTAACTCGGTCCTGCCTTTATAGGTCATTATCTAAGATTCTTCCTACAGTGCAGAATTATTACAGAACTACAATTTGAACTTTTTTAACTATCCATCATGCAGAAAAATGAATACAAACATAAATAGACTACTAGCTGGACACCTACAATAAATGATAAACGGACACCTAGAATGTCTTTCCCTCTTTAAATTACAAACTCCTACTGAAAGTACAAAGAACCCATTTTTAGTGTTCCATTTTAATTTTCCTTCACCGCAGTTGAAAGGTCAGACTTTGGATTACATAACTGAGCTCATTAATGTCCGTGAGAATCCTGCGGCTCTTAACGCCAAACAGAACCATATAATACAGGCATGTAACATTGATGCCTCATTTATTATGGGTTGGATTTAGATGGACACCACCCATCTGCCACACCTCTTATCCTGGTCAAGGTGATGGTGTTAGCTTGGAGCCTGTTGTAGGCAGAACAGGGAAAAAAGCAGGGGAGACGTCTGGCAAAAGGTGCCAGTCCATCACAGGGTAGGTATAGTTTTGGACCATTGGAAAAAAGTGAAGTGTCCAGGAAACTCACATGAAGATGGGGGGAACATGCAAACTCTGTACAAACAGAGCATGGGTGGGATTTGAACCCTTAACCCTGGCAGTGTGAGGCTACAAGTTGAACCATTGTGCCCCCATGTTTGAATGACATGGAAATGCAAATATAAAAATAGGGAAGACCCTTTGGCAGAAGGCGACAAACTCTAGGTACCTGCATATGTATAAACATACAACCCATAGTCTGGGTCACCTGCAGAAACAAGATAAAATACTTTGGAATAAATATTTTAGAGAGGAAAGGACATGGGAAACCTATAAATCCCAGTCAGTTAACTCGCCATCCAATGGTGGTCTCACCCCATCCCCCACTAACAAGTCACAATTTAGAATGTCCACAGATTGCCTGAAGTTCTTCCACAAGTCATTTCTAGAATATATTAAAAACTCCTGGTGGATACGGTTGTAGTCTTGCGAAACCGTCTAGCAGACAATGTAAGCCACATCCCCTCGTTTTTAGAATCTATGTCTGTGATATATCAGTACTGACCAACCCTTTCTCTCTCTTCTCAATACCTGAGTTCCAAACGAGCATTAGCTGAAACATCCTACACCACAAACGCTACGAAGTCTGAGAAGGACCCACTGAGAACCTCTGGGGCTTGAAAATAGGAAAGGCACCCTTTGCTATAACTGGATTTCATTTCAGATTTAGTTAATAAATTTACCATACCAGGGGGTTTGGGCAGTCAATTACTCATCAGCTGGCACTGGTCTTTACTGGACTTTTATTACCATGGAATTTTATGTTAGCTCTCTTCTGCATTCTTCTGCTCAGACTGGACATGCTTTGAGAGAACAAAAATATAAACTTTGAATTACAGACAAAACTTTTCATAAAAATGACCTATTAATTATTTATTTAAATCTCACCAAGACAAACAAAAAAACATTCAAAACTGGTGCTATGGCATTTACACAAGTACAGGTTCTGTTGGTGACACCCCAGCTGATATATTAATATTTACACTTATATACATATGTTACAATGCCACAAGTCACTTGGAAACCCCATCTCCTCATACTGCATATGGCAAAATATGACATCATACTGATTCTGCTCAATTAGCTTTTCGTTGGGATTAAAATTGGCTAGTAAACCTACGATCAGAGCTAGAAGCAATTTGATTTTTGTGATAGCTCTCATACACCTTCAATTGAATGCCTTCTTTCTACATCATTTTGCACTACTCACGTGTCCCCAGCGGAGCCGCCATGACTCATACCATTATCCCTACCTCTAGTGGCATCCACAGTTGGCCGCCACCATGTCGTCGTATTGCTTCAACACCACGTTCTCGTCGTCGTCGAAGTACAGCAGGTTGATTGAGAAGAGCTTGTCGGGGACGCAGCAGGGAGTGCCGATACCCTGCGTGAGTTTGAGGGCATTGATGATCGATTGGACCGTGCCGTGATTAGTGGGCCGCATGTTCTGGCCTAAGGGGAAGACACAGGCCCCTCTGCAGTGATAGGCATTGTAACCTCGGGGCGACACCACCCAGTTTGACCAGCCAATCTCCTCAAAGTCTACATATAGTGGGAGACGCTGGCAAGGCTTCTGTTCCTCCTCATCATCCAGCGAGCGTCCTCTCCGGTGTGTAGCTTCTGGCTTTTGACCTTTTGGAAGAATGGATGGGGCTGGATTCTCTGTGGCTTCTGAAGAAGAATAAAGTGGTGAAGACAGTTCTTCATCAAACTACACAATTACTTTCAGAAATAACCCTCACGAGTGGAGTTTTATGGATTCTGTAAAAAAAATACATCCTTACTGATTCTTTGAATCTTCAAAATTTCTATACTATTATAATCTGGACCTAGTAAAAGTGGTTTTAATTTTTGTGGACCATGATTTAAGGCATCGGACCCTTTTCAGCTGTAATGGTCTAGCAGTTTTCTTCTTTTTACAGCAGACTATTTTCCCTTCCCTTCCCTTCAGGGATTGATAAAGTATCTGTCCATCCATCCATCTATCTATCTTACAGAATCAGCTCAAGAAAAGCCCCAGGTCCTTACGTGTGATCTGCAACATTTTCAACAGAAGTCCGGTATCTAATCTGTCACATCGTGACAATGTGGCTCACAGCAGACTCTCACCTTTTATAGAGTTCTCTAGGGATGCTGTCCTCCGGCCGTCATCCGTGAAGAGCACCAGCATGGGCTGCTTACTCTGATGGTGGTCCCGGCCAGAAGCGAAGCGCACCAGCTGGGAGTCCAGCTGGCTGACCCCCACCGTCTTCACCGTCACCATAAGGCCCAGGTTGTTACGTTCATCCAAGACCGAAGACCTTACCTTCAAATGAAAATTAAATACACAGCATTGTTTAGTATTATGAAATCCATACACAGAATCATTGGGAGAATTGACTCAATGTCATTCAACGTAAAGGAACTGCAAATGCACTGTTCACACAGAATGATCCTCCAGCTAAATTCACATTTGTCTGTTTGTTAAGGTAGCAAGTCCTCTGCTCATCGGACTAGGCAGGATGGGAAACTTACTGCATGTGTAATGGAGAAAACCTCCCACCCAGTGGAGTGAACAGCAATTAGCCTTGAAGATAAGAGCTTCCGGCTTTGGGATGGGTTTGACGTGTTGCTATCAACAAACTGGTAAACACTAACCTACAAGAAAAACACACCCCAGATTAGCTTTGCCACACCCAGGTTAATTGAAGATCTAGTGCAGCAGTCTATAGTTATTTAAAAATTGTTGTTTTCCATCAACTCAAAAGAGAATAAACCAAATAACACTAATAACAATATGTTACTTACCCATTTGACAAAAAACAGCCAATGTTATTTTCCCATTTATCATACCTGGCAGAAATGATGTCTGTTGAATGTGAGGGGAACTTGGGGTTTCACTTTAAATAGGTGAAGTTCTGCTGTCAAAACCTTCTCATTTTTGGCAACATTTGTCAAGTTGAACAAGAATTGGATTTGTTCGCTGTGAACTAGAGTTTAAAACACGGGTGTTAGAATAAATAATTTGTCTTAAGAGACATGAAGAAAAACAACTACTCACTCGAAGCCCAAAGCGACTACCATTTACTATAAAACAAACAAACAAACAAACAAACAAACAAACAAATAAACAAACAAACCATCCATCCATCCCGCTTAACCAGTACAGGGTCGCGGTGTAAGCGTGTGAATGACATATGAAATATACATAAACGAATACTTTCAACTTCTTTGAAAGAATCACACTATTCAACTGGTAGTTTTTTATTTTAGAAATTAAAATTTAGACATGTATATATATAAAAAAAATGTACTTAGATCATCGGCATCTTACGTTTATCGAAGAAACTGCGGACGGTGTTTCCCTGCAGCAGGTCGGGGTCTTTTGTAACCCCGTCGACATCGGCTACGGAATTGTACAAGTCTATCATGTACTGGGGAGGCTGCTTGTGTAGATCGCGGATGTGGGGTACGTCCTCCATTCCAAAAACTTCCAAAAGCCTTTTCAGTGCCTCGGAGCGAATACTGTCCTCGGTCTGAAATGTTAAGTCATTTTCCACAGAACTAGGTGGCCTAGTGACACCGAGTCGTACGAGTTCAACGAGCACAAGAATCAAAGTCAGCATGCTGCTGTGTAGCTGATACTGGCCAGTGGCACGTCTGACACCGGCGTGGACAGGAGTGAAATCCCTTTCCGTGTAGCCTTATGTAAAATAACAGCGATTCCTTTTTCACGTCCCTGAGATCACTTCAGTTAAGATCCCATCTAGTAATGTAAGTGCAAATTAGCGATCAGTAGTTGTAAAGAACAGTTACTGCGGCGTTAACAATGTGCGAATGAATCCTCGCCATAGGTGCCTAGACTGCTACTGTCAATAGCACCTGGTACCATTACAATGCTGATGGGCATCAGAGAATTTCATGCCGTTGTTTAACGGGACGGTCATGAGAAAGTAAAGAATATAGACTGAAAAGAACAGTGTGATTATATCACTTTTGAGGAAAAAAGGTTCATTTTGTAAAATGCAAAAAATAAAATCAAAATTGTTATTTAAATAATTATAACAGCCTAATCATTATTATCTGGACAAACAGGCCAACTATCCTTACTTATCTAAGGTATACGTGGAACATCACGTGTCAGTACGGACTGTCTGAGTTATAAGGTCAAACAGCTTGTACCGCAGTTGTCAATGCTGTGTTTAAGAGCTGCTTAAGGCAACGATAGCAAACTAAACACAAATTGATAAGTTTAGTATTATTTTTTTAATCCCATAGACTGCCTAAAAATATGAGGGTCGCCTTAGTGTTACTATACTGTAGAGTTGCATAGGTACAGTAACTGTTTTTAGTTGCATGCTTTAAAATCAAAATTTCATGTCCTCTGTGTAGACAAAGACTACTTAAGCCAACATCTGATCCGTTCCGGAGAGATGCGACCGCTTATTAATGTCTGCAATATCGTTGCAGAGAAGCCAATTAGATTGAATCAGAACCCGAAGCGAAAGGAGTATTCACGTTTCACCGTTGTTTTTTTTACGGTTTTTGAAAGTGTCGATTTACTACCGTGTGTATACTGTGCAATTTCATCTGGTACACTCATTTAAACGGTACTTTCAATTAATTTCATTAACTATCCATCCAGGCATCTTCAGTAATGTTTCCCCAGGACCAGTTCCCACTGTTCAAACGTAATATTGTATAGGCCTACTCATTAAAATCTTTTAACGTTTAAAGTTTAGTTGATGGAAAAGGCGACTATGCAAGAAGTTCGTGAATGCACTGAAAAGGTACCTTTCAAAATCCTTTATTGACAGTTCCTGATTTACAAGGATTTAGAGATGATTATAAAAACTTACATACACTACGCTGTAATACTGTTACAGTTGTAACTTTGATGATATATAGTAACTGAGATCCCTGACATTAGTAAAAAATGCAAGGTGTGACTCCTGATAGTGATTAAAATAATTGACTTCTGATCAAAAGGTTGCAGGTCATGCATAAGGTCCTTATTATATCATGAAGCTTTGGTTTTTACCTCTCTCCGTTTAATTTCCAACAGCTAATCCAGTGCACCGGTGGAGAAAGATGTGGAGCCTGTCCCAGTCAGCACAGAACACATTAGTGGAACATCCTGGGTGAAATTACAGTCCTTCACAGGGTTTGAACACACATTTTATGGGTAAGTGAGCACGATTTGTGGCAGTCTTATTAATGGTTCTTTCTGTATAGTTATTTTTGCTTAATTACAGAAGGTTTCAATCTTTAATCAAAACAAAACATGAAATTGGCAGGCACAGGCTTGACAGTTAGCTATGTGTGCATCTGTGTGTGTGTGTGTGAGAGAGAGAGAGAGACAGAGAGAGAAAGCATGCAAGTGTGAGAGAGTGAGAGTTTATAGGAGGTTTGTCAAAGGTGGTGTTGTCCTGAGTGCAGTGAGATTGGAAATGAAGAAACAGACTCATAACTAACGGACTCAGCGGGTTGGTTCTGTCTTCAAAAGTAATCATTCTCCTGACAAGGTGGAGCATCTCAAAACGGCTGAGAGACATTGGTTGGTTCTTCAGTCATACTTCATTGTTCTGTGGATAGACAAACTTGCCTCATGCCTCTTGTAATGGGATTTAATTTCATAGTTCTGGATAAGACCTCTTAAGCAATATTTGTCCAATAGACTGAAGATTGTGTTCAAGTGCAGTCTTTTTGAGGTAATAAATCTGATATTAAAATTAAACCCATCTCATATTTATGCAAATGATTAAAGCTGTTCTTCCATTTTGTACAGTATTCTTAAAAAAGGAAGTCTGCTGAGGTTGTTATAATCTGTATAAATTTTAATATTGCACGTGAGTTAAGCAGCATTATCGCATATACATTCTTATGCTCATTATCTTTACATAAACTGTTTATACTGTGATTAGCTTTGTATCCGGCTAGAGGTAACCAGTCACCTATGAGCTACATTTCATACACTGCCCTATGCCAATTTCCTGGGATAAATTAGCAAAACAAAACTTAGCCAGTTAGCTCACAGTGGGCTTGTAATGTTTCCAGTATGCAGGCTGTAATCTGGGAGGGCTTTGGCAGGTGAGGAAAGTGAGTGTGGCTGCCACTTAGCACTCTGAGTGGTCTACATTGGCTCCTAGTGAGGTCATTTATGTCCATTTACCTATTTACATTTGCCGCGTTTGCTAGGGGAGCCAAGCAATGAATATGGAAGCATCCACAAATGCATAGTGATATAGATTAACTCATGGGACATTTAATTGAAATGAGTCTTTTTAAAAGCATGAAGACTGCGGGCAGTGTGACAAATATCATGTCCAATATAAAATATAAAAATATTAATACACTGTCACAGTGTTACAGTTACAGTATAAAGATGATATTAACAGAGATCCCTGACATTATTTAAAAATTAGAGGTGCTGATAGTAGTTAAATAACTGACTTCTGATCAAAAGGGTGGAGGTCACATGTAAGGACCATGCTATTGTCTCATGAAGCTTTGGTTTTAACCTCTGCCCACCCATTTACCTCTCATGTCAAAGAGTGACAGTTTCTGAACAAACCTCAGCTGCTTCACATGTATGGCTGACAAAAGTGACTTGGCAGATGCATGCTAACACAATGGAGTCTGATAAACAAAAGTGTGAAACCGTCTGATTGTCATAGCAGACAGAACCATGTGACGCATAACTAGGCAAAAAACGGGATCAATAACGGCGGAAAATGGTGTCCTTTTCAATGTTCACAGGGTGAGGTTGGAATGGAAGTAGTAGCACATATTAGAGAAAGATTAATGAAGCTGCCTGCTGAATGGAGGAAGGAAGTGGGAAGGGTGGGATGATTTGGCTTTCAGGTTACTCTGACTGGAGGAAAAAAATGGGGGAATGAAATGGAAAGGGTGGGATGATTTGGCTTTCAGGTTACTCTGACTGGAGGAAAAAAAAACAAACCAGTTTGTACCATCAAAGGACATGAGGAGCTTCTTGATCATTTCCACACTTGAAATATGGTCACCTGACTCCTCCTCCAAAGACTGTTAACCTTCGAATGTGGAAGGTTTTGCTAAATCTACAGTACGTGCCCATTTTGTGTTTGGTCTATGTGTACAACTCGAAGAACTTAAAATCATTTAATAGATGCAAATTAGAACATCTTTATTTCAAAATGGATTCCAAGTCAAGTCCTAGATTCCAAGATGATGCCGCTCCATGGTGACATGCTATGAGTTGCTCTTATCCTACTTTGAGCGTTTTTGTCTTCAACACCACCTGCATCCTCAAAAAATCTCTAGACATTGTTCTTCCTGAGGAGGCTGAAGAGCTTTGGACTGGAAACAAAAACCTTGGAAAACTTCTACCGCTGCACCATTGAGAGCATCCTGATGGGATGCATTACGGTGTGGATGGGGAACCTAACTGTCCAGGACCTCAAGTTGCTGCACTTTATTCTCACTGGCTAAGCACACTTTTTTATTATTGCCTGTTGTTTGTCATTTTGCACTGTCTTGTCTTATGTGCTACCTTATGTCTATGCACTGTAACCCCCATTACCCTGCCATCTGTGTTGCACTGTATCCCTTGTATTTATTGTAAATCTGTACCATGTACATGTCCCCTTCCCTGCAATTCTGGCATGAGATTTTCACTGTGCTCTCTGGAGCACACGTGACAATCAAACTTGACTTGACTTTAGAGGCAGAAACAATATGCTCTATAGAAAGGTACTCCAACACACATTTACTTACTTTTTTGTTTTTATAAGGCATCCTTCCCAACACTGTTGCCCCAGATGACTTATATTCATATAAACTGACACCATTCACCGTAAGCCCAAGAAATCCATAGATAGATGAGGAGAGAATGAGACCACTTAGGGAGGGGGAAACCCAAAGGGGGGCCATGGTCAGCTGGTGGCCCACCCATTGCGGATGTGCCATGCTGCCTCGATCGAATGTCCAGATAGCAGGAGTTAAAGAGGTGAGGTTTCGCCGGTCCAGTTCCATTCCGTTGTGATCTGCTGCAGTTAGCTAAGGGCTTTGTTGATGATAAGAATTGTGCTGTTATGAAGGCTCGGGCTTTTTTTTGAGATCTTACAGACTGATTGTCGTTAACCCAAGGCACCAAGGCAACTGGGCATAGTAGAGGACAGGAAATGCCAGGCAATTAAAACTCTCATCCAAACCATAATCCAGGGAATCAATGTTGTGATATTAGATGCCATTCATCAAAATTTAATTTCTTTTATGATTTTGGGTGCATAAAATATTTTTTAATGCAAAGTCAATATTTAAAACTGCTTAAAACGTTATATGCAAGTAATTTCCAAAACTGATGCAATGGGAGGAACAAAATGATTTAGCTGTTGTTTTATTTCATTCATTTGGAAGGGGATGCCTCTATGAGACTTTTGCTGTTTCAGTTAAATGATTGTGACATAATTACATTAGAATATCATATCCAGTTCAGTAATAAAGTATGCCCCTGCGTGTAGGAGTGTCTGCTGGTAGTTTGCCCTGCATTTGTTATGGCATTCTCAGGGAATTTGATTTGTACTAAACCATTCTGTTTATAATAAACACAATAAACAAAGACTTGCAG
Organism: Gymnarchus niloticus; assembly: GCA_009936485.2. Taxonomy (NCBI): domain Eukaryota; kingdom Metazoa; phylum Chordata; class Actinopteri; order Osteoglossiformes; family Gymnarchidae; genus Gymnarchus; species Gymnarchus niloticus. The sequence goes on along the minus strand of JAACJT020000028.1, from coordinate 1,253,598 downwards.
ATGACTAAGAAGCACAAATTGTTACTAGGTTCATTTTTAATTTGCATATTTATCATGAGTTCAATGTGTTGTTTAACAAGCTGTGCAATTTATTTAAATGGAGACAGTAGCTATACATTACATCATAGTCATACTTTAAAAAAGCTGAAAAACATTGCGTGATGGAAGACATTCACGGATGTGGTGGGTTCTGACAGACTAGACAATTACCGGTAATCTGCAAAATGCATGCCTTTTACTGTCTGCAGATTTACAATAAACTATGAAGGAGAAAACTTTGCTGTGATGATTTTTTTCTAAAAGTGTCACTAGTTCATTTCATCCACTCTTCCACACTGCTTATCCAGTATAGGGTCTTATGCATATGTTGGTTTTGAATCAGCTTAATATAATTTAGACATGTTTAAGGTTACAGCAAGTCTGGAGCACTACTACCTGTTTTCTATGTCTAAAACATAATGTGTTTACTATCTCTATATTTATAAATACGTACACTTTTTAATGTTTGGTTTTTATGCAGGGAGACATGGTGGCTCAGTGGTTAACACTGCTGCCTCACACCTCCAGGGTTGGAGGTCTGAATCCCGTCTCTGTTCTATGTTTGTGGGGTTTGGATGTTCTTCCCGTACTTTGCAGGTTTCCTCCTGCAGTCCAAAGATGTGCCTTTTAGGCTAATTGGCATGTCTAAAAGGCCCATTGTGTGCATGCCCCTATGATGGATTGGCATCCCATCCAGGGTGTACTCTAGCCTTGGGTCTCAAGCTGTCTTAAATAGGCACCAGGATTAATGATGGATGGTTTAAGAACATATACAGCCTGGTACAATGGAACTCCAATAAATACTGAAAGGGTGCTTCCTCAGTTAAGGGGTATTTATGTGAACAGTAGTACATTCAAAATTTGTTATTGATTATTTTCCATCTACTCGTTTTCAGTAGTTACATGAAAGACATTTGTAGTGGTCTGAAGGCTTACCTTTGACCAAATAGCAGTAGGTTTACATCATGACACAAACAAACAAACAAATAAACAAACACATACATACCTGCATACACAGACACAGACACACACACATTCACCCAGACAGTCACAGACTAAGGACAGCTGAGTCAAGACGTTCACCTGAAATTTATTTTCTTGATGGAGAGAGGAATCTGAGTGAATGGGAAGTAGTTTTCCAGCTGAAATACCAATAAATATGTCAGTCGATTTATAGACATCAAGAAAGCAGTGTTAAATATTGATAAACAGTGCTGCAAGGAATTTCTGTATAGAACAAGGCTAAATACAAGCTTAGCAATCCAGAAGTTTGGGAAAATACACAGTGCAGCACTGTAGAGTAAATGTACACTATAGAAGGTGGACCAAAAGACTCCAGGAGGTAACAACAACAACAACACTTGATTTAGCAAATTTTATTACTCACTCCATGTTTCTCATTTAACTACCTATGTATTGCATACTGGTGCATATATGTAAAAGGTAACTCATCATTAATGATAGCTGACAAGTGAAATTTAAGGAGATTCACAGGTTAACTTTGTGTTCTGATAGTGATGCATTTAACACACTTTACAATGCCTTACAATACCTGCTCATTCAGTTCAGATCGTTTCTCTCGCCCTCAGATCATAACACCTGACCCGGTGGCCAGGTGAAGCCTTTAGTGACCTGTCACCTGTCTGGTTTTCATATACACCTGTTTCTGAATAGCATCATTGAAGCAAGGGTAAATGTATTATTTACTAATAGGACAACGTCTCACTTTTGGAGATGCTTTTGGCTAGCACTAAATCAAAAAATCAGATGATAAATACATAAATAATAAACACACAATTAAGGCATATATTGCGTGGCTGTAATGTAATTTCACAAAGCATACCTTAGCACTCTGGATGCATTTTAGAGAGGTCTGTAGAAGGTGTAGATGCAGATATGTTACTTTTAAAAGCTTGACTGAATTGAGCATTTTAGCATGGTGATGATCCTGGGGAATTATGTCAAAATAAAACACTGAAAAGGCTAGAAAGTGCACATTTAAAAAAGATGGTAATATTAGTATTAATGCAAATATTAATACTGAAATGAATTCTCATCGGCAAGTAATTCTTCTTCCTCAGATGATCTGCTTATTTCAGTACTGAGGAAGTTTCAAACGCAGCGATAAGTGCATTCATGGTTTCTACTGGGCACGGAATAAGCTGACCAAAACAGAGCCTGTGTTATGCTTTTATCACAAAGAAAAGTTCGATCGGGGTTGTGTGCTGCAACTGTATTATGGAAATCACAGCGTTAAATTAAGCTTTTTTTGAGGCCTGATTAAAAGTAATGGGTAACTATTGGGTAAGCATAGTATTATGGATACAAATAATGCAATGGTATGTATTTGGTAACTAAATTGTGAAATATCATTAGTCATTCTAGATATATAATTGAATGAGTGGTGAGGAGCCCTCCAGGATTGTGGCCTTGTGCCCTATCCTGGCATGATGTGGGTGTCCTGTGATGACCACCCCATCCATCTCAGGACACCCAGGAAATGAGCTGGGAGAACCGTGGATGGGATGACAGTCTGTGGCATGACACACTCTGTGCACAAGTAGAATGGGAAGTTTAGGCAGACGGATGCACCTAATCCTTGCGTTTTTAAGCTGTAGGAGGAAACATACAAGAACAAGCAGGGAACATGTAGGCTGAGGAACACGGACAGGGTGGGAATGAAACCCACAACCTTCCGGGTATCAGGGTGCAGTGCAACCCACTGAATAATGAAAAATGGATTAAAACTATTCCTAGTGTTTTTAAAACATTTATTTATAAAAGTTTAAAACAGAATCCTTCATTTATTAAAAGCTTTTTCCCCCTACATTCTGTATTCAATCACATGTATTTGACGGCTTATCCAGGGCTACTAACGAGGCTTAGAACTTGCATGAGATAGCTAAAAATAATTAAACATTCTTAAAAATGAAATAAAGCATAACCAGTGAAATACTTTGGTATATTCAACAACAGTTCTTTAACCATGGTCTGGAGGTTTTGCTACATATTGAAGCGTGCGGATTGCATACAGGATTATAAAAGAAGCTTAGTCTCGAATAGCGAGGATAATAGACAGAGTCGAAGAGTCGAGGAGTCGCAGAGTCGAGGAGTCAAAGAGTTGAGGAGTTGAGTAGGAGTCTGACTTTGTTTACACATAATGACTGTCACCTCAGGGCTGTTCACTCCTCCTATAATCAAAGAGAATACGGTTAATACCAAGCAAACATCTAATGATAGCTATGATTAGTTAAAATAAAGTGATTCAAAATTAACAGTTGGTATAATGTTGTTGATATGAGTCCTCAGAGCCATACATTTGCTTAAATATGGGTGACTGCAGAGATTTAAGTTTATTAGAACTCGTAGCTATACACAAGATATCACAGGGTAATCTAACATGCTTGTTTATGCCTGATGAAGAAAGAAATCTTGTGTTGCAGCACCAGCAAAATGGTATTATATGATTCCAAAGGCACAATAATTTAATAGATATATGTCAGATGAAGCTTATAGGTGAGACATATTGAGCCTCCAGTGCCGTTCATGTTTATCCATGGTTGCTTTTCTATGAGGGTGGGTGACTTGCAGGTGGAACCTACCTCAGCCATGGCTGGCAAATTCCTGTGGGGGTGGAGCCACAGGGTGGTGTGACCCTTGTTCCTTTGCCTCTCAGTCAGCTTTCTCATTAGCCTCCTCACCCTCTTGTCCCTGGGGTCGGCACACCTCACTGATCTCTTGGTGTACAGGCTGTGGCAATATTAGGCAGAGTTAATGTGCCACAAGTTTGCCTACTCTGGACAAGCTAGGATCTTTGAAAATGAGCAGAAATGAAATGCTAGCTTGAGAAATCAAAATAAAATGCGAAGCATAACCTCTCAGAGGGTTATGATTATTTTCAATAACTGAAGGCTCAGTCTGCCTTATGTGTCTGGGAGCTACAGCCAGATTCCTTTTCATTCTACCCAAGTAACATTATAAGAATTCAAACTATTTCACAGTGACCTTTAACTGGATTCTCTGTTGCAGCTCTGAATGGAATTCTATCCCACCTTATGAGTATCCTCAGAGGGGTACTCAGAATACCTCCATCCGTTTCAGCTTCATGAGTGATCTAGGATTTTCAGAATACTTGTATTCTATCAAGCCTCATGAATGTTCTGGGATACTTAAAATACTTGAATCCTTTTCAGTCTCATGACTGTTCTGGGATACTCCACATACTTGCATCCTGACCAGACTCATAGGTGCGTTGGGATACTCAGAATACTTGCATGTATGCCTGTATGCTGCAGTCGGGCCCTTCCGTCTGCATCTCGAACCTCAGCACATCTTTGGCGCGGACCTTTCCCAGGGAATACTGCATACAGCACTGAACATCCCTCTGCATCTGAACTCCCTTTCCTGTCAGACAGAGGCATGCTCCGTGGTCAAAGCTCTCCCTGCACCCGGAGACTGCCAGTAACCTCAGAGCGCGGAGAGAGGGGAATGGGAATATGTCTGGGTATAAGAGGGATGCAAATGTTTGACTCTGTTAGCAAATTGCGTATTTGTGTTTTGAAAGGAGAGGCTGTATCTGACAGACGCCACTCCGAACAAAACAACAGGCTTCTCTATGCGTGCAAGGACAGCAACTTGCATCATCGCATTACCCCTCCCATGCTGCTTCTCGTAGGGTGGTCACAGCAGCGTGTGAACCTGGTGACAAAGCTGAACGCATATAAAATGCCTTCAAACAAGAGCCAGTCCACTGATGTATACTGGGAGATGCAAATTCATGACGGTTAACATCACCCTTTCTGCTTGTTGCTAACCAACAGCTCGCACACAGTTTAGTGATCGCACATTGTCCGGGAGCACACTTTACCTAGGTAGTTAACCTCACAGATACACAGAAGTATTAAAAATCATTTAAAGCCTGGGCATTTGTAATCTACGTTATTTTGGGATGTTCCCCCTTTTTGGCGTAATGACATGGTTTGGGATACTTTGCTACGTGGTCCAAATCTTGCTGGTGTTTTCTTTCTCACCTCGCTCTGTGCCCCCTGTCTCTGCATGGTAAAACTGGCTTCACCCAGGCATTCCTCTGTTACCTGAGACCCAGTTCCCTCCCTTCCTCCCCCTTGCACTTGCTTTCCAGTCACACGGCCGCGCTTCTACATCACAGTCATGCAGAACTGAAAGAATTCGAGATCCGGGATCTGAGTTCCTCGATACGATTCACTCCTACCTTCCAGGAATCCAAAGAGAACGACAGCAAGTAAAGCCATATAGAGAGCTCTCGGGGACATGGTTAGCCTTACGGGGAATGAATCGTCTCTTGTACCTTTTCCTCTCTCGCGGTGTCCTTTTATAGTTCTCTCTCTCCCTCTCTCTCTCTGTCACACAAACACACCCCCTCTCTCTCTTGCCCTCCCCATGGCTCTTTCACCCTTTTTCCCAATCCTACTGACAACTCCTGTCTCCTCCCAGCTTTGGGGGGGTCTTTTTTCATATAACAAATATTAAAAGTCACCATTTCAGCAGGCCGATACAGATTACTTGCAATACAAGTCAAAACGGGGAACACACACACGTATGAATTTTATAATGGGCCTGGGGGACAGATAACAGGAGGTACTTTTCAAGATTATGATATTTAAAAAGTAGGAAAGATAACTATTATAGTCCACATTTGGTTCAGCAAATTTACATCCAGAGGGGTTAGTTACAGTTGGGTCTGTCTTAACAGGATGTGCATTCGTTTTCAATCTTTCCAAAAAAAAAACATTCTAACCCCAATGATATTTATGTGAAACTTTATCTCATATACCTTCTCAGATTTTTTCAGATTTTTTTGTTTGTCCAAAATGCCTCCAAGTCATCTAGGCTACAAAAAATGGCAGGAATATTGCAAAAAATATCAAACAAGCAAGCAATGACTGTTTTAACATAACATGAGTAACTTAAAAACTCAAATTGTCTCTAGCTCTCAGTAAATTAAGCACCCATCTTCTCAATGAGAGGTAATCATAAGAAAAAATATAGCTATTTATGGTTGATTAGTGAGTCAGTCTGTTGTATCAGACTCTCGGGCATAGGAGTTCGAAACAGGGCTCTGTGTGTGCATGTTTGGTTTGTTTCATGTCTTGATGATTTCTCCTAGTATACAAACATACAGTTTGATGGACTGTCACCTCTGAATTTCCTGTTCTGTATGATTGTGTGTGTGTGCCCTGTGAAGGACAGGCATTCCCTCCAAAGTATGTCCAAGCCTTCTGCCGTATGCTGTCTGGTATGGACACCAGATCTGATTATACATGACTTACTTAATATGACACCTGCAGCAGTAAATAGTAGCTTCTGTAACCTACCTACTTAACTAATTTTAAAAGGCATCCCTTGTCTCCTGGTATCAACAGAGCTAAAAGTAGACTTTTACTAGGAAAAAATAGGACAGAAAAGAAACAAAAAACTTTTGAAACTTTATATCAATAAAATAATGCTTTACAGTATGATATTATGTGTAAAATGACACGTCATCTTTTCCATTTCCTTGGCCCTTCAATTCATCAATATGAAACCAACTTTATCAATTTCTTCGAAATTAAATAGCAACAAAACAGCAACAGATAAACATGCATTTGCTTTCAGTCTAGTGTAATTCCTTTGGCTTTGGGGTCTGTACAGTTACTTGGCACTTTGGTTTCACGCAAAGAAGAGTTAACCTTTTTAACATTATGTCAGCTAATTACATTTGTCGCAACATAGCATACACACATGCATTTATGCATTCAAAAATGCTTAATTATACAGCCTGATGGTACCCGGCAGCCAATGCACACATTCTGCGAAGCGTGGCTAAACAAGGCAGGCCCAAATTCAGCAAGAGTTTGCTCTCCTAGTTTGGTGTATCTAGCATGAAGAAGTAAAGAATACTAATAGCCACACAAGAAATGGCTTACTATATAAATATACACAACCTTTCTATTAAAATTGTTTTTTTGTTCAGAATTGTAAAGAAAGTGCAAATTTTGCATTATTTTCAGATTCTTTAGTCAATATCTGATGACAAGATACTTTTAAAGTTGATAAGCGAACAGCTTCATCAGCAAAATAGTGATGCACCTAACTGCATTTGCCAATTACTCTGCGTTTTTGTCAGCAAAATTTGCCAGTCAAACACTGTGGATATTCGTTTAGTCACTATAGTCAACAGAGAGTGAACGAACTATTGAGATTCCCCAAAGGAAAAGCTAGGCTACCCTGAGCTACAGATTACTGTATACTTCCCCCTAGTGGGAACCAATCAAAAAACAATCCATTTAAAATGAAACCAAGATCATTAAATTATTTCCTCTGTATCTCTGTGGGATACAGTCATTTCCTCCATTGATCCCAGTTTTGCCTATTACTTCATTTCAGTGAGAGACAAGTTATTTGTTGTTCTCTAGTTAGCGAATAAGAAGTGCATTGTTTGTGTTGTACTAGTATTACAGAACACTTTCATAAGGCTACGGCAGAGGAGTATGAACTGTTTTTCATATATTTGTGCTGCTGATGAAAGGATTTTTTTTTTCTTTAGTTTTTTTTTTGTTTTCGGCTTCATACGTAGATCTACGTGTTCAGTAAGAATAGTTCAGGATGTCAGCAAAGTATTTTTTTGTCCATTATGTGTGCAAGAAGTTCTCCAGAAGAGTACTTAAAGACAGACATCAACACATGTCAAATTTTGAAAGCAATGCAGTATGGAATTAAATCATTTTCATTGCAAAGTTTGACCCAACTGTAGTGAACATAAATAAATTGCAAGGGGTGTTAAAACTTATCTTAAAATGAAACACCCCAAAAAGCACACATTGTCCTGGAATGCTGACACGGCCAGTATAATCTAGATTATACTTTCTCATTGTAAAACATTTGCATGAGCTGTCACGTGTCTCTTAATTCAAGCTCACTGTAGGGATGTGTCATCATTTTCTAAAAGCTCAGTACATCTGAAACTGTCTGTCCATAGTGCATGTTTAAATGTTACAACAGTGACATTGAAAGAATCTGAAGTGGCTGGAACTGGTTCTAACCGGTTTTAATCTGAATATGAATGAGACTTGCAGCAATAAGCAGTTAAACAGAGGAAATGGGGGAATACTTCTGAGAATCTCAGTGTCATTGCTATCCTTTTAGAAATTCTCTTGCTCCGGAATATTTGACCTGCGGCAGTCAAATATTATTTGGAAAATACTAGCGCTCAAACACCTGGAAAGAGACAATCACATGCTCAAGGTGTATGTGTTTTCCAAAACAAACCTGAGATAATAATTCTGATGGAGTGTGTTGCATTACAGTGCCCTCCAAAATTATTGGCACCCCTTGTAAAGATTAGTAAAAAGGGTTAGAAAAAATCCACCCTTTGGTGAAGTAGCTTCATTTCACGCTGAAAAAATGAGAAAAATCCAACCTGTAATTGAAATCAATTTATTCAGAGAAAACAAATCCCTCGTCAAGGAATAATTTTCAACAAAAACACATGTGACACAATTATTGGCACCACTGCATTTAATTTTTTGTACCACCTCCCTTTGCCAGGAAAATTAATCAAATGATTGAACTGAGGATTCAGGAGAAACAATGCTAATTCTGGCTTGGCCATGGAACAGTGGACCAACTCTTCTCCCTTTCACAGCTGTATGAGGGCTCGTGGGAATATTGTCACATCCTCACCTGACCAGCCACATGTGCTGTACCCTTGCTCCTCCTCCTCTGAGTTCTGACACAGCTGTAAGCAATAGTTTTTTTAAAGCAGCCCAGTTTACTCACCCTAGTGCGAGATATTGAATCCATGTGTTCCTCTGAGCAGTTTTCCTTGTATTCTGGTTGTCGGTCTATGACCGCTTTTCTGGACCCTGACTCTGTGCTTTGGCTCACTTGTGGATTTGGATTTGTTGACCTCTCATTGTATTTTTGGGTTTTGGACCCTCTCACCTGTATTTTTGGACATTGCCATCTGGATTACCTTTTTTGCTTTGGTTGCCTGCCTCACATACTTTTTGTGTACCGACCAACTGGTTTCCCCTTGACTCTCCATTGTTACATGTCTAATAAACAAAGTACCTCGGCACTTAGATTTGTCCTATGTATTTGTTACAAATATGCTAACCCAATCCTCATGGGCTTTGTGGATTTGGAGAAGGCATATGACCATGTGTCCTGGTATTTACTGTTGGAGATACTGCAGGAATATGAGGTACTGGGACTGCTATTGCATGCTCTTCTGTCCCTATATGAATGCAATAACAGCTGTGTCTGCATCCTTGGCAACAAATTGAAGCCATTTAGAGTGAGTGTTGGCCTCCATCAATGGTGCTTCTTATCTCTACTCCTGTTCTTGATTTTCATAGACAGGATATCAAAATTCAGCCTTGTATGGATGTTTGTCTGGTCTGAGGGATTAAAGGTGTCAACCCTCCCAGGACCTCTAGCACACTTGAATGTTTTGATCCCAAGTGCATAGCAGTGGCAATGAGAATCAGCACCTCCAAATCCGAGGCTGTGGTTCTCTTTCTGAAAAGAGTGAATCGCTCTGGAAAGGAAGAAAGCCTACCCTTAGCGAAGGAGCGTAGACTCAGGAACTTGTTCATGAGTTAAGAGGGACATGAGATTGACAGCTGGATTGGTTCATTGACTGCAATTTTGCAATCACTGTGGAGGTTTAAGTTGGTGAAGCGAGAGTTAAGTCATATGGTGCAACTCAGATTACCAGCCAGTCTATGTCACTATCCTGCTCTATGGTCATGAGTTTTGAGTAATGGCTAAAAGAATATGATTATGAGTAGGAGCAGAAAAATAAGATTTCTCCACAGGGTTGCTGGACTTACTTTCCATGACAGGGTGAGGAGACTGGAGATCTGGAGGGACCTTGAAATAGAGCCACTACATCTTTGGATCAACTGACCCCAGCTGAGGGGGTTCGGGCATTATGTAAGAATGCCACTTCAACAACGCCTCAAGGAGTTGCTCCAGGCACATCCCACTGGGCTGAGGCCCCACAGAAGACCCTGGATACATTGGAGATCAAAACCTTTTTAGGTATCTCAGTTCATGTGGCAACTTTTGGATAGCCTAGACTAAAAAATGTATTGGGCTGCCAAAACAAGAGTGTAAATAAAAGCTGATTCCATGATATGGGATTGTTTTCACAAAATTAGATCTTCAATGATCTTGATGTGCCAGAAGATTAGATGACATGGGATTTGCTTTGGAATGTAAGACCATTCAGGAAAAGAGTTTTCCAAGGTTGAGTTGCAGGCAGGAGAGTACTCCAACTCACCCTAAACCCACAATTACCTGTTGAGGAACAACCAGGAACCCATAATGATGCTCTGGAAACAGGATTTCCACTTACAATTTATTCCCCAACAATAAAAGTCCAAAGGAATGCAGAATTAAATCAATTTTAAGAGTCCCCACTAAAATCCACTTAGGCAGAAGAAAGTTTCAATCGCGTCAGATGCAATCTAGGACTCCTATGACCAGCCTTGGGAGATGCACCACTATCCCTTCCTCCAGAGGCAGGTTCCATTTCGAGATCAGGTCCCAAATACTAACGTGGAGGAATGGTCCACAGCCAGAGATGTCCAATGTTCAATTCAATTCAATTCAATTTTATTTATATAGCGCTTTTAACACGGAGCACGGTCACAAAGCGCTTTACATAGTC